>OY787664.1:31798174-32398174 GCA_963678985.1 Spisula subtruncata | reverse complement strand
GTACCAATAAATTAATTAAGTACACAATCTGTATTTAAGCCTGAAAGGGGGAAGCTGACTTCTCTCTCATACCCTGGTGGCGATGGATACCATCAGGACTGATGTGTCAAGAGTTGTTAATCCAAAGTGTAAGAATTTCTTTCACAGTCTAATTTAGTGAGTATCAAATCAATCTGGTGTCTATATGTGTGAAGGGTTTAGTTGTAGTTGCGTACTGACTCCACATTTAGTTGCTAAGTGATATTGACAGTCGTATGATTTCATCATAATAATGATATGAGATGTTTTATTAAATAACAGCCTTCTTCCCTGATAGGCTGGTTCCAGTACGTTGAATTAAAACACAACAAAGATTGATGGCTTAGAATTAGAAGGTCGTAAGTGCCACTTACGACCTTTTAAGATTCATACATATTTAGAATAAGCATCACAAGGCGCTTCTTATGAGCCCATTTTCATAAAAATCTGAATTTGTCATGTTGACCAAAATGAAGTTGTAAAAGTTTGTTTTACAATAAGTACAGAATAAATGTCAGACAGTTTTTCCGTGTTTTCTCAAAATATCGATTTTGTAGTTACGACCTTCTAATTCTAAGCCATCGAGATATCATTAATCATATTTCAATAAGACACCCATATACACAGTGAGTATGATACAGTGGTAAAGTTAATGTCACCCCATACATATAGTCGGTGTTGCTGTCCATGTCAACCAAATACTGCTATAGTTTGGGCCTGGTTAACATATGGCGACCCTCTGAAGAGCAACAATCTACGTAAACGCACAGTGGAAATTTCCCTAAGCCAATATTTACTATAAATGTATTCTCTATAGAGCAACAAAACTCGTACCAACTGCAAATATTTGCATCTGTAAAATGTTCTTACCTTTGCTATAAATGCAACCTCGATGAGCAACGGAGCCTCTTAACAGTGGCCAATGTTTCCACAGCTCCTAAAGGGGGTTGCCATCAAAGTGCGTTGCTGTACAGCGGTTATACTGTAGTTGCATCAATTCAAGACAAATACTGATAACTTGTGGCAGCTTTTCCCGGTTGTTGCAATAGCAGACTTGTCTTATACTTCGTCCTTCACATTGCTATGATGGTGACGTCATATTGAATAGGTTCCGACTATAGGTCACTTAAAGATGCAATCTATAGAAAACTACTACTAAAATAAAACAATTTGATAAGCGTCCACAAACTTTCATTGTGAATAATTTGCAAAGTTGACTAGAAGTAAAAACATTTAAGCTTCTGTGATAATTGAATGTACTACATGTACATCTAACACAAAATCTCATGTACACCACAGCGTACAAGCATGTACTGTTTATGAAAATGTCCTTGTGCACGCGTTTGACATGTTACCATGTTTTTTAAGTACAATATAGTAAAACAACATTTCCCTTGACCACCCTTATTTGGCATAACTGAACGGTGTTGTTCATCAAATTTTAGTTCCTATCTTTGTACAAACTAGCAATGACTGACAGAACTTTGAAGATTCTCTTCGTACGAGGTTTTCACGCAACGGTCACGACTGTAGGTGATGTTCCCAGTAGTCTCTTAGTTATATCATTGCCATTGTATTCACGGGTATCTAGACATGTCGAAAGTCGTGTGATGTACTTGGTGTGCATGCCAATGTGCAACCGTTGTCCATGCAGGTAACTGGCAAGCCGACTGTCAGTAATCATATTGAAAAGAACAAAACTTCGAGCAATATTGTCGTTCACAGTGGCCCTGTTTCAAAAATTTCACTCAATCCATATGATTAAATTTGCAAAATATTCACCATGAAAATTTGTTGACCCTTTTCAAAGGCCGAACAACTATCTCCAGTGTGTTTCTGCAGGATCTTGTCAATATATATTTATAGAGAAGACTCTGGTTTCTGGTAGGAAAGGTTAGAGGTAATTGTTAAATGAAGATAATAGCGTTTCAGTTGGGCTCTTAACATTGTGGCAATATGGAACATCAATACATGTACACAATAAAGTCAATTACAATTCGAACTTTCACAATATCATAAATCATCATACTTGGAACCATGATCGTATTCATCTAACTGCTGCTATATCGCTGGCTTAGAATAAAAAGGTCGTAAGTGCAAAATCAATACTTTGGGAAAACAAGAAACAACTGAAAGCTGCTCTTTACTTTTAGGAAAACACATTCAACTGTTTTGACTCCAGTTTGAAGCGCATTATAATGCAGATTTCAAATACTTAAGACCTTCTCAATATAAGCCATCGATACAGAATGACGTTCTGGTGGCATCTGACATACGTTTTCGTGGTATGTTACTCTACACACTGGTCACACACTACTCAAATGACTTTCTCAGAGACGTGTGCTGTGAGGGAACTGAAAAAACTATCAAACACAGACGGCTGTTGTGGCAAAAATACATGTTTACTGATTGTAACTTTTGTCATGACAGTGTTTGTCACGTGTAAATGACAGGGAGACACATTGATTTGTGCTGGGCGTCCGGACGAATGTCACAAGGTTCCCCTAAACCATCTGTTCATTTAAACCATTGGTTAGATTTCAATGAACGTTCTCATGAACGCTTGGTACCTAGCCTGGATGTGCATATTGAGTTAGCTGATATACCACTTACTGTGGTCAAGGTAACCTGTAACAATGTTTGGGTCTGAAATAAATAATAATTAACACTCTAATGTTCTGTCCTACAGTCCATTGAAAGTTAAATGAGAACGTTATAAACATAAGATCATCCGTCTGGTAAACTCTGTTTATATAAATTTAACTGAGTTAACTATATTCCCGGTCATTCTTTCGAATAAGATAGTTTGCTTATTAGTATTACTCTAATAAACAGTATTTTGCTATTGTTTCCTGTATATTGTTCCCACCAAACATTGTTGCAAGTTACTATGATGAAGTTACTACCGCATGCGCTATCAGATCAAACATGAGCCGGTCTGATAAGCCTAACGAGTTAATAATACTCTACATCTTCTACGTTTTACGTAGATCAAAGATGAAGATGGGTACGCTGTATCTAGTCTATCTATGTGATCGCAAACGATGCGTGAACGTAGTGCAACATTAAATGTGATTGCCTGCAGATTGATTTCAATGACATATGGAGTATGCACACTTAATTGAAATGAAACGTATATATGGAATGTCGTTACTTTCAATTAACATCAACATAGTCCTTTGAACATACTACATAAACGTATATCAGTCACGGTCATCTACAACAAAGATGAAGTAACAAGCATGGTCAATGCATATAACTCACACCAATGAAGTCACTGTCCAGAAACCGCCAGATATGTAAAGTCCGAATAAAATCAATAAATACACCCCATGTACTAGGGCCTTTTCGGCTACTAAAGAATATTAATCATGGTGGACATACCACGTGACTTTTGGGGAAAGTCTGCAAGTAAAAACATGCAAACAAAAAAGTTAAAAGCATCCATAAGTATCTTATTCTTTAACCGATTTTCACGAGAAATGTTCGACGCTCAAGTCGAGAATGAGGTTTTTAAACTTCATTGACAGATTTCCCATACCCCTCGCTGATAGCTGGTATATTAACTAACATGCATTTAGTACGCCAGTCTATTACGATACTCGATTTGATTAAACTAGATTCTAACCAAAAATACTTGATTTGATTAAGTTTAATATCTATCAGAACCAGAATATGCAATTACGCAATTTAGCCACGTATTTCTTAAATTAATTCGGAAGATTGATCGAAATCGATGTAATAGCTAAGTAATAATCATATGAACTTGAATACGAACTAATTCTGTTATTAACTACCTCATTAAGAACTCGATTAGGGTACTTATCAATGTTAGGAAACCTAATTTGAGTTATTCCGCGAATAAGAACATTTACTGTGTGCAAAACATTACCCTAGGATTGCTAGAAGTGAAGTATGAATCGGTGGAATTCTAAAACTAGACCCTGGGATAGCTATTTTCACAGGCCTGCGAAATTATGTAGTTTGTGATATAATTTTGTAGGCCTGTGCTATTTTGTATCACTATCTCTCCTTGACCGAGGACGACTAAACATTAAACTGTCAAGTGGTTGAGTAACTTCTATAGTTATGTTCCCACATGTCACAGTACAAGACGGTCATTACTAAATATTTAAACAAGTCATTTTGAATTAATAATTCCATTAAAGTATCATTTTAAATATTTTGAAAGAAGCAAATGCTTTATAATAACATTAATTGTTTGAAAACTATTCCGTATTGAATGTTAATGTATAGAAGAATATCGTGGATTCAGTCAAACGCATAGTTGGATTACTAGGCCCTCATTATGTTGTTTAAATGAATCCTTCTAGGGGGTCGGCGTAGCGTATCAAAGTCGGCCACTTTGTATACGCGTCATTGAAATGTTTCAAAAGGAAGGCCACGTTTTATAGTTCCGTTGTGAATACAGATGGTATCAAAATGCAGATCAATTTGATATGATACGTTGATCACTAGATATAATTAACTATATTTATTCTCCTTAAGCATGCTACGTGAATGAATTGATGTAGTTTTCTATGGTATCTGAACTTGGGACTTGATATACATATAAATATTTGAAATTAACCTAATATCGAAAACCTTGTGAATTGACAGATTAAGGTTAAGAATTAGAGATACTTATTTTACTTATAATAGTTTCAAGTTAACTGACTACAAACCTTGGGGTTTTATAAGGAAATAAAATAGTTGCATGTTTGCAGGTAATTAAGAACAGGATACAATTTATGATGTATAGAAATACACAATTCAAAAGGCAAACTACCCGACAGTTATATATCAAATTTCGTCCGTGTTTATAATTTTGTCTACTTTTCAGTAATTGTATCATATATATTAATAGTTTAATACATTGAATGAACATAATATATGCCAATAATAATATTATAAATGATTAGGTCCTGTCTTTATCATTCAAACTAAGTCATTTTAATGTTTCTTTGGGGTAATTGCTATATTTAAATGGCGATATGTTACGTTGGCCTTCTAATGCTCGTATATACTTGTTTGCTACACTACTATAGTCAATTAAATAATGAGGGAACTATCCCATTCGAAAGAATAGCGTTGAATACCGTTATATGAGTATAACAACTTAAGGGGGCCCACTGCCGAGATCAAAATAACTACGTTTTTTTAAAACGATGTTATTTGCAAAGTACAACCTATGTGAAGTTCATTTTTGAGTCGAAAAACATAGGTCAATGACCTACTTTTTGTTATATCCAATCGAAATGACCCACCTCAAAATGGCCATTTTCGCGCCAGTAGCCTATGAAAATGAGGTAGGGGTAAATAAATGGCTTATAATTAAAGCAATATGCCCCATAACTACCATTAGAACATTCGAATTCAATTATTAATCGATATACTAAGATTATAACTCATAAAAAGATTAAACAGAACAAGAATTGTAGTTTAATGGGGGTTTCAATTAAGTATAAATTATCTAAAAAATGGCGTTTAAATGTTTATCTCAGCCAATTCTCACTTCTTTAGGAGTTTCATCAGCAGTGGGAGACAACGGAATTCAAACCTTTGTGCATTAGATTGATTATGTCAGTATATCATTATATCACATGACATTCCTTGTATCCAGGTTAGTATAGCCAGTACGTATAAAGTTATACGTACCACGTGTAGTATAATGTATTGAGTTTTTCCAATAAGTCAATGCGTGTTTTGCATTTTTAGTGTCATATGATATAAATAATCTATCACTCGTTGTCAATTGATATATTTATATTAAACTCGTTTATGGAAATATTATTAAGCTTGCCAGATGCTCGCTTAATAAAATTTCCAAAACTCGTTTAATATAAATTTATATCAATTGGCAACTCGTGGTAGATTCTCTATAGCTCCCTGACTATTTTCAGCGTCAGCTTCGACCACAATTTTGGTACCATCATAATTATATGTTCTAGATTTAAGATACAGCACACACTCGTTCACCATCATGTCACGATCTTACAGTAACCGTTTATGAAGCATTTCATCAATACTGTCTGCCCATTTTTGACTTAACAATATGTTTTAAAATTTATGACTTAGAAATTAAGTATTAAACTCTGCCCCATCTGCATCGTCGGATACCCACGGTACACATTACGTACAACTTCATTTGGTGTATGAGTATAAAGTAATGCAATCGAACGTGGGTATCCGACGATGCCCCATTTGCCCTTGTAAAATAATTACTATTAAACAACTACATTTTGGCATACATTAGTTAATTATATAAGTTATGATTTCTGTCGTACGCACTTTGGTAAAACAGTACCCAGCTCTTAGCATATGCACAATTTGTCTGGATTAACAGCAGCGTTTTACTGGCAGTTGACAGTAAGGATCAAATTTTGAATTGTCCCTTGAGCTCTTGTTGGGGCTTGTCAGAAGGGAAGCAACTGTAACTTAAAACAATCCAATTAATGTGTTGGAGTTACTTCCCATTGTCGATGTGCTTTGATTCGAGATTCCACCGTACTAAGCCATTTTGATATAAACTGGAGTCCTGTTAATAATGTTTCAAGAATCTTGTTAGTTATTAAAATAAATAATAACATAAAGCTGTGTTGAAATAAAAAGTTTATTTCTTCACTCAGCATTCGCACAAAGACAGGGAAACATCAGATATAGCCGTCAGGAAAACATGTTTACCAAATGTAAAGTGGTACATAATAAGCATACCTCTCTGGTGCAAAATATATATCTATTAAAATGAGTATTTAAAGAATTGTTAAACCCAATGAAAACATAACGAAAATTACATGTAATACGATGAAATTTCGTAGGCATGTGGTGTATGTATTTTCAAGCAAAAACAGTCAACTCGTACAATGATTCAGTATAGTAAATCAGAGAAAGAAACATCAACCAAAGATTGACAACCATTCATGGAATTCAATGCAATCAAAGACAATACTTATTGTGTTCAAAATTATTCATAAGTATACAACCTATATAAATATATCAACCAGCAATACAGTAGCATTCAAAACAACACACAGTTCATTCTTTAGTCCTCATAGACTTTCAGCCTAATGGAATTGAAATAATATATATCTTATGAAGACTCGGTAACTGTGGTGTAATCAACGTATTAACAAACTCTTCCTCTCAAAACACATACAAAACACAAACAACATATATACAAGAACAAGGAACATTCGGTGGCAACTAAAGTCGTGATAGTATTTAACTGACAAATATCAACAAACATTGTCTATTGTGTAAGCGAGGTATTTCAAACATCAAACATTGAATGGAAAGCCATATAAACATTTGGATATGTAACCTGTATGGCGAAGATCATCTAGACTGTTGGGTATATAGCCTGTGTGGCTATACCACAATTATTGCTCTTGTTTCTGGCCATACGTATGTATCCTTGCTCGCCCCACGTGGTACCCCAGCTGTTCTTCACTAACCAGTAATCATCCTCACCATCTGTGCCATATCCTACCACCAGTACTGCATGGTCCAAGTTGGTAGAGCTACAGTCAGGCTCATAGTAAACACCTGTAGAAAATATAAGTAGAAACTCATCAAAGCGAATGCAATGTACGCCCTCGTTACTACCGAGCGTATCGACAAACGACTTCCTTACGTAGGAGTTACTCAGAAAGTTTCTTTACATCAAATTGCAATGCAAACATTTATAGCATCGGTTCTGACCCTTCGTACCTTATCTGGGTAATTGAACTAGGTTTTGGTGTTGCTTATCATGGGGCGCTGCCAGAATTATGGCCATTCTTAGCATGGTCAATCCAACAGCTTCACCTATGAAATTTAATTACTTATTGAAACGGTACCAATGGATCCAATCAGGAATGAGGTGTGGAGATTGATTGAAATAAGTTGTAAGGGCTTGTTTCACAATCTAATTCAAATTAATTAGTATATATATCATAGTACAAACAAAGGTATGCAATGCCACGACTTACGTTGTTTGTAGGTCTGAAATTTCAGAAACGCTTTTAAATGTTGCAGGATAAAAAACACAAACAATCAATGGAATGGCCTACCTTGTGTGTAGCTCTGGAATGAAGACACGCTAGCATCTATAGATACAGCAATAGGTCCGATAGTTGCCACAGCTGTTTGTAAATCAGCCTCATTACCACGTGTGATATACACACACCCAGTGTCTGTTGCACGAACATATCGTTGGTCGAACTTACACGAATCATCCTAAAATCATAGTTAACAATACAAAAGGTATGTACATATGTATTTCTTATAATTGTAATTGTGACGTGTAGGCCTACTTGTGGTCTGTTACGTTTTTTCTTCTTCAGTTTTGTATTTGCATCTTTGTGCTCTGATATATTAAAAGGCACGGTTTATTTGGCTCCAATCCTGTATTGAGGTAAAACCACAAAACAAGTATAATGATTACCCGGTGCATCTACGATATGGTTGCATGACACAGAAGTCTCCGTGTGTAGGGGTTTGGCAAGAAGAAAAGTAGTCCATCACTGCACGTAAAACACCACATGAATAACGTAGAGCTTTTCTTCGTTGAATTATTACCGACTGCAGCTGTAAGGGAGGTCATCGTGTATGACTTAGGTACTGATATGACGCCATCTAGTCATCTACAGACTAATCGCACTATTCTTAGTGAATCTCATTAAGGTTATCGTTTGATTCTTACCTCAGCAGTATAAGGGTAGTCATCCTCGCCTTCATCTCCACCTACATCCTGGATGTACTTGAAGGCATATTCCTGTAGTCCACCGTTACACCCCTCGTTACCATAGGCACCAGAACAATCTACCAACTGTTGTTCACTCAGAGATATCAGTTGTCCGGTTTTCTTGAACGTCTGTCCTTCTAGAGCACCCGTCTGAGAAATAGATAAAATTTAAATATATTTCAGTTGCTAATAAGATCACGAATGCATATTAATGTTTTGTGGAACGTGGATCACTACTAAGGCGTATATAGCTAGTACTCCTAATGTGTTGTAACGTGCAGATGTTTCAGTTAATTAAAAGAAACTTTTTACCCACTGAAAGAGTAATTCAACACGGTAAAGTGGCATGAAGTAGATGACAAAGCACTATGAGAATATGCGGATGTTGTACGTACATATATGCCATATTTTCCTGAAGCATATGCAAGAGATTGGTGATGGAAATGCAGGAGATATCAATGAAATGCAGGAGATTTTTCTTGCTCAAACTTCAAAATTTAAATAAATGAAGTTAATATGCAGTTTTCACCTATTTTACTTGTAGGACATTACCATGTATGCTTCATAAAGCTATTTAAATTAATAATTGTTATCATTTTCATGACGCAAACAAAACATGTCAAGGTTCCAGTATTTCAAGAAATGCAGGAGATTTGACCAATTTGCCTAAAAGCATACAGGAGTCAAGTCTCAAATGCAGGAGACCCCTGCATGATGCAGGAGATCTGGCATGTATGTACGTAGTATCCACCATAGTCATCTGATGCGATCTATACACATACTTAAATAGGCGTTACTTAGTCCGATTTTTAAATGTTTGTGATAAAGTTCTGTCTTCCGTCCGTGGTCAACAAGATTGCATTTGTCACCATCTAAACATAGCATGATTTAACATTTAGACGGACGCAGACGCTATTTTAGGCGTTACATGGCTTTAACCAAGATCACATTGTGTATTTTTGTGACTTATTGCTCTAGGTACTTACCGAACTGAAGGCCCAGCATGACCCACACTGTCCCTGATCTTTCACTGGTGTCACATAGCCAGATTGTCTCCAATCAACGGTGTCTGGTAGCAGTATGTTGGATGGTGCCAGGTAGGTTGATCCGCTGTTTGTTCGTTTTCCAATCTTGGTAGTGTACAGAGCCAGATATTCCTTGTGTGTCTACAATGTAGGAATATATGGTGTTATTGTTAAAATATTGTAAAGTTGTTACGAGAAAAAACGCATTGTGTTGTAGTCAGCAGATGGTGCTGTTGTTAGTGCACGATGTTCATGTGGCCATACATGCCGTTCTTCTTTGTGAGAGCATGTACACCAAGTAAAAAATAAATTATTTTAATTATTTAGGACGAAATTTGGTCACCAATGTCATGTTCCCTAATTTGATTAAGAAAATTTATCACGAATGACGAACGTTTCTGTGTTTGATATTACAAAGACTTTCGTGGAATTCCTACATTGTATGTTTTATAAGAAGCACAACAACCCGTCTAAGTGAATGCAATTTCAGTTGGTAGGAGTAACTGTTAAGGATCTATAAATGTATAAATTGTACTCGGTTGTCTCTCTTAGATTAATGTCTTACAAATACATGTATAGTAGAAAATAAAATTGAAGTTGATACATTGTAATGATAAATTGTAACTGTATCTTGGCTTTTACGGTACACCAAAGGACTGCTATTCACATTTAAACATCTCAGTAGAAACCTTCAATCCTTTGACATACGTCAAAATCTTGTTTAGCTGATGCACGAAAAGAATTTCAAAGATTTTAAGAAAAAAGTTTTCTTCTAAGGCGTTTAAAGTGAAACAAATAAGCATACAATAACATATCAATATGTAATGTTACTTTAAACTTACCAAATCAGAGAACTGGTTAACACCGAGTAGGTAACTGGTTTGATTTCTTGCATATCGTAGATTATGTTCTCTGATTGACTTCACATTGCTTTCAAATATTTTCATTCTGATATCTTCCTCATTAGCTTCGTATTTTCTGCCTACATGAACACAACATGAGTATAAATTACATATTAAGCTTGTGTGTGAATGTCATATGTGTATACATGCATGGATACAAATACAGTCAAATAGATAAATACGTTTATACAAGAAATCAAAGTGAAAATTGTAAGTTTGTTGGTCAGTTTACAAGTGCATTTTACGCATTGTGTTTGGAAATTTCATTTTGCACACGGGCTTTAATAATTATTTCACATGTACTAGCTCAAGTTCGTGAAAGCATGATATTTATCAACATAATTATGTATAACTGCAGTGAGACAACAACATGCCTCTGTTATATGTGCTAACTAAGGTTATGTGAGGATATCAAAAGTCCGACAAATAATGTCATGTGCATATGGATTCTGTCATAATGGGTTTGTTTACCCTCTCCACCGGGAGATCCTCCATGGATTCTCTTCTCTCATACCCTGTTATACCCTCGTGGCGATGTATAACTCCAGGAATGAGGTACCAAGAGTGATAAATATAAGTTTGAAAAACCTATTTCAAAATCGACCTTAAATAAAATAGTGTAAACTACAATTTACACAGGGACAGTTATAGACTTACCGAATGTTGTCTTGAAGTCATGGAACAGTTTATTAATTGGTTTAACTTTGTCAACCTCAGTCTGTAGAGATCTTACAAAGTTCAGATCAACAAACGCTGCAGAAACCAAATATGGCAACACGGCGAGGAGAAACAACAACTTCATCGTGGATCAAACCTAGGTGGATAGAACAGGATTATAGTAAACATAGTTGTATAGTCAACACCTTTCGCTCGACGGGGCCATTCTTCTAGTAATACTAAATACAAATGGTTAGGCCCAGTTGCAATATGATTTTGCAAGTTGCGTTGCACATTGTCTATTCGTTTGTTTTAAGTTATGTACTGTGAGAATTTGAACTTCATTATTATTGAGTACTAACTGTATCTTCTGCAAGCACTGACTACATTTGTGTATACGTTTCAACATGTGAAAAGCAGAGTCCCGCGAAATGTAGATGACATTACGACGGTTGCCCGCAAAACTGTAGTACGAGTAACTGGCATTGTCTAAGACTTGAAGTCCACCATCTATATTCATAGCTGTACATAATGTATTTTTTTATTGTAAATGATACAATACACACAGACGAGGGAAGTGAGATCAGAGTGTACATATGTATTTTTTTTATTGTAAATGATACACTACATACAGAAGAAGGAAGTGAGATCAGAGTGTCCATATGTATTTTTTTTATTGTAAATGATACAAACATACAGAAGAAGGAAGTGAAATCAGAGTGTACATATGTATTTTTTTTATTGTAAATGATACAATACATACAGAAGAATGAAGTGAAATCAGAGTGTCCATGCTACTAGTACATACTTTATTGTACTATTTTCATTGTCAATTATAAGTATCTACTTGTAAAGAACACGTAAAGAATGAGATTCACATACAACAACTACTCATACACTTCACACACTTAGGATTGTCATGTCATACATTAGCAATGAGACAATGTGATCATATTCTGTGAAAATCACTTAAATAATACTCCTCCTGCTGTATGCATGTATATTATATATTATTGTTTGCTGATATTTTTTAAGCTACATACATTGACAATAGCTGAATTACTTGTCCGTACTGAACCATTCCCATTGTTATTTAATCACGTTAGTCCTCGATTCAGCCGTCACGTTTGTACTTTGTATACACTGACATCAATACCATTCCAGTTTTCCAAGAAAAAACAACAACTACAAGGTACTTTCTTTCGGTAACAGCAAGCAAACTGACAAGTCCCCACTTGTGTGCAGGACACGCACGTGACCTGCTGTTGTCATGACTTTGTACATATTCTGGGAGAGGGCTTTAATAATGTTGTAATAACTGGTGCCCAATCCCTTTGTGTGTATAAAATGCTATATAAAATATTATTAAATTGAAAAAAAATACGCATGTAACCAATGTCACGGACGAACAATAACAACAACAACAACCTGCATAATGTCGAAGTGACAGCCATCTCGCTAAACATTGTGTTTATTATCAAGGTTCATCACTGTATACGTTTTAGCAAACATGTTTGATATTTTCGCTGATAATCGACGAAAGTTTGAAGTTTTGTTTTGTGCATTGTCTGAGGCTTTTCTTTGTTTAGTGTTCCTATTTTGTGTCTATCGTGCTCGGCTTTGTCTGTTGAATGCAGCCTTCACTGTCCGTGTTTTCATCATCTTGTTTCACGACAATGTCTGGGTTTATCTTCATTTTAGATGTATTAGCTATTTGAAGCAGATACTAACGAACATTGTTTGGGTATCATATTCGTGTATATTCTCCATTTCTCCATAAAAGTAAACAGCCTATTGATTGTCTCGACACGGAAGTTAAGATCGTGGCTACGAAAGTATTGCAAAACAGTCGGATAGATAATATTACATGATATGGTTAATGAGTCACATGCACATATCGTGCATTTTTCTGCAATTACTAATTTATATATATACTGACAATTTGTATGTTTACAAGTACAATTAAATGTACAAATATGATTTTTCATTATATTTCTTCTTCCGTTTTGAGATGCACACTTTGCATACAGACTGTTTTTCGAAATGATATGATAGCTAAATAAGGTTTATATTGAAGGGGGTATCAAATGATTCTTGCATACACAAGGCCACCCACGTTAGGATGTTACGGTGTTCGAGCGGATAATACGATTGACTACTGATCAAGAGATTGATCCTGGGTCGGAACATTTGCCCATTTCTGAAACACTTCAGCGTTTCCGACCTAACTAGAGATGAACTGGTTAGCAACCCAGAGGTAGTCCCGTGTGTATCAGTGCTTTACATCGGGCACGTTAATTAACTAAGGAATCTGTTCGGGAGAGCTAGTGCACAGCGCCCGGATTCTTTGTATCACACTACTGTCTCCTCTACGTGTTGTCTCTTCAGAACAACACTGGACCCCATTGGACATGAGTTACCCTTGACCGAAAAGTTTAAAAATTTCACAATCAATTTCCGTGAAGAAAAATAAATAAAAGTGCCCAATATACACTCAGGTAAATTTCTAATTGGTCACTTTTTAAACTCACATATTTTGTACATAACACTTGAGAAATATATGTAGTGTACTTAACTCATTCAACCTTATGTTCTTAATCAAATTCAGTTCGTGTTTTATATAGCCTCGTAACCTGTTATGGCCCATTGTGTACGAAACAGTTTATTACGTTTAATGCAAAACCTGTCAGTGGAAATGAGATAGAATGTAAAACTACAAACCACTTTGTGATTGCTAAAAAAAAACCACAACAAATATTGCTAAAACAATTGGGCGTTAAAAAGATATACAGCTTTGAAGTTGAAAATTCTGAAATTACCTCCCTCTTAATTGAAAATAGAACAAAACTAAATCCTCAAAATAATGATACCCACGAGTGATGGATAAGTCAAATTTTGTACAGTCTTTCTTTCATTAGTTATCTTCTTTGTGCTTAAATTATGGCAAGTTATCAGTGCGATTCAACTTACGGGGTGACACTGATTTCCTATGGCGAATTACGTTGTAACTGTCCAGATAAGTCTTAAAAGTCGATTTTTTTTATTTCATTCCACCGCCTCAACCATACAACCTATTGGGGTAAAACTAGAATTAATTACTGCCTACTCGTCCATATGAGATGATGGTTTGTTATGTTTTAAAATAGGGTTATTTATAAATGCATTTATTCAAATTTTATGTGATTTCTAGTTCTCAGAGGTGTTGCTTAGTATCTCCAATAATTGAGCTTGAGAATAGCAGAAATAGCAGAATTTGCATCAAATTTGCATTGTTATGTTGTTTACACATTTCTTTTACATTTACTATTGACAGAATATATTTTGAATAGTCATTGACTGAAATTGTGTCCATAAGTTAGGTGGAAATTACGTGACCAATTAGAAATTTTGTTCAGTGAAGAACTTTAGGAGAATAAAAACGGTATAACCGGTTCTAATAGTATTTGCGCACGGATGTTTGTTTTAGTGCATATACACGTACGAACTACAATGCATGTATCCTTTACAAACACAACATAATAATGGGGACCTGTCCCGACGATGGACTATCCAGCAACAACGTACCTCGTAATTACAACCATAACAAGAAATCTGAAGATTGCCGTTAGGTTTGAGTTTGTGCCTTTAACCAAATAAGATAGAATAAGATAGACTCAGTGACGAGTAATTAGGTGTTGATGAGCCATTGACTAACAGTGTTGAAGGTATTAGACAAAGATGCCCCCATTTGATATTTTTTATGCCAGATACTAAAGTACCAGTATCATCATTATACAACACAAGCTTGTTCAAGTTTATATTTTACGACAGCAGACATGCCATTTGCATAGATTAAAAAATCACAGAAGCAGTTCCAACCCTTTTATTAAGATTCGAAATCAGTGCTGCTTTCCTTCTAAATGAATTGTGAAGAAGTTGCTGATTATTTGTTGAAGGTAAAGGTTGTATTGGTTAAGATAAAGTCAGTATCTGAATCTTCTATCGGCATGAAACCAGAAAACTATTATAAACTCTACCGACAGTTTCATAACGTTGACCAAATTAACCACCGTACTTCCACAACGTAGCTGAAGGTTTTGTTTAAAAAAACAACATACATTGTTTTCAGAAAATTCAGAAATATTTTCAAGTACGGTATACAGCAACTAGTAAAGTCGATAACTAAAATATAAATACAAAATGGCAGAAATAAAAAACAAAGGGTTTGATAAAATAAACTTACAGTTGTGATGTCTGGTACACTACAAAGCTGGGTGAATACCGACACTCCTTTTTATACAAATATAGTACCCACCTTTTCTTCCTTGTGTGATGTAGTTATGAAATAATCTACTTATATCACTTGATGAAACATTTAACTTCCGTATATAAAACACGAGCATGGTGAGAATTCTGGGTACTGACCTTTTGTACTTTCGGTTTCGAGTCTTTCCGGGGCGTTTTCAGAAAATGATCTGTGACAGTGCCGTTGTTCGTAGTAAAGTAGGTGTGCGGCTATGGTTTGTCTGTGCAAAAGAATGTGCTAAATAATGTATTTTTGGATAACTTGAGCCACTATATTAAATGGGTTTATTCAGCAACAACGCTTGTTTTTTTTGTATTCTCAGTTTGTGTGTTAATTTCACTAGCGTCTTCAGGGGCATAATCACTGACAGATAATTTACACTACTAGTGCGTAAAGTAATACAGACACACATGTCAGCAATGTGAGTTACTTTTGCCTCCTATGCTTCCATCGCTCTAACAATTTCTTTGTCGTTGGCAATAGTGAACAGTTGTGTATTTTATGTACTCTTTTGCATTGCAGGTAAAGCATTACCAAATGACAACATGTCCTAAATATGAATAAATTCACCAACAATACCATTCCGGGTAGGGTTGTGGAGTGTGGACTCATCCTGGGTCGAACTAGTATGGAATGAGATAGTCATATAATTATTTACAAAATCATGGCGATCGTTTCACTATGAATTGCCGTTAGATCTTGGTGTTTTAAATATTGCTTTGGAATATTGCTTTGAGTGCTTAGTGCACTTGTCATTACTATGTAATCCGTGCTGAAAATATTCTGTTCTGTTCTGTTCTGTTCTGTTCTGTTCTGTTCTGTTCTGTTCTGCTTGTTTGCTTTTCGTGATTTACTCGCATCATCGCAGATAACATTGCATCGAGGTTCGAAAGCTTTAGAGTCCAAACCTATATTGGAGTATAGGTTTGGACTTTAAATTGATTTGAACTAATCATTTGAACTCCTGATTTAGACTCTAAACTTGGAATCCTGATGAAAAGTATGATGTCGTACGATGTTACCTCATGTGGATAAATATTTCATCACAAACAATAACATTTAATTCAAGTATTACGGACTATAAAATCTGGAACAATGGTAGAAACTACTTGAATAAAGCATAAGTCACAATGCAAAGACAAATAAAGCGATGTCGACTTTATTACCGTGAGTATGATAAAATGGTCATTGTTTTACAAGTGTGTATTGTTTTTTAAAAAAGCTGACTTGTATTAATTGAATATATATTTCGTAGAAACTATCCATTGTATATTTGTTATAAGAAACGGGTGATTTAGGACAAACACTTGACATTTACTTAGATGTACAATGTGCTATGTCACATTGTTTCTCAGACTGTTGACTAAATTGCTGACTAAACATGTGTCATACTCATATGTTATAATGTTTACTGTACGTGATACTTTGCAATGAAACAACATATTCATGTTTTATTCATTAGTTTACAATACCGGTATCCATATGACGTAATATATTTGTGCTAGATGTCACAGTTTTTTTCCGAAGCAGACTCAATTGTTGGTCGAAAATCAGTCAGCAAACGCCTAGCCGGTGTTGAAGCAGTCTCAATGGTGCAGCCAGAAGACAAGTCGGGCAAATAACAGACAGGACCTGGAACTGTTGCTAATAAAGACATCAAAACTATGGCATGCAATACTTGTGTGATTGAAATGTAATATCAGACAATCTAGAGGTCTTAGGGGGAAGACATGCCTAGATATACTCCAAGACAATGGTCCAAACATTTATCAAAACTATAAAAAACGAAGTTGATGCTGATAGCGCCTTTTGGTCGTCAATCGAAGATAATTGTATCCAATTTTAGTATTTAGCCATATAGGACTGTTTCATCATTGGGATTTCCTTCGTAGGCCTACAAACCAATATACATGCCATGTCGTAACGTGTCTCTCGAGGCAATGCAGTTTCAAGTACTAGTTTATTACCATCCTGTTAGCAAACTGAAAATCACTTATGGGGCGATTTTGATAGTTTGCATCAATATTATGTTGAAAATTATTCTACCCATATAATGTGTAAAACTCTTGAAGATGAGTATCATTTTGTTCTGGAATGTAGTCTCTATAGTGATATCAGAAAGTTATATGTTAATAAATATTTTTATTTGCGTCCAAATATGGTAAAATGTATAGAACTGTTAACCTCTCAGTATGTTAATATTAATAGACGGTTAGCTATGTATGTTTTTAAAGCTTTTGAAATTAGAAATCAATATTATATTTACTATGGATAAAGTGTTTTGTTGGTACCTACGGAAGCCCTGGAGGGACATTTATAATTTAATAATTATTAAACAATTATTACCTATTACTTGCCCCTTATTACCTAATACTTATAACTTATTATTTATTAACCTGCGGCCTTGAGCCGCAGGTTATATTTGTATGCAACAAGAAAAATTTCCATGTAGGGGCACGTGACCTGTTCTGGATGGTTTACCATTTCAAAAAAAAATCCAAAAAAATAAGCATTTTTTAAGAATGTCGTGAACCAGACTAAGGAGGGGCACGTGACCTGTTCTGGATGTTTTTTACCATTTCAAAAAAAAAATTACGAAAAAATAAGCATTTTTTAAGAATGTCGTGAACCAGACTAACACCATTATTTTTTTTATTTTTTCTATTTATTTCTATTGGAATATTTTAAAATAAAGTAATGTACATTAATAACCATAATTATTTCTTTTACCCCTTTAAGAAATTAAAAATAAGAAAAAAAATGTGTTTCGATATGCGTTTTGACGTGCACCTGTAGTCTGGATTACCTCCCCTAGGTTATTACGTTAACTAGGTCAGTCAGGCCGACGCGGCAGCACGAAACACCCAAATCTTACCCAAATAGTAACGTTTTTACCCAAAAACTTATATTTAACTAACAATATAGGGTTGATTAACTATATTACGCATTTTAATGACCAGTGATGACTAAATAAACGTAAACTAGCAAGCTTTTCGGCAAGACTCGGCCCAGTATCATTTCGAACCAGCGTTGCCATACTATTTGCACGTCGTGAGAATCGCTTTATTTACATTCTTACGCTCTGCGTGCACCCATACCAAAATGTACACAAGTATGAACGTTTTTTACGCAAATACTTGTATTTAATAAACTTTTTGTCGTAAATAAACTATATTACGCATTTGAATTACTAAAAATGAAAATAACACCAATTTTAGGTAAATTATACTAAATAAATATACCCAAACACACATAAGCCCACTAAATCAGAGAGGTTTGTAAAATTCCGCATTTTTCGGCGGGGACTTGGACTTTTTAATTGTTTCTTTGACTTACGTGAAGGCATTGCTCATTGTACATGTGTTGTGATGTTACTGATGTGAGTCTTTGCTCAGCTGGTAAAGTGTGCTGCCTCCCCTGTCCGATTTCCTCATACCTTTTTATCAAGCCTTATTAACACTTTAAAAAGTTCTAGTTTCGAAAATTATAAAAAAAATGTCTCTCACAAGACTGGTCTGTAAAACAATTGGCCGCAGGAACTATTTAACTTGTAAGTTATTGACACGCGCCATATTTTGCGGCAAACAGGTACGATGAGCCATTGAAGATGGACATGCGTTACAGAAGGTATTAAAATCTGGTTATTTGTATCTATATTATATATTAAATCATACTATTGTTGTTAGCATCGATGTATAATCGAATTGATAAATTCTGGCTCGAAATTGGTGAGAACGAAAAATCATTTTAGGGTGTCCGTTGGCATGCGCTCAACTGGATTTGTTTTTAGTTCTACGACATCGTTAGTGCGTTTTGCAACTATTTTGTACCACCGTTAACTCTGCATTGCCATTCCCAGCTTTATGCAAATGCATCCAATGAAGTGCATGGGGTCCAAGGCATGCTCCCAAGAAACTTTTAATTTTAGAACTTCATTGATGGGTTTTGGAGTGCTCTCAGACTATGTAGGATGCAATGTTTAATTAGAAAAAGTGCCTTCTAATCACATGTGCTATTAGTCTGTAAAGTTCATGGGCCTAGATATAGGTTTCTAAACCTGGTTTGCATAACCGGGGTGGCCCTTATCAAGCTTCAGGCCAAAGAACAATGTGCTAATATTTGGCAGGGTTTATCAGTTTAGTTTTGCTTCATTCTTTGTGTAACTCAGTCAGATGTTGCTTCTCAACTAGTAAACCCTTCAAATCATGACTGTTAAAAAATGTGAATAATTTGGCAGTTCATGAGGGAGAAAGGGGTCTGGTGCTGGGCCTTCCCAGGAAAGATAGTTAGGGAATCTGCTCATCTGTCTTAAGTGACATAGCATTTGATATTGCCATTTAAACCAAGCAAACAATCAGTTTTAAGTAATAAATTTTAAATAATAAGTTTTAAATAATACATGTTAAATTATAAGTATTAAGTAATACATTTTAAATTATAAGTTTTAAGTAATAACTTTTAAATAAAAAGTTTTAAGTTATAAATTTTAAATATTAGATAAATAATAATAACAAATAAGTACAGTCTTATATATTTTAAATAAATTATTCTGTGTTTTTTTTTCAGAGCGTGGGTTCATATGAAAGACGTGGTCGTGGATGGAGAGGAAATCAGAATACAAGGTGCAAATACGCTAGCGGCCTTTCAGGAGAAGTATGGAGGAATGGAGGGGAAAAATAATGAAAATCGTTGTGAATGAACGTATTGAAGAAGGACAGACATTATACTTAAAGAATGTTATTTAGAGCATTGACCATATGACTTGCGTTTACGACATATTGTGTTAAAGTGTTTATGTGTCCAAGTATGGTGTTTTTGTTTTGAAATTTAAATAAAATAGTTAGCAGTCTATTGCTTTATTGTATTTTATCTCGAAGATACATCAGTTATACAGGTCAAGAATCTTCAAGTGGCTGTCTCATATTTGACCCTAATGCAGTGGCAGAGGAATGCCTGACTCACCTGTCACCAGGTGATAAGAAGTGTTCGTGCTGTCAAGGATATTCTCCTACATAGCTTGATTTTTATATAACATCATGGGCATTCTAATATAAATTGCTCAAATAATGGCACAGATCATTTTGAAACCACCGCAGGGAATTGCAAGTTCCCACATACTTATATTTGGACTAGTAAGCATTGATGCGGTGAATATGATAACGGAGTCATAATTTGGGCAATTCATAAAGAAGTCCATTAAAATTTTGATATATGGATAATATGAAAGCCTATTATAGAAGTTTTGGCTGGGGGTAGCTCCATCACGCTTGGATTTGTTCACTCGCAGTGGCTTTGTCAAAATAACGGTTGTAAAAAACTTAACATGTGTGCTTTTAGTGCCACAGTCAGCTCAGAAAATACAAGGAACACGCTTCAATGTTTTTATTGATTCAATATGGTAATTAACAAAATAACAATACATTTAGGATAGGTCATTAAACCTTTAACAACATACATCATTATACGACTATGTCCGGTTATTTCCAATCTCTATTTCTGCATGGATGCATAAAACAAATTGTTTCTTTCGTCATATCCACCAATGTGCCAAATATCATTTTAACCTTTTGTACAGTTTCTTTGTATATGTGGCATTCGAGCCTTTCATTCAGGAACAGCACATACTAAAGTCTTCTAAAACAGATACATTTTTTACTAAGTTGTTTTATTCTCTCTATCAAGTATCTGATAGTTTCTTGCGACGTAAGAGTAAATATCCACAAAGATGTAAAGTATTTACTTCAAATGCCGCATTCTCAACAACATTATGTTCACAAAACATTAGAAAAACAATTTCACCAAACTTAAACTCAGCGTTAACGTATTCCATCACCAAGTTAAGTCCAGGATTGTGCATTTAATTCTCTGATGGCAGATATCGAGGCACCACATCTCCTGTGTGACTTATTCACCACATCAACACTTTCGAGAAAAGTACAGTGCTTCCACTCCAATACCTTTTCAACTTTCCTATAATTAATAATAATAATTTTACAAATTCACATTTATAAATCCTGTCATCCTCACTCTGGTGTTAATACTTTTGATCAACAGACATCTAACAATAATATATGAGTTTATCGTTTGGTAATTGGCATTACTATCAGTCTTTAATAGAATACTCATTTTAATCGTCCACTTACTGAGATGGCCCTGTCAAGTATTTAAACATACCATCATATATTGTTATAATATATTGAAGGTCATGATATCAAGTATTCACCGTGCCGACGTCGGAGCACATCAACATCGGGATTTCGATGTCGGGTGTCGTACCGTCATTTAGTTTTGGTTGCCGACGTCGCGACATAGCATATCCAACGATAGTCACATGTTGGGCCAATGCCAAGTTCCCAGTTAGCTAGTTGGCGGTTGCGAACTTACAGCTCCGGCTAACTCGCGAACTTACAGCTCTGCCTAACTCAAACACCTTGGAAATGGACCATGAAATTAAAGCTTATTTAAAGTTGAATGACAACAAACATTAATCACCCCCAGTGACTTATTTCGCTTTGCAATGGATCTGAGTAGAACGCCTTTCACATAATTGTACTTGTGTTACGTTGTGTATATCCTTTTGACTAATCGACACGAGTCGTATATTTTATTTCCCGCCAGATACAGTAGTGTTCAGTAATAAATAATAAACTATAGATAATAAGTATTAAATGATAAATAATAATTGTTCCTAATTGTTAAATAATAAATGTCCTTCCAGGGCTTCCGTAGGTACCTCTCCCGCTGTATGTAAAATTATGGAAGCTCTAGCGGGACATTTGAAATTAATACTTAATAATTCTTTCTCTATAATTAAAATTTATATTTTCAAAAGTATTGCTTTATATTTAATATAAAGGATATAACGTTATGTAGGGATAACTTGCTTAACTTAGTAGGTGTCGGACGCCACAGAGAGTTTGTCATTCAAATTCGCTTCGTCTGTGTAGCAGCATTACTGGTTTTAGCCCAAAAATCATAGTTCTTATATGTGTAAAACAGAGAAAGTCTTTATAAAACTCAACTATTGTTGAAAAACATTTACATGGGAGATCATTTAATACACATATTGAAAAAAACTCTCTGCAATCTGCATGTACTGCAACACGCCATACATTATTGCAGGATCTGCAGTAACAGGATCAAAGCATGTGCATGACATATGCACATATCTCCCTTTCAACATATGTAAGCGCTAAACAGTTTAATTGAGCTTTTACTCTTGATTGAATATTGTATACCATAGAGCCCTTGGGGATTGGTTTTGAAGGGAGTGGGTTCGAGCCTCAACTGAGCAAACGTATATGAACAAGTTTAAAGGATCTTGCATATGCAATGGTTCCTAATAATGGTCGATCAGATAATAAGTTAATTATTAAAAATATAGTTTACATATTTAAATATGATTATCAAAATCTTAAAATTTAAATCTAAAATAACAATACTTAAAAGTTAAATTTGAATTATTAAATATTAATATTTAACCCTAACTGTAAAAACAGTATTATAAGTATATTGTATTGGTCGTATCGTGGGCATACGGTCTTTTAGCTCTTTTTTGACGAATGACACTAGTCCTGGTCCATCTGTACACCCATACTTCTGCAATGTCTTGCAAACTTCCTCATACAAAGAGTTTGTACCCAGAGATATATGCCGAGCATAGCCTTTATTTGCTTTCTGCTGAAATATGACAGACATACATGAGTACCTTCATCGGACTGCTGGGTTAAGCGGCAATCGCAAGGCTGTATGAACCAAGCGGTTTTAAAAAAAAAACATTCACACCGACATTTACCAAAAACAGAAATCAGCCTTTCTTGATAGTAAACACACTTGTTTAAGATAGAATGCAAATGAACAACAAATTGACAATGTAGTTAGTGCCTTTTTTCGTAACTCTGTGGCTTTTGTTTTGGCGGAGGGCACTTCCCTGGCAAACAGTACTAGCGGCACCCTTACATCTGCAAGATCTTGCAAACATTCTCATTTAACATATCTAGGGTACGCACCCACATTCTCAAGAAGCTATTCCGTCATTTGCAATAACATAATCGCTCACGTCTCGGTGGCACACACAAATGAAAGGATTGGTACAGAAAAAGAACCTAACGCCCGTCAATAATAATAATAAAACAGTAAAATGTTGTTTTTGTATGTTGTTTTATTGTTTAAGACGGTTGCATTCGAACGGACGCATGGTTTTGTTCGTATACAGTCCTTCATAACACAGAGCCAGAAACGTGCAAATGCTGATATTCAAAGACAGTTCGAAACCGCATGAAACAATTGTCTGGTGAATTAAATATGTCTGAATGTAACCTTAAATTTCAAATATTGATTATTAAATTTGTAAATATAAATCTTAAATTTCAAAAAAGAATTATTAAGTATTAATTTCAAATGTCCCGCCAGAGCTTCCATATAAAATATTGACTGGTATAGTTTATAATTTATGAATAAGTTCACCAAAATTAGTAATCATTATATATTTTTGACCGCTGACTATATTTATGTTTGGAGATATACATAATACACTGTGTAAACTCGTGGGATATTCTGATATACTACGGGTTTCTACTGTTCCCTATATAAGCAATATATTTATTGTTGACCTTGTAATATTTATGTAATTATGTTTTCATGTACATACTGTATTGTATGTATATTTGTATACTCATGGGCATAATGCCTAATGTATTTCGAAATAAACTGTAAACTGTATAATATTAAAAGAACAACAAGAAATATGATAAAAAAACTTTAATTTGTGAAAATATACAATAAATAGCAAACATCGTACAAATAAATATTTAATTATTTAAACGTAACTATATATGTGATAACACTAACAGTGCTAAAATAACACATGAAATATTCAAGCAGTCTGAACAGTAGATTACGCCGTCACTACAATAGCTTATAAAATATTCAGACAGTAGATTACGCCATCACTAGAATAGTTAATAAATATTCCGCTAGAAGATTACGCTATCACAGATTCAACCTCTCCTGAAAAATAAAGGCACTTGAAATGTAACTACATGCACATGCACTTTCTTGGTTAAAGTAATACTACTTGAAGTTACTCGTGGGCAGTGGTGGCCTAGAGGTTGGGCCTTTGTTATAAGGGAGGATACAATAACTCAGAGGGTCAATGTGATGTGGCTTCCAGCGGTGAAGAGCAGAGATCCGGTATCGATAACCTGGTTCAGGGGGTCATGTGCTCCCGTGATGGTGGTTATTGTCATGACGTTCGCGTGTGGTGAGACTATCAGTTTCTTGGCTCAAGAGTTAGTTAGTACTGGTTGATAGTAATTACGCCAAGGAAACCGATTACTTAGTAGATGAAATATAAGCGGTTTCAAAAGTGGCCAATAACGATGTTGAATACGTTTGAATAAAGAAATTTTCCTCTCTAACTCGGGGCTCATCGGTCAATCTGACGACCACTGACTTAAGCGACTGTCAATTTAAAGTATATTTCAAATCTAGACTAAATCTTACTTAACGACAACGATTCTATTCTGCATTACTTAGATATTTAGCTTTAGCTTACTTGCGAGACGATCTTGTTTGGCAGACTTTAGATGATTAGACAATGAGGTTATCGTAGCTTCCTCTCCCTTAGAATCTTTCCAGGTTTCCAAGCTAGAGAAACATTTCTCCTGTCCTGATCCGCCAGACTCTTCTATCGTCTTAATCTTATCTTCCGGTACTCCGATATTCTTAGCGAACTCCTTCCATCGGTTAAACACCGCAGCACACTTAGCCACCTTAACAAAAGCTTGTCTAAGATGAGACACTGAAATATAGACAGCAAAGTGCATTACCCTCTTACGGAAGAAGTGCGCATGTGCAAGAAAAACATGCGTTATAAAACTACACATAATAAGACGGACAACGCGTCAACATGTCATCTCGGTAACAACGCTCTTAATCCATCATCTGTTTTCTGTCATCATGTGTACTTCAGGCAAATGCAGGAAACGGGCACAACTAATTCTTGTAAGCCACAAACTACCCACGAGGTAGGGGGCAAACTCTGGGATTGATAGGTTTAAGATTCGATCCCTTATACGATTCGATTGCTTAACTTAATTACTTTGAGCAAGACATACGTGTATATGATCCACTTTAAATTGGCGTATGAGTGAGCACTTGAGGGGATCAACAACCAAGTGATGTGGCTACCAACGACGTCAAGGATAACAGCACTGTAGACTGAACTGACGAATGTCTAAACGTATTATTATATACAGATACAAAATGTTTTACTCTTTTATTCGAATGAGTACATATGTACTATGAAATAACAACCATTACCTCTAGCACTCATAAATCTCTGTTGTTTATATTGTTGTCCCCGATGTTTCACTTCATCTGCTAGGTCTAGTCGCCCACATGCTACCAACGCGCTACACAGAATTTGCACCTGTAAACACGCGTATTGTTAATGAAGATTATAGTTACAGTGAAACACTTAACCATTCTTCGAATACTTATCCAAATTAGACCATGTTCATCATTAGCTTAATGTCGTTGCAGTTGGTTCATACTGAAATTAAGCCTGATCATCTCTGAACTATGTTTTACACACACAATCAACACGTCAAGATAACCTTATCAACAGTTGTTTTGAAACACGTTTTCCCGGGTAATCGATGTGTCAAATGACCCTTAGTTTTAATTGTCTTATAAGTGCACACTACAATTCAAGATCGGTACAGAAATAAACGAATCAGAAAAAAGCACAACGTTACCTTGTCTACAGCCTTTGGTACACGTTTGGCCCATGTAACTAACATGTCAAACCGAGCGGCTGGTGTGTCTTTGTTCACGTGATTTCTCAGAATTGCCTGAATTCTCATTGGTTTGACATTTAACTGTGCTGCTATATCCTTCCATTCCTTACCCATCATACCAGCCAACTGTCGCATGTAACCATTGGTCAATGGTCCTAAAACATTAGTGAAATATATATGTATCACATTGCTATCTGCATGGTGATGTCCAAGTGACGAATACAAAATCCTAGTGTTTTAATACGTAAATAACCACATGCATGTACTTAATAGTTCTTCCCTAAACATATATCAGCTTTGATACAACGTTCGTGTTCAATGTTGTATGAATCAATGTATGAATTACAAATACCTTAACAACTAAACTCCAATTATATTACCATAGCTAGTTTGCGATAGAAAAAAATCGTGTTTTTTAAACATTTCTCTGTAATTACGAAACATACATGTATGAAATTTTGCACGAATCAATGAAATATATCTACCTAATGCACACTGAAATTTCAGCAACATCAGAATTCAGTTAAAAAACTTTTGTTCATAAGTTCTATGTAACATATTTGTAGTTTTGTATGAAATATCAAGTTAGAAGACTTGATACTTGCAACAGCCAATTTTACGGTCATGTGATACGCCTAACGGTATATTTACGTATTTGCAACCTACTTAATATAACACACACGAGGTCCGTCTGTGAATCTGACGAAATACATGTTATTGTTGTACATTGTTTACAAGCGACATACCTAAATAAACTGAATTGTACGGGCCTCTTAAGTCTCGTCTTTATAACAGTAATGTCAATCCCGACGATCACGGAGTGTAACGGTTAAATAATTGATAACAAATCATGTAATTTAACATGTAATTTCAATATATAATAAAGAATAAATGCATTTTAATAGGCGACTAAAAATTATGAAATTCGGAATGGGAGTAGGTAGGAAGTTATTGTAGTTCTGTGTAATTTTTTACCAAAATCTGATGAATAGATTTTCAGAAATATTACAAAAACACGATTTTTTTCTATCGCAAACTAGCTATACCTGTATTAGGACTATTGAAGACATTTAAAGAGACTAAACTACATTTCGATGATAAAAACACGTTTTGTAGACAGTTTACTCACAAAACTATGTTTTACCAACACATAAACTATGGTTACAATAACGATCAACGGTGCTATTGATGAAAACTGTCGAACATGTTTTACCGTCCGTTACGGCCTTTCTCCGCATTCATACACTCCAACGTAAAATTATATAGCGTTAGTCACGCAATGGATTTTAGGGGTTATGCAATTATTTTTCTTCTAGCTAAATAAGTCCAGATTCTTATATAAATGTATCAGGTTGGTCAAGCCAAAACATGCGATTTTAAGAGAATTTATGATAAATTTTGCAATTTACCAACCGGAGTTGAGTCCCTTTAAGGCCAATCAGTACAATAACCATTTATAGAAAATGTATTCATTCATTAAAAGCAACCGATATTGCCCTCTATCGAGAGAATTATATAAATGTGCTTGTACACGCATGTGTGACCAGGCTTACCTTCCTTCAGATGTAGTGGTGCTGTTGCTAGGGGTTTCGGTGGTTCTGCTTCCGGCTGAAATAACAACAACAAGGTTATAAAGACATATCTAATGGGAGCACTAATGACATCATAACTGCAGAGTATGTGTCTGAAGTTATTGGCCTAAAGAACATTTAACTCATTTACGTTGCAGAATATATTTTCGATCGCGATCGAATATCCACGTGAACAGCGTTTAACAAAAACGTATTTATAAGTTGTTGACATAATGCATCTTTATCTGCCTTTTTCATTTGTTATACTCAAAAACTACTTTGCTCGTATAAGTATGCTAATATAACATACTTGACTTATAGGTATTTGCTGACTTTAGAATTAGGACATTTTGGATGTTTAGCAATTTTATGGTATCATCAAGAATTCTTACCTTCGGCAATTCAACCAAAAGTTCAGCCAATAATACTTCCGCTTCTACCATTTCTGGTGCGACGTTTTTCGGTGCGCCATCGGGAGTTAGCTTCGGAACCATCGCTTTAGTGTAAACCTGAGGAAGACAGAGGTAAACTATATAGATACTTTATCAAATACGTGGTGCAATGTATGTCTAAAGAAACAATGTTGAATTATGACTTGATACTTGATGCTACTGCATGTTAATGGCAAAGGAAAGCCAATGTAGCCTACGTTGGATTGTTGTACTTCGTGATACTCCCCAATTACGAAAACATACAATCGGTGTTGTAAACGTAAACAATATATCGCCTGTTGAATTATGCTAATCAATAGGCCATGCTCGTGTCAAATTAGCCAAGCTTTACTACATTATACTTGTATCTATATTCCAAATTTCCCAAAACATGATTATATACGTTGATAAAGATCGTTTATTCTCTACCTTTAATACATGTATATGCTAAAGTCAATGGGCATAAGCAATAATAAAAATGATGCATAAAATACACGATTGTTGATATTCATCATCAAACACAAAACATATTTACAGGTTTAGTTTAGAATAGAAGGCTGATGTAAAATCCATACCTGAACAAAACCTCTGTAACTTGGCAAACTTTTTTGAGCAAATTCGTCAATTTCATTAACTTTGAACTCTCGTGTACCTCTAATATTTGTATTATAAATAAAGTTAATGGTTGATTTAGAGTCCACACGTTCTATGTTTCCCCGGAATTTGACATACAATTGTTGGCCTTCTTGTACCACTAGATCGGGACTAGGGTTTGGACCTTCCGTGAATCCATTGTCCTCCAAGTATTTCAAAACTCTATCCGTTCTGTTAGAAGTTGTGCACGCGATTGTGACGTCAGAAACATCGTCATGTCTTTGTCGCAATACAAGCTTGGCACTTCGCTGAGTGGACATTTTCTCTAGAAGAGTCGCCATTTTTTCGATTGCAGAATCTCTTTTCCCTGCCTTTGTTCTCAATAATACCATTCTATAAGTAAAATAAAGTGTGTATGATTATGCGACATGCTGCTTGTGGATTTAGTTATCACCAAGCTTTGCTTGAACAATACCAAAGTTAAGATTCTACATAATCAATCTGACGGCGTGGTTCGGAAGCTGTTTGCTTGGGCTCAAATAATTTCCAAAAAAACTGCTTTTGCAACTTGAAATGAGCCGACCAATAAAAAGTAAGCGCATGTATTCAACATTAAGCTAGCGAAATAAGATGAATGCAGTGAATGTTCTTATACTACTCAATTTGTCAAACTGCAAGATAAATATAACCGTACGAGTTTTCCAACATCGACTAAAACCAAATTACACCACGCACATTAATTACACCTTCTTGGCTCTTCTTCGTGATTGTACGTGGCGTGTTGTTTTAATTTGACTTTTTCAGAATATCTCTAGTACAGTGAGCTATCATTGTCCAAAGTTACCTTTCATATGACTGAGAAATCTCAAAGCATGCGACATCTTTATTTTTGGGTTGGACTAGATTTACCCCTGAGTTCACGGACCAACCTGACTTATCATCACGGTGTAGGAAGTATATCCTTTCTGTCGTATCCTCTGAAAATGTGAATGGTAGTATGGAAATTAGTCTCAATAGAAAAATTCGAGAAAGCCACACATAATAATGCCGTAAGATTTACACAAAAAGTACCTTTATACACATTGCCTATCCAAATTAGACTGGTATTAAAGAAACTATTTTAAAAAAATACAATCCTAAAGTGATGGCATTGTGTGTAGATAATTATACCGGTGACCTGTATACAATGACAAGATGTGTGACCTAACTTAGCCTAAACACCACATGCAAATAAGGACCACAAACAGAAAACAGATACCAGCATGAAAACGCATTTATCAGAGTAAATTGTGTCTAAATTGGTCTTGTCATTCTGTGTAGTAAGGTGCGAAAGGAAAGGAATATGACCATTGCTGTTTTTATCTCAACAATCGAGTATATGGCTTGAAACATTTAATAGGAGTGTTATTGCAAGAAATATTGTGGTATTGTACCTTCTGACGATGGCGCAGCTGACGGTCTAGCTGTCTGAGGTCTGAGATCCTGGGATTTTGTTTCTCTTGCTATACCAGTAGCAGGTCTCTTCTGTCGTGTTTGTACTAGTGGTAAGGGTAATGTTACAACAAGCGGTTTCTCTAACTTCTTCATTGGCAGTGAAAAGTTTATGAATGAACTAGATGTCAGTAGATCTCCACATTCAGCAGGTGCTCGTGATCTCAAATCTGATACTACTTGTCCGTCTAGTGTTTGAACCTGGAATGTGTCACAGTTAGAACAACAAAATCAACGCACATACATGCATATCATTATTTTCTGTAACCAATCGTTAAACAATAAAGTAGATTTTATTGTTTCGATACCCTGTTTTAAAATGCACCTATGAGACCCGGTAACTAGGGAACCGGAGACTTCGATGTTACCATTTTCTCTATTTTCTCTACCAAAAGTGTGGTAGATCTTTTCCGATGGTATTGAAGGCTAAAATAGCTTAAAGTGGGTACCGAACCAATGACGTGCTGGGGTGGTATTCACAAAGCATCTTACGTTAAAACTTAAGATATTTTGACTTAAGTTAAACTATTGAGCTGCTCATAAATTCCCAAGAAAGGATGAATAATCCATGTTTTCTCTGTGATTACTGTAACTCTGTACATAATGCTTCTAAACAATGTAAAAAATTGTTAATCTTGAATTTACTGTTTAGCTGATACACTTAAGGAAAAATTGAGATTTTTTAGAAAACTCTAAATTTGCACTTAAGATTCTTTGTGAATACCACCCTGATCAGTAGTTCTCCACATGTACGATCACAGGGCTCGACACACCAAAGTCATCATTTATATATAAGAGTATTGGTATATCTCCCTTATTTGATGCTCATGTAACTGGGTTTCCCGTTGTCCAAATGACTGTGTAGTATATATTTGATTGAAAACAAAACTTTCAAAATAAGAATAGTTCGCTTATCAATACATAGAACAAAACACTGTGGTGTACACTGTACCTCTAATATCGCATTAACGGCCTGTTTAAATGTTCCTGCCTTGCTTGTGAAAGAAATTCGGGAGTCGGAGCTGCAAAATAATTTTCCACCTCTCTTTACAAATTGAAGTTTGTCCCTCTTTGCTCGAAGTACGGCGATGAATGTACCAACGCTGTTACATCTTGCCTCAATAAACTTCGTTTCCTGTAAAATACGTACATGCATTAATTAACGCTAGCATAGGTATTACAGAAAGTTTGTTGTAATTATAAAATAATAAGTAGAAATTTAAAAGGTTTTGATTTCATGATTGAATTCGACACCCATCATGTTTCGTCACCTATGATTACAAATGGCAATTTTAGACACTACGGCTCATTGCATGTATGCTGGGAGCAACGAACAACAGCTCTGCTTGGAGATGGTAACAATCAGTCTATTACAGAATGAGTTGATGCATGCCTACGTTGGTTTGTCATTTGCCCATCAAGCATAATGCCCCATGGAGCTCATGTTGAAGTCGACAAACAGTTGCAGTCGCAATGGGAAGATCGGAAGCATAGTATCGATCACCCCGTAAGGTTGCAAGTTTGTCACTATCTGGAGTTTAAATAATAGGATGTGTAAATGGCTGTGTAAAGTCTATAACGTACACGATAATCTTCAAACTGTACTTCAGCCGAGGGAAGTTCCTTCCAGTTACCATTGGGCAGTAATTGTTTGACAACCATCTCTTTGCCTCCCGGAACACGCCCGATACATACAGGGACGGACACCGACATAGGTTCATCAAACTGTAATACAAGAACAAAAATTGATGATTCTCTTAAGGTGGAAAGCTACTTTAGATGTGGCATTGGTACCATCAATAACGTTGTCATGGTGTTGCGATCGTAATCAATTTGAATTCCTCCTGGAAACAAATAAACTGACCAATTTGATCGAATATGATTCAAAGCGAATTATGGCTTTGAAATTTGGTTTATACATTGATCATGCTTGAGGTCAGTGCTGATTGGTGAAGCAGACGTAATGGCGTTTTTCGTTGTCAAAAAGAAAACTGCAAACAATAGTTTACACATATCAACGGCTTTGAATGAAAAGATCGTGAGCATGAATACACTTTTATCGGAAAACAAGAACAAACTTCTGAAAAATACACTGAAGGCAAAACAAGTTTGGTCAACATGACTGCCCTGTTCCGATTTTCACGAATATAGACTCATAAGAAGCGCCTTGTGATGCAAATTTTAAATTGATTGGTCTTGTAAGGTCATTAGTATCTCATTTTAGATAAGCCAGTGATGCATAAACCCAAGAATATATCATACCGAAAACTTTCTATCTTCTTCCACTTGTTTCACACAGACAATATTACTGATAAGTTCTTCATTGTCCTTTAGAGTCAGTGAGCCACTTGATTGGTCAATGTAGGAACACGTGACATCCGTTTTACGCATGGAACCATCAATAGCACGAATAATACACGCTGTGGTGGGATTAAAATCAACACCACTCAATGCAAACCTGAAATATATATAGAACATGAACTTGAATATGCTTATCAGTACTAGTATTATAATGAGTGTAAATATTGACCCAAAATGAAACTTCACTCTAGTTTTGGAAGAGTATCTCGGTCAAATAAAAGTTACCATTGCTTTCTTGTTTATGTATAGGCCATTGAATAGATCAGATAGGTATATTGCGAAGTTTTATCAACATTGAAAAGAGTTAAGATTATTTTTGGGGTCAGTATATTTTTTATTCTGATTGTACGTGTACATAAACATCAACAACTTTGACCTATAGACCGCCAACCCAAATCCCGAACTAAGGGTAAATATTGTAGTGCACAAACAATCCAAAGCCACACAATTACGGCGACGTCGCATATAGTCACTCACACAATAGTCAGACATAAAACGAACCATCCAAATCCCCCACCATGCTTAAGACCAGTAATTAATAATAAATAATGTTTGACATTGTGTAAAAATAGTATGTCCTATGTTTTATGGGTCAAATCTAACACATCCATGCATATTTTAGGCATATAGAAGAAACTAAGATGTGTTTGGTCTATGAAACACATTTAAATGTCTATTATTTCTTTATCAATGCCTTTCATGTTTGATAACGACATTGGAACAGTATAACTTATCATCATATTTTGATCTGTATCAAGAAGGCACTGTGTCTAGTGTAGCGGTATCATTATGACAATGTAATTCGTGTGAACATGCATTATATTACAGTATAACCTCGTTATGACGAGCATCGATATCACGAGCACTCGGCCTATCTCGAGCAAGGTTTAAAATAGTATCCACTTGTATTATCAACACATGCCCTTTGGTTATTTCGAGCACCCATTTTTTCTAGATTAGTTTACCTGTCCCTATTACTCCTCGATACAACAAAGTTTTACTGTATTTCAATGCCCAATTCGCTCAAATGAATAAATTATAAACTTACACATATGTTGGCCAGTTCTTCGGATTCTTCCTTTCCTCTTCTTTCCTACTTTTCTCTTCCATAAACTGTTGTCTTTCATCCTCGACAGATGTACCTTTCTTAGCTGCTTCTTGGTAAATCGTCATTTCTTCTTGTGCTTTCTTCTTTTCTTCCTCTGCAGCTTTGATTCTCGCCCGTTCCTCTGCGCGCTTCTTTGAAGCCTCTTCAGCTTGTCGCCTTTCTTCCGCAGCTTTGCGAGCTTCTTCAGCAACAATTAATGCGGTATGTGCTTGGGCGGCTGCTTTGACTGACACTGCTTCGGCCTCTGCAACCTGGGTTTCCATTTGAGCTATCAATTGGTGTGATTCTGAAACACCAGCCGTTGCAACGGAAACAGCATGTCGTGCTTCTGTCGCCTTGGCCATTGCCGCCTTCTCGGCAGCATACGTCTCTTCTTGTAAACGCTCTTTTTCTGAAATTGTTTCACGTGCTTGTAAATAACGATTTGATTATAATTGCACCATTCCGGTTACGATGTATTACTAATTTTAAATTATTACATTCAACGTCGTTGTACATGGACACTTTTACACTTTACACACTAATGTTTTCCAAACACAAACGAAGGAAGCATTGAGAAACAGAGAAGGTTTGGACATTTCTCTTGACATAATCATACATTGACAAGACATACACCCAATGGCGAACCAGTGGAACAGGGCCACGCACGAAAATAATACTGACAAAATATAAGGACAAGAAAACAAAATTCGACACTGCAACAATCAAGTTCAGGCGAGCATTGCCCTGTGTAGATGGCTGACACTGTAAGTAAAATCAGACATGTATATAACACCGAGCATATGCACCACATTGCACTAAACCTATTGAGAACAATAACCTAAATAACAGTATGCATGTAACGCAGTAATACTGCAACGTTAAGAGATATTTTATACAGTAACTAATATCGAATGTGATTTACTTACCTTTCTGTTCATCAGGTGTTATATCAACCCACGTGCTGAGGTCTTCTTGTTGGAACTTCCGGTGTATTTGGGAACGAACGTCCTCAGTCACGTGACGTAATTCCTTTAGTTGTTGGTTCATATTCATGGACATAGTTGTGCACTGTTTAAAAGCTTCGTTGATGGATGTAAAGTCTCCGCGGAATTTTCCTAGATCTGAGGTAAAATCTTTCAATGGTTGTAATTTCAGTAACTCTGAGTAATGCTTCATAACATCCTTCATACTGCCTAAGAGTGAGGTTACATTGGTTTCTAAAGAAATAACAGAGTCAATAGTTCCATCTATCTCGACATTACGTTTCAATAATTGTTCTAATGGACTTTCTTGTTTCACAACAGGTTCAGGAGAAGGTGGCTTTTCAACAACTGGTTCAGGCTTTTTGTCTTGTTCATCATCCTTTTTAATTGCAGTTTGTTCTTCACTTTTTTCTTCGGCGTGTGTAACATTTGTTTCATTTTCATCTTTTGCTTCGACCTTTTCTATATTTTCAGATGCATCGTCGACTTTGCTCGGTGTTTCTGTACGTGGTGTGTCTTGTTCTGCACCCAGATATTCACAGTCATCTGTTTTTGGTGCATCGCCTGGTGTTTGTTTGTCTGATTCGCTCTCTATGTTGGTTTCCGCTTTGGTTTCTTCATTAGGTTCAGTCGAGTTACCATCACTAGTAATCTTAGGCGTATCACTCTCATGTTCAGCCTCTTTTTGCTGGTCAATTTCGTTGTTTTCTTGTTTGTTGGATACTTCTCCTGTTTCACTCATAGTTTTAGAGGGGTCGTCAGTAAATGTATCAAAGTCACTGAATGGGTCTTCGGTTTCTTTCTTGTCGGCTTCTGAAGCTTGTGACGACGGAGGTCTATCAGGTACTGTAGTGATTGCTACCTTAGGTAAACCCTCCTCGTCAACAACAATTTTTGTTAATGTAGTGTCTGTGTCAATGTCCTTTGGTTCGCTGTTTGCTGTCTCCTTAACCTCTTGGTCAGCACCAGTTAAGGTTTGCTCTTTATCTGGATTGTCTACACTTGTATCACACTTCGTATCTTCACTAACCTGGTTTGTTTCACCCTCGCTTGATTCTGAAGTAGGTTCAGTGATACTTTCAGACCGACCTTTTTCGCTTTCAGGCTCCTTTGGCACAGATTCACTTACGTCTACGTTTTTCTGTTCACTATTATCGATTATATCGGAGCGGTTGCTTTCCTGATTGTCTTTGGTTTCAGTTGTACTTAATTCGGTTGTTGGCTGTTGAACAATTTCTGATTGACTGTTATCGTTACCTTCAATTGGTACTTTATCCGATTCGGTTTCTTTGACATCAGATTTATCACTATCATTAATGTCCTTTGTTTCAGATTCATTCACTGTTGTTTTCAAAGTCTCTTCATCTACTTTTACAACTTCCTCTTCTTTCTTTCCCTCAGTCTCAAAATTACCGGAATTAGATTCAGAATTGGGTACAATTTCTTGTTCAATAGAATGTTCTTCTTTATCACTGTCGTTAGAGTCTACATTTGATGTATTGATTACTTCCTCATTATGCTGTTCATGTTCTACTGCAGTAGGGGTTTCTTTTGGCTTACTATCTTCGTCTTGCGTTTCTTCAAAGTCGTCTTCGTAATACTCACCTTGTTCCTGCTTTTCTTCATTAGCTTCAGATTCGGTGTGTGGCTTATTTATTACTTTATCATTTTGTTGTTCTTTTACTTCTTTATTCGTTTCTTCGCTTGGTTTATTATCGTCCTCGAAATCGTCCGCGTAATCGTCTCCTTGTTCTTTAGTTTCTTCTTTAGCTACAGCATTTGTTTCTGACCTATTTGTTTTATTATCTTTGTCGAGTTCTGTGTCTACCTTGGTAGGTTGTTCACTTATATTATTATCTTCAACCTCTTTCTCTGCACTATCGGTCTTATTTTTAACCTCTTGTTCTTCGTTGTCTGTTTTAGATTCTGTATGTGATTTACTTACAACGTCGTCTTTGCACACCTCGACGTCCTTATCAGGTTGTTTATTCTCTTGGTCTTCAGTTTCTTCAAAATCGTCCTCGTAATTATCACCTTGTTCACCGATTTCAGTTTTGACTTCTAACTTTTGTTCTTTGTCACGAACAGTACTGCTATCTGCATCGTCATTTGTCTTTTCTACGGCTATATGTGTATTTTGATTATCTGATTTATTTTCTCCATTCGCTGATTTTATTTCGGATAAATTTGTTTCACTTACATTACAAAGTTCTGAAATATCTTCTTTCACTTTTACATCCTCCTCAAGTTTATCATTTCCAGTATTTGCACTATTTGTAATGTCATCCGGTTTACTTATATCCTCATTGGAAACACTTTGATGTTGTTGAATAATAGGTTTGTTTTTTAAAGTTGAATCCTCATTAATTTCACCATCAGTTGACAACTGTGAGTCTTTCTGCTCTGTATTTTCGTTTGGCTGCCCTTGGCTTTGTTGTATATTTGAACTAAGATCGGTGTTAGATTGATGACGTTGGTCGTTATCGTTTACATTGACCGATTCCTTAATATCCGAGTTCACGTTTTCATTAACAACTCCGTTATCTATGTGTTTATTTACATTCTTTAAGTCCTGCGTTATTGAATTGGAATCACCATTTTCTTCCAATGAACTAGTATTTATTTTATGAGCAGCTTGATCAGAAACTTGATTACTATTTAAAGAACCTTGCGATGAGTGTGTGCTGTGTTTTCGTTGCTTGCTCGATTCATTATCAGTCTGTACGCTGTCAGGGTCACAGTCTTTGATCGATCGACTTATCTCGTCTGTAGACATTTTTTAAAATTAGTTTTCAATAGATTTTTCCAATACTGTAGATAAACATTATATGACAATTACTTTTCTTCGTTCAAATTTATCACTTTCTATAATTGCACTGTACATTTTCATTTCACAAATTTCTTTAAACCTATTGTTGTGTGTTATGTGGGTTGGTATAAGGCTTAATATTTAAATGGCGAGCTTAACAAAAGGCTAACTCCGTACTTTAGAGGCCCTCTATTCAATTATGATATCAAACGCTAAATAGGAATGGAAAAACTGTAGTTGAAATACAAATATTAATTTAAAAAGTTCATTTATTGACATATTTGATTTCGGTTGATATGTTGTGATATAAAGTGTACAAAATCATTATAAGTAAACAGGGTCTTGTGGTAAACGTTATGTCAGAAGTCAAAATGTATACGAGTGTTTATCTCTAGAAATTAAAGTAATAAAAGTGTGTGAATAGCCAGCTCTGTATGGTTTTGTAATATCAATTTAGTACGAGATTTTGTTTGAACGTAAAAATTTAATTCATATATCACCTTTGTTTATTTGCCAGATAGAAACTTGTCATACGTATATTGGTATAGCTTGGCTATTTTGACATGAGCCTGGCCTTTATGCTCAAGGTTTTTGCTTTGAATAATATTATATCAATTTCCGCAAGCAAATCGTGCAATATCGGTATTTCAGTTTTGTATTTGTATTACATCTCGAGCGTCTTCGTGATACTCCCCGATTATGTAAACATGCAATCGGTGTTGTAAACGTAGACAATATATCGACTGTTAAAATTTGCTAATCAATAGGTCAGGCTCGTGTCAAATTAGGCAAGCTTTATGTGCGTGCAAAATGCGTCATGTCTATACATTGTATTTTGTTCACTGAATAGTTAAAACAATTGACATGAACTAGTAACCAACATGGCATGTTTCTCATTACGTTGTGGTACTAAGTAATTATATAGTTATATGCCTATTTGTTCGTCTGAAGATACCTAGATACGTTCGTCTAAATGGTTCGATTTTTATTGTTCAACTGTGATTCCCTAGAAAGATAACAACTTTAAAGACGATTTTTAAATTGTTAATGACAAGCGGGTCAATAAACCAATCACAGTTTTAAAGATCAGTGAAAATTCTTCCGATATCGCACGTGGTTAAGCTTACCGCTGTTACTTTAGCATTGTCAATATTGTCCTTTTTATTTTGCAATATATTTGAGTGGCCTAAGTGCTGGTATGTAAAGTTCTCACAGATGCTTGATGCGTTGTATGTACAGTACACCCTCGCGTATAAAGACCACTTTACTGAAGTCACCTTAAAAAGTCAATTATAAAACAACTTATCTGTTCAACTTTTAACACAGTTAAGGAAAACTCGGTTCAAAGATCAAGTTTCGGGAAATCAAATGGTAGTCTTATTGTTAAGGTTTACTGTATTTCACTATCTTTCCTTATTCTGTAAGTTTTAGGCAACCATTGTATACATGCATGCACATCGGCCGGCAGGTATAGGCCTACAATATTTTTAATTTGATAACCTGTCCATTTACAGCCAATAGGAGGTATCAATCTTATTATTTCATATGTAGATAGCTAATTTTGACCACTTTTTTACTTATATGTATTACTGCAATGAAAACCCCAGTAACATTCCCACCACAGGGGCTAAATAATACGACAGTTAAGATGTTGTGTAATAGTACAGGTATAGAATTACATTTGTATGTGAATCTGGTCAAAGTATTGTGTCACATATTCACAGTAGGCATTATAACCTTCAGCTACATGGTATATCCTGTTTATGATGAGACATTCCTGTGTACAAGGGCCTCGAGGCATACGTATCATAGATATTTTACAAGCCAAATTTGATTAGGATTAAATGATTAATTTCGGATCAACACTCAATATGCAGCAAACCCTCAACTCGAGACTATGAAATCCCCGAGGTATTACAGCAGACAAATAAATCGATAGATCGATCAATTGTTTGATTTTTACTTACAGATAACTAACTGTGTGCGGTTAGTACATTGCCGGTGACGTTATCAAACAGTGGTGAAACTACAAACATATCGATGGCTTAGAATTAGTAGGTCGTAACTACCAAATCGATATTTTGAGACATTTACTCTTTACTTTTGGTAAAACAAACTTTTACAACTTCAGTTTGGTCAACATGACAAGTTCAGATTTTTATGAAAATGGGCTCATAAGAAGCGCCTTGTGATGCTTATTCAGAATATGCATGAATCTTAAAAGGTCGTAAGTGGCACTTACGACCTTCTAATTCTAAGCCATCGATATACAGTTTTACAAAGAAACGAAATGTGAATGAAGTTCCAACGACAATCGTTCGAAGGGTGTAATAAACTTGACCTTTCTTAAATTTTATTTTGTTCTTATGCGAGTACGTTGTATTTATATATTATAAGTGCGGTTTTAGCGTAGTTTTGGGATCATATTTGGTGAACAAAAAATGTCAAATAAAAATATTTTATGATTTGTAGAGCATGATAAATTGCAATTGATTTTTTGTACTTCAAGTAGATCTACATGGATGCGGACCAATTTGGGAAGCACGTGATCAGTTAATCTATACTTGGAACGAAATCATTAATTCAAATTTTATTAGCAAATTAATAATGGATAAGATAAAGCGAATATCATTATCATTTTAAACAAAGGAAAATATGATTTTCACTTCACAAATGACTGTTATATTGTAATACGAAATACAAACAGGATTATATTTACATTTGTAGAGGTTGTATGCACTTGACAAAGTAGCATAATAAATTAGTTCAATATTTTGCCTGTAATAATTTCTTTAAAGTGATATTTAAAGAAAGGATATTGCTTGAGTTTACAGTTTAAATAACGTGCCGTTTTGCAACGACGTGTGAATATTTTTGTTTCAGATAAAGTTAGTGTTAGGGTTTGTGATACTATGCATTGCGTATATAAGTGTATACAATTTTTTGTAGTACTGCATGCTACCAATAGACTACAAGTAAAATAATTTAGTCGTCGTCGGTCGTCAATGTAATAACATACATTGAGTGTTCGACATTTACATAGCAAACAGAATATGTACAATATCTCTTATAACGTAACCATGTTAGCAATGGACACCACCTGCAGCATATTCGAAAACTGAGCGGTGACACAGCCCCCTGAAATCGCTACTAGTATGTCTTTTAAATATAATAGAGTTGGACTAAATCGCTGTGTAGTTTGCTAATCAGACAAACATGCAGCTTTAAGGAAACAATAAGTTTATGGGGATTAATATTTAAAACTTATAACGTACTTATTGTATAACACGCACATGCGTACTATAAATAAATTATAATTGCCCAAGGTAATCTTGAACACTATCACAGGGTTAATATGTAGCGTGAAATCGATCCGCCAACATGACATACATGTAGTTTGGGTATTGAAGGTGATTTCTAAGCCAGTATCGTATCGGTCAAAATGTTTACTTTGTAGCCGAGCCCGACAAAAAATATTTTTACTTTTTGATTTGGAACCAATGTCATGGTCACTTTACACGTTTTCGGTGTCATGGAAACACAACATACATCCAATAAGTTGCTCCCGGTGGCTCCTTTGCCGATGACTCCACTCACAGGAGCGGAGTGTCGACGCTAATCTAATATAGCCACACACGTAAACCTTGCAATGAACAGTTCCAGGATCTATGAGAACAGTTCCAGGGTCTATGAGAACAGGTCCAGGATTTATGGGAACAGTTCCGTGATCTGTGTGAACAGTTCCATGATTTGTGAGAACAGTTCTATGATCTATGAGAACAGTTCCATGGTCTATGTGAACAGTTCTAGGATCAATGAGCACAGTTCTAGGATCTATGTGAACAGTTCCAGGATCTATGAGAACAGTTCAAAAGACTTAAAACAGCAATTCAAAATTTGTTTGTACATATTTATTCACAAATTTCATCTAAAAATGTCCTGCATTTAATTCATAATGGATACAATATTGGATATCGAGAATCCAAAATCAATAACTGAATCTCTATAAACTACTTAAGTAACTTAACTATACAGTATATTTACACTCATCCAGTTTACCACAGAAATATTATTTGGGAATGCTATTAAAAATGTAAGCAAATGACTAGTAATAGACACATTTCATGTTTACATACTGGGGCATTCATATGCAATTTGATATACAAGGAGTTATTGGTCAGTGACTAGTTTGTATTGTTTATTCAGCCAATAGATTTCTGGTGGAACATTGGTGGCGAATAACATATGAATAGTTTTGTCATACTGAAATGTGTCTATAAAATAAACACAGCTTTGCAGGCATCAGTAAAAAATGTCAGCCCTCGGAAGGTACTGTTTCCCTCTACTTTTGGCCTTTGTTAACAGTACTTTCTGAAGTCTGAAATTTTACTGCTACACACGAAGCTATGTGTTATCTTTATATCGCTGGCTTAGAATGAGAAGGAGGTAAGTTCTACTGCTTACGACTTGATAAAACTCGTAGATATTTGAAATCTGCATTACAAGGTGCTGCTTGTGAGAATATTTTCATAAAAATCGGAACTAGTCATGTTGATCAAACTGAAGTCCAACAAGTAAGTTTTACCATAATTAATGAGTAGTTTTCAGACAGTTTTTTCTTGTTTTCTTAAAATATTGATTTTGTTCTTATGACCTTCTCATTCTAAGATATGTATTAACTATATAAAACCTACAAAATAATGAGGAAGTATTGTTTTAACACTCAAAATACTGGTGACAGTGACAGTGACATCACATCGTGTAGGTATTTGATTTATAACCTCATACTATACTGGTAAGCATACAAACAACAAAGTTAAACACATTCTTGCAAAGTAACACTGACTTAATAATCCAAAAGCTGAGGGCCATTTATTTACCATTCTTGTCCAAATCTATAATTGGTATGAACGGAAAGCATATAGCGTCTAGTTTTCAAAAATCCATTATTAATGCTCATCCCTAGATAGAACAATAATAGTAAAGGGAAATAACTCTAGCCAAATCACTGAACACAACCATATATGAGTGTTAACACACTGAACATCAGTTACTTCCCCTTAAATGTAGTCATATACATAGTATAATTTAACAAAAATGGCCCTAGACAAAAGCATGTAACATGACTTTCCATCATTGGTAGCCAGTTGAAGTATTTTTAAACACGCAAACATTCTCACACATTAAAACAACAAGTGATGTTAACTAGGGCTGTAACAGTATACCACGGTATATGAAACACCGCAGACTTCAGTCCTACATGATTCACGGTACAAGACTTCTAAATTTCGATACGGTTCGGTTTAAGCTTTTTTATGAGAAAAATAATATTCAGACAATGAAAACATCTGACAGCCTACTGATTATGTATAATTATCATGTATCACTCGTTTTTATTGTTCTGAGACATGCTTCATATTCTTAAAATTCATATAAAATAGTTGATAGGTACATACTAATTGCTGTTAGAGAAACAACACATTTATATTCACTTAAAATTGAAATGTTTAAGTTGCTGTTAGAGAATGTTGTATAATACCGAAATATACCGAACCGTTAGAAAAATTGACGGTACGGATCATATCGTGAGGTGAGCGTACCGTTACACCCCTAATTTTAACCGACATGGTCCATTGAATCTTGAACTTTCATTTTGACTCTTAACTCTTCTACTTTATAAGACTAGAGCATCTCAACAGGTACATGATTATCAGAAGCTTAGCTTGCTAATGCACTAAACATGAACACATAAACTACATGTATAATACTTTGGAATACAATGCATATAACAATATGAGATGATGTACAATAAATACAATGAACATTTGAACAAATATAAGATATTCCTGAATACAGTTATAAACTAGAATTTCCTTGTCTTCTTCCTCTTCTTCTTCCTCTTCCATGGTAATCTGAAAACATAATAGAAAACAAGTTAATGTAATAGTTTGAACATATTCCGTATTTATATATAATTAAGTAATGTTTTAATGATTAAAAATGGCATAAAGAGCTTAGAAAGTAAGAGCTAGCAATTGTTCCTAGACATTACATCACGTTTCCTTAAGCAAAATATTCTGCACTACATTTTTTATATATTAAACTGCATGTCATTATGTACCTACCACAGTTAAAAATTCTCAAACATATTTTTTAATGACATTGTAATCAACCGATTCCCAAAATTCACTCTTTTGTTTAGATTTTGATAGGTTTTGCCCCAAAATATCGGATTTTGGGCAACAGTCTCGAAAATGATTTCTGATATCGTAAATAACAAGTACATTTGTAACAACATACCTATCACAATCTATTTTTATCCCATTAAACTGTTACTGGTGATGTGGGTTACTGATTCTAAAACATTGTGCTTAGCTTTTATATTTTGTATATTTTACCTCAAAATAAAAGACTTTCATAAACATGCAAAAACCTAAATTTTTAGTATGTTACAAAACTCCCGTAATGTGACTTCATCAAACAAAAACTATTTTCACATTTTTTCCAAAAAAAAATATCTGCGCTGAACTAAATATGCTTTTCCTAAAACCCCATATTTTTATAGAGGTTGGAAATTGCAGAGCAGAGCTCAAGTACAGATTTGAGATTAGATAACTAACATGTTTACGTTGTTGTAGGATCATGACAATGTCTCTGTGAGATGATAAGATCTTGATCTCGCTGTATAACCCGACCCCTACATCCTGTACGACCACACTTCCAGTATATAGTACCACCATTCCCCTGTTTATCCCTGATATAACTGTAGCCATTTAATACAAGGTTAAATATGTTCGACTTCTTCTTTGACTGTTTATAGCATGAGACAGCTGTAAATAGAACAATAAGTATAAAACATTAGCATGAGTGCTCCAAAATTTAATAAATGTAGACCCTACATTTATGTAACAAACTAAATGTTCATTTTTGTATTATGTTTTTTAGGAAATGGCGATAGTCACTGTGGAGAAATATTCGAGAATACCAAAAATTACCATCAGCATTAAGCTTGGTTCAATCTAATCATCAATTCATTCGTGCCAAAAAATGATGTTTTAAAGAGAAGATATCTGTTTGATTTGATTGAATATTTTATATTCCTCATTCTCTTCAACATTGCTTTCTGTGATCCTTTGACAAACTAAATTGCTCCAAAATCAACTTGTATGTGACATATCATTGAGTAATGAATAGAAGAGGGAAAGCAGACTTGGCAGAATAGTTTTGAAGGACATTTGATACTAGAATAGCTTATGGCTTCAAAATTCAGCAATTTGACCCAATTTTTCAGTGTAAGAAATGAAGAAGCCTGCCAACTTGCTAATAAATTCTATTATATTTAGACAACCTTACTAGATTGTTCATAAAGAAATCCAGGAATTGCATGCCATCTGCCTGACAGGACATTTCATTCAATTTGATGGGTGCATAAGAAAACACTTTTAATAATGAATATACAAACTAAACATACGTGATATAGTTGACATTTTTTCTAGCTTGACCATTGATTTTGAACAGATTTCCTGCGGAGTGAGTTTCACATCCTCCATACACTTTTCTCTATCCTTGTAAAACGGTTCAACAAATGGTAAGTCAATATCCTCCTCAATAGTACCATCACTATTATCACTAAGATCACAAGTTTGTGAACCTATTGATGTATTCACAGTCATACAATCTACACCATTCTGCTCCAATGAGTCATCCAATATATTATGATTATCAACTATATGAATTGTACAAGAATCATCTTCGCCCACGTCTCCTTGTTGACCACTTTCAGCTGTATATGAACTAGTACATGAGTTACCTTCGCCTATGTCATATTGATTAATACTGTCTGTCACATTTGTACCAGTCATCACACCCCCGTACTCTCCATCATCAACAGGCTCTGACTTGATAACAACAAACTCATCTAAAGTTCTTTCATTTTCCGAATGTTCACTTTGGGAATCAAAACTTGACGTATAAATGGGTTTTTTAGACAACATTGGTGTAAGTGTCGGGAACAATTCACTGATTGGTAACCTCTTTGGAGATGAACATCTTGAATTCTGAGATTCACCTTGAGAAGAACAGCCTCGTTTCCGTCGACATGGTACCGAGGGATAAGTTCGTAATTTCTCCTTCTCCTTCCCTTCTTTAAGAATATTTTTAACAAGTTTTGACACTTCATCATCAATTGTTCTGTCTTCAGAATCCTTCCTTCTGTTATATTGTTCAATCTGATGTTTTTTCATATGCATAAACGTTTCTGGTGGAGCTGTATAAAATTCTTCATTGACTTTCAAATTCAATGAATCCGGGCATTGTTCTGTTTTAAGTAAACACATCTCACTAGCACTGTCCACATCTGTGTCAGGGGATGCACCACGTCCTGTAGGTTAATAGATAGAAATACATAAATATACAAGAATGTTCAATAGTTTGACAGAATTTACCTGATACATTACTTATTGGTAATTAACGAAAGAAGGTTACTGGATTGGTTTTGATCAATCCACACAAAATTTAAAAATCCAAGATGGCTGCCAGTCGGTCATTTTGAATTTTAGCTACAAAATAGAGCTTCATATTAGTAACATCCCTGTAAGTTTTGTTGAGATTGACTGAGTGGTTAAGGAAAAGATGTTGTTTAAAGCAATAGTTGATGATTATGGATACAGTCCGATTGTAAAAGCTTACCTTGGCACTCTGTAGCAATTTTTCCATGACATGATTTACCTGTGAATAAAATAAAAAAAAACACTAATTTATGCAATACAATTTTATTGGCATAATCAGCAAACAATTTGCCATTTGCAAAATTCCTATTAATGACTTTATAGGGATTTTTGCCCAAATGACTGGTCTCGGTAGTCATGAAGGTTCATCACACAAATTTTAGTTGCAAGTATCTGCTTGACTTGCTTGTTAATATTTGTTGTCAGAAGTTGGTGTCACTTTGATTATTGTATAGTAGGCTACTGGGTGTCAAAAAAGGTTCACAGCAAGACAAGGTTTCAAGTAGAATGAATTTACAACATTTGTAAAGTCATACTTTTTAATCATAATGGTTGGAGCCAATTTGATTTTTCTTGAGCCAATTATGTTTTTAAGGCCGATTAGGCCCATACAGGCCTAGCCCTGATAGTATAAAGTCTACAACATTGATGGTAACAATAATGGTTTGTTGAATTATAGAAGCATATAAATTTACTTTAGTAGTGATCTTTAGTTATATTAATCACTGTTTTGACTTCTAATACATACATGCCAAGTTTTGCAAAACCTTCAAAGAAGATTGGTGATGGAAATGATGATTTTAAAAACTTTAATGACTTTCCTAGCTCAAACTTTTTACTAGAATTAATGAAGTTTATATATATGATGTTTTACACCTGATATACATTGCTGTCCTTTTGGAGTACCAATACACCTGTCTGTCACTGTCATTACACTCCACAAATACAACACTGTGAATAGTGGAGAACACTCATTATTACCTTTAATTAGATAACGTATAAAATGGTCCATAAAGTGAGAGACAACTTTATTATGTAGAAAGTTCTCGCCATGATCAGAAGCTAACACAGTATGTGAGCCATCCACAACATTAGCTGTCACAACCACGCTCTCCTCACCAAACTCAGCTAACCGCTGGACCTGTAATAAAACAAGAGATGTTTGTATACACAGTGGCCTTTGTCCTACTCACAATCAAAAGATTATAGAGGCCATCCACTGTTGCTGACCAACCTCCATGTTAAGTTTGATGATCTGAGCCTGAGGGTAACACGTTCTTGAGTTATTGAACACAAACCCGTAATTGTTAGGAAAACCATTTTGGGTAGGGAACTTTTAATGAAATTATGAATTATGAAAGTGGTTTTTATGACATGTATCAAAAGACAATGTAATACTAATTTTCCATGCTTGGTTCATTCAGAACAGTAGAAAGCTTGTGTCTTTAAGTTTATTTAACATTTCAATACCATAGACCAACTCCATGACGTGACTACTTTTCAAAGGGTGTCGCAGATGTTATTTTACATTAATAATTACCAAAGACTGAATTTCATATTTCAGAAAATGACGAAGAAGATTTCTCTTCGATGCATCTTGCTTCATGGTATCCATTTGTTTCTTTAGCTTACATCTCTCCAACACCTCCATTGTTGTCCCTTCAAAATGAAACAAACAAATATAACACACAATTTGAACAATAATCATTAATGAACAAACCCATTATAAATTCTCATACTACAATGAACAGGGCCAGTGAAATTCTTGAAGCCTCCAGGCCAAGTGAAAATTGACATTACGCCAGTTGCCAATCGATACCCTTTAAATCAATTTTAACAGTAAATAATAATCACATAGTGCAATGGATTAACTTGAAAACCTTCCCCAAGCAGCATTCGACAAACAACCAGGAGAAGCGATCTCTGCTCTGGCGAAATGTCAACTGTAGGACCAGTGACCAACAATAGTTAGTGTCAACTACTGAATACTGATGAATGCAACATCAAATTCAATCAAGGGAAAGCACTGGCAAACTGTACAAGCTACATAACTTGTAAGATTTATCACTCTTGAATTGAAAAAAAAACACCATTGGTAACATTGGATGGCATCTTATTATAAATCAAAGATATATACATTTGTATATGCTTAGTTTATTTTAACATTCCATACAACTTACAAGCAAGTCAAGCAGACAGCTAAAATTTTAAAGGTGTGATAAACCTTCATGATAAATTGATTGCTGACACCAGTGATATGGATAAAATCCCAATAACATCAGCAGTCCCCGGCAGGGCTGTGGAATGGTACACAACACAAAAGTAAAAATCCCTTCCCATCCCCTCAGGCCTGGGGTGGGGGCCGTGGACTGAATTGTTAGTTGCAGCCGTTATATTAATGGAAGAAAAATGCCACTTGAAAATTTCCCATTGCAAAAGATGGATCATTAACTCAGTTTCGTTTTTCTCAGTTGACATACTATTGCCAAGGTGATCAGAAAAACACATTTCGTGAAGTTTCCAGTTGTCTTGTTGTAAGTAACAGTAATCACATGACCTGTTTTGCCTGCACCTTTTCTATCGAAACAGAGGGAAAATGTCCACAACACTGTTCCGGATTGTTCATAATGCTCTTCCGAGTTCTGGAACACAGAGAACAGCATTACGAACACATCCGAGGAGTCGAGTACGTGTCTTGTCAACGTGACCACCTAGCCACCCGGCAAGAGTATTCGATGATACAAAGAAATAACAATCTTTGTACTCAACATCAAACAAAGGCACATAGCTAACATTCTGTCGTTTTTATATAATTTTAACATGAATGACATAATTAAACTTGTAACTGCACACAATGCATCAAAGATTATCCGAACTTGCATATCCGAATGTTAGTACAATAATAAAATTTATAAATTTACCGGTTGGTGCAACAAAGAACATTCAGACAGAAGCTGCTCGGATTCTTCTCCAAGCAAAATGGCCGCAAATATCCAGATATTATAATGCGACGAAAAAATCGATAACAGCTTCGTTAATCGATACTTGTGTGGTGTTTACGGGTCAGAGGTCACCAGCACAGACGACCAATCAGAGGCAATATATCAACTTCCGCCTGCGCATGCGCGCACCTGTAGGCGGCCTCTTTGCAAACATGGAACCTATCTAGAAAGACGTAGAAAATCACCTCTCTTGTCTAGGTATGTTCTATTTACCAACTATGGTGGCTCACATGTAGTCACCTAAAATACTACATTTGGCGCTGCTATGCCATAGAACCTGGTTATGCGAAGAGCAAGTAATTAGCCTTGTGGTTTAGCGAGAAATGGAGTTCGCATTTGTGAAATACACGTGTAATGGCCGTACTCGTTAGCTCCGCCCACTGCCATGTGCAGTAGCGTTTACTGCATGGAGAATAGCGCTATTCTATTTGTAAATTATTTTATTTATGAATTTATTTCGCCGGGATATTTTTGCGTGTTGAGCAGCGTAAGACGCCTTATGGTGCATTTTGCCCCACGTGAAGTTGTTTCTTGGCGATACATGGCGTTTCTCCCATTTATTAGTGGGTGGAGACGTATTTGGTCTTAAATTAAAAAACTCGTCAGTCACCGGGATTTTTGCGTATTGAGCTGTGAGTCGCTTTGAGCGCTAGCCCCACGTGAAGTAGTTTCTTGGTGACGTTGGACGTTTTCCCATTTATTATTGGGTCAAGACGTTATTCGTTTTGACACGTGTTCAAAAGTAGCCTTCTGAGGGGCCTGCTACTGAGTACGCATATTTGACGTGTATAATTGTTGATGCAACCTCCTAACAAACTCACTGACAGATAATATTGTCCTGTATGTGTTTATAAATGCGTCCACGTGTTGTTTATTTGTCCTATGCACACCTGTTTGTTGCCTTAGTCCTATATGTTATTGCAAATTTAATTTTTGAAGATATTTTGAGCGTCGACAGCCAAAAATTTGTTCAACAGGGGAGGTAATCTACTTTCACTTTGAAAACAACAAAATAATTTGACAGGGTGGAGTGGTTGTGGTACACGTTTATTATCTATTATTCTATTGACAACAGTTTGTTTAGACAATATTTCATAGCTAGATTCACTACGGTTCACGAATTTAACGAGAAAATGCATATTTATGTTTCGTCCCTAAATGTTTCGTACCAGTGATTTCGGACAAAGTATTTTGCACAAAGTTCACTCATTATCTTTCGTACCAAATATTTTCGTACCCAATTTATGTTCGTCGTCAATAGTTTCGTACTTAGAGATACCAAATGCTTAATTATTCTGACAAAGATAAATATGGTTATATTAGAAAACTAGTTCTCTTTGTAATATGAATGAAGTGGCATGCATTCAATTTTGCTGATATATATATATTTGGTTCATGCTGTATTATTTAGCATATTTTGGTATAGGTTTAAATATATTACACTACTTGCACTTTCTAGGGCCATATAAACTGCATGTGTGTGTATTGGGATGGGTAGGTAACTAAAGTTGGATGTGTTGAGTGACACGTCAGTTGACAGAATTATTCCATACTTTTGAGATTTTCCCACCTTAATTGTTGTACATGACCTGCATACAAATTGTGGGACTGGTTATAACACATTTGGATTTGGGGAATGCCAAAAGAAATCACATACATTGGCTGGTTACTTTTAATGATTATTTATAAATGTAAGGTGCACATATTCACTTATTATTCGATATTTTGGGGAATATTCAACTCGGGCTATATTTTGAATAAATATTTAACTTGGGTTATATTCCGACGGATATTCAACTCGGGCTATATTTTGAATAAATATTTAACTTGGGCTATATTCCGATGGATATTCAACTCGGGCTATATTTTTTGCACAGGTATTCAACTTGGGCTATATTCTGAGGAATATTCAACTCGGGCTATATTTGTGCATGAATATTTAACTTGGGCTATGTTCTGAGGAGTATTCAACTCGGGCTGTATTTTGAATAAATATTTAACCTGGGCTATGTTCTGAGGAATATTTAACTCGGGCTATATTTTGAATGAGTATTTAACTTGGCTGTATTCCAAGGGGTATTTAACGCGGGCTGTATTTTGAATTAATATTTAACTTGGGCTGTACTCTGAGGAGTATTTAACTTTGGCTGTAATTTGAAAAATATTTAACTTGGGCTATGTTCTAAAATAAACACTATTTAATAAGTATTTATGTGCATGTTGTTGCTTGAAGACCCTGTTTGTTGGTCATCATTTGTCGTGGGAGTATAAAATTTAGATAAAAATGTGTTCATTCTTTTATGAATATTATAGTTGAATTTTAAATAATTGGAATGGGGAAGAGGGTAATAATAGATTTAGGGATTATCATTCCCAATAACGGAGGAAACTTTGACATGGGGTCTAATGAAAGCAACAATTTGGGGACCATCAGGCCTAGTGTCGTATGATTCCCAAGCAACATTGGGCAACATGCCCAAACTCTCTCCCTAATGTGATGTGGTGTCAGGATGGAAATACAGCTGATTATACTATATGTTGTAATCTTGCTGAATTTATATCCAGACTAGCAATATCAAAGAGGGTCTCAACTCGGCATCACTATAGGACCCTCGTGGTCTTTAAGTCTTGTACCGTGCAGATAATGTACAGGTTAGGTATCTTCTCATTCCCTTAGTACACATGGTTGGAATTGACACCAATTAGTGAGCTGAATGAATCAGACATAGCTAACCTCACATAATCTAAAGCCGAAGGCTAGTTAATTCCCAAGCTGGGTAACTTCGGGCCTCTACGGCCAGATAACTCCTAAGCAATCTGGGAACCCAATCAATATTGGGTAACAGGCCCAGGCTTAATCCCTGTGGTGCCTGGTTTGAAAGACAGCTGATTAGTTTATTATCTTGCTGAATGGAAGACCTACTATATCACAGGGACTTAACTCACTGTACAGGGATTACCTCAGGACCTCGATTTCCTTTAGTCTAGTACAGTGCAGTTGATATCAAGGTTAGGTATCTTCTTATCCTCTCGGTACACATAGTTGGCATTGACACCAGTTAGTGAACTGAAAGTATCGGAACATAGCTAACCTTACATAAACTAAAGGGAAGGTATAAAGTAAGGACCCAAAGCCTTAGTACCCATGGTGGAAGAAATCGGAGTTTGTGTTCCTAACACATAGCTGGTTTGTACCCCAGAATTTGGGAGCTTCATTATAATAAGTCCTGAAAAACTGAACCTTTAAAATTGGGGAAAAGATGCTTAACTGTGACTCATGAAAATTCACTAGTACCTTTATATATTTGGAGTTGGCATGCCTCAAAAGCAGCCTTTTTGAAATTACAAGCAGGCAGTTAAGTATCTAGCAGTAATTGGAGGGGGCATTGACGGGCACTTACTGTTCGCTAGGGGTGATACATATGGGAGCCCATAAAACCGTTACCTGTGACTAAGTTCCTTGATAGTAGTTGCAGAAAACTTTCTACAAACATTCTATACTACAAACATTCTATAGTCTTAAACCATAATCTACTACTACTAAGTTGCTTGTCATTTCTGTTTCCATAGTAAATCACATCGCTTTCATTCACATTCTACAAAAACTTGTGTTCGGTGGTTTGTGTTAACTTATGTAGGGAGGCTCCTAACTGGTCACACATATTTAACATCTGAAAAGTGTATTGAAGGGCTGTGTAGCAAATGGGGATCTTGATCTGTCACTTAGTCATGAGGACAGGCTTTGTACCAGTCCTTCCATAGAGTGCTATCTTATAGATCTAGGTGAACCATTTGTAGCATTTACTTCCCTTACTACACGGCTTGTAGACAAAAATTTCAATTGTTAATGGGGAGGAGAATAAGATGAAACATTTCAATTGTGAATGGGGAGGAGAATAAGATGAAACATTTCAATTGTGAATGGGGAGGAGAATGAGTGTCCCTTCTAAAGTTACCAAGTCTTCAGTCACACTAAAGCTCTATGGAAGCGGAAATAGGTTATCAATGGACCTACTGCTATTATTACTGGTTAAATTCATCATTCAGGTGTCATTTCAATAGTACAGAAAGTATTTAAGAGTCTTATACATGTAAATCTCTAGCTTTGGCCTTACTATGGTTAGGTAGAGGCTGCTGCCAACTTGATGGTGGTTGGCCGGTTAATTTAGGTCATACACCTTCTACCAACTTGGAGAAAAAGTCCTAAGATTATTCTATCATTTATAAAGTGCAATAGTTTGACTCATTCACAGTGACTGACTTGGTGTGGTGTTGCACAAGGGTACCTGGTTGGTGATCTGTTCACTGATGTCTCCCTAAGCCCCTAGAACACCAGTCATCCTCTGTCTTGATAAAGACTGGCACTTGTAAGGGAAGCTTGTTCTCCATAATTAGAAATTAGGGGTACACCCTGTTTTGAGGGTTATTTCAATTGTGTATTTATTTAGCACAATATTCATCAATATTGAATCTATATATGCTACATTGGGTTGGGATTAGCTTTGTAACAGTGAGGGTTGGTTCAAATATTTTCTAATTGTTATTTTGGACTACAGTGGCTGAGATGTTTCTGAACACATTGTAGTTAACTCTGTTACATTTTCTTAGATTTATTTTGAATTATTTAGTTCAATATCAAACTTATGTATCTTTTAACAAAACTGCAGCTACTTGTTGGGATCATTCACTTGTATTCAACCGCTGGGCCCCATTTCATCATCTGGGTGATTACTGGTGTGATGTCTTTATCCCATCTTAAAGGGTATGCTCATTATATTATTTGTTAAGCCTACCTGGTCTGCTTGGGTAAAATTTATATGGCCAGTAGGTTGCACTTTGGCTCTGCAACCTTGTTTACATAATGGGAACAAAATTGGGCCTTTATCCCGGGCTGGGGGTGGATTTTATAAAACTGGGAAGAGTGTGGTGTTTACGGGTCAGAGGTCACCAGCACAGACGACCAATCAGAGGCAATATATCAACTTCCGCCTGCGCATGCGCGCACCTGTAGGCGGCCTCTTTGCAAACATGGAACCTATCTAGAAAGACGTAGAAAATCACCTCTCTTGTCTAGGTATGTTCTATTTACCAACTATGGTGGCTCACATGTAGTCACCTAAAATACGGAAGCAGGCTCATTCAACCCCGAGCTTATTCAACCCCAAGCGATTTTCAGTATTATTCAACCCCGAGCTTATTCAACCCCAACCCTTGGCTCATTCAACCCCAGATATGTAAGGCTAATTCAACCCCAATGAAAAAAAAATGTTTGGTAGGGGTATTATGTATGTTAAAAGATAAATGTGTTTTTATTTAGATATAGATAGCTATTAATAAAATCAATGATTATAGAAATACTTAGAAAAAGTATGTTTTACATTGAATTTGAATACATATTTTAACAATCATAAGTTGGGTTTATTTATAATAATTATAGATAATTATATACAATTATAGAAAGACTTTGAAAATCAAATCATTAACAGATTGTGTGTTATACGTTATATTGAGTTTTAGTAAATATATGTCTTGTAATTTGATAAATTATGAGTGTCAGATATCCTAGTTTAAATGAAGCCCCCATATTTAATTAAAAAATAATTTGGTCTCATTGATTATAAAAAAGGAATATATGTTACAGAATGAGTATAGTGTTAATTATTATAATATGCCAAATAAAATACATGTAATGACATAGCTTTTGTTTGTTATTGTTTATTTAATTTGTTTGTTTGTCGGTCTGTCAGTTGAATGCAAATAGTAAGACACATTGAAAGTTAATTAAAAATTAATATACACATTATTCATTTAGTGTTTGTATACATCTGGCAGGCATAAACAAGGTTTAAATCAATAATTTTTTATGTAATGAGTAACACAAAACACTATAAGTAAATATCTAGGTTCGGTAATTTATATCTATTTAAACTATAAACTACATACATGTATATAACAATGATTTTTTTACTTCTTTTTACTTCTTTCTACATGTATGCATAGTTTATAGTTTCAATGCATGTCAATATCACTTACCTAGAAATTTACTTATAATTAAGTTAACAAACCCCAAAAAACAAGATAAATACTCTGAACATTTCACACTCTGTTTAATTGCATACAGAATGGTATTTATCACACAATTTATCAACCCCGTGTTCACACCTGCTTGACAATGTACATGCCTATCACAAAATCAGTTTATAAATATCAACATGATTTCATGAAATTACTTAACAAACAACAAATAAACAAAAAACCCATTAAATTAACTACATTATAAAAAAAATTAGTTGGGGTTGAATGAGCCTCAATATCTCTGGGGTTGAATGGGCCTTGGGGTTGAAAGAGCCTAGGGTTGGGGTTGAATGAGCCTGGCTTTTCTGGGGTTGAATGAGCCTGGGGTTGAATAAGCTGACATTCTAAAATACTACACTTGCAAACATCGGCAAACAAATTTTACGTGGCTTCAGACACCTAATAGTGATCCTGCATATTTTGTGACATATTTTTACAGTCGTCATTTAGATAAATTAATCAGTTTGGTTTTACACATATTGATACTTTTAGGAGACTTTTATTATCATTCCAAATAAAAATAGTTGAAGTCAATGTAAAAGTATTCAGATTGTGTATGGTATAAAGTTAGATGGCGGACTTCTATAAGTCTTCTGAAGTCGTATACAATTAAATGTTTATCAAGGGAGACTAATCTCATAAACAGTGCACGAACCGGTTTTGCACGTCACCTTATTTGCCCCCTATCAAATATTTGTTGATTGAAGTGAGTATAAAATGCATAGAATTATTTAACTATTATGTATCTTTAGCTTTTTGTTACTGTCATGATCAAAAGTCATGCATGTTACGCGCAACACGATTGATATTAGATTTCGCGACCCCCAACAAATTATCAGTCTAGTATTATGCCGTTTTTATGGATAATCAGTAAATTTACGGACAGTCGATGTTTTTAGTGATAAAAATATCAGTAAATTTACGGACTTATATTGAAAATGATCATTTTTTTCTAATTAAAGAAAAAGGGCATCCAATTACAAATATAATTATCCCTGTGGTATGGGAAATGGCGAATGTCGGACGAAGCGTACCACTGCACAAGCGTACCAGGACTTAGTGTACCACTTGATCGGACTAAGCGTACCACATATGAAATATATAGTGAAAATTAATAAAAAAAAATATTTAAAGTATTTTCAATGTAATAATTGCTTATTTTATGTTAAATTTGAAAAGAAAATATATACATTATGAATTATTATTCATGGTAACCAAGGACAGGTATATATATATATATATATATTTAGTTGCTTTTGTCGAAGGATTTTGAAGCAGTATAAGTTGCATCGTTCATAGGACTGTTCCTGTTTGAAGTTTTTATGCGTGTAAACTTAATGTTGTAATTAATTATAATTTTGGATATTTTTGCTAAATATGTGAATACATTTTGAATAAAATAACTATTTTAAAAACACTTACCCGATGTTATTTTGTATTTTTATCCTCTTACATCCTTTTTTATAGAGATCTATATAGTCCATAGATCTATTAATTTATCATTAATAATTGCTTTATGCCATATCAGGGTTCTCGGCAACGCGTAATTACGCGTATTTGGACGCATACTTTTGAAATCAGACGCATAAAATCGGCGATCAACGCGTTTTCGGGACGCAAGCTTTTTCCAACGCACGCGTTTGACCTTGGGTCATAAATTCGTCGTAAACACACGATTATACAATAAACAATTGCAGCGTCCCTAGTATCGAGTAATTGACAGGTGAGAGGCGGGGTTAAATACCCAAGATATGCATCGTGAACCAATCGGCGTTCGCGAGTCCTTAGATAATCATTGACGCGTCCCCCCGAAAAATAAACTTTATTAGATCGATGCATATGTGTAAATCACAAACTGTTACGTAAACACGTACGCTTAATTGATTGGTGATAATTGATATCTCCACTAAATTACTGACCGTGTCGTTTATTTAATTGCAGACAGATTTATACGACGATTTTAATGTTGTAACATCGGAATAGTGATTCGTTAATCCAAACTTATTATTTACGATTAACGCGTGTTATAAATTAAATCCAAACAATAATTTCGAATTCTACAAATGCCGAGTTTAAACATACCTATTAAATTCATATTCCGCGCTGATAATTCCTTGATAAAAATATTACAATCCCAACACAAGAAATATTTCCGACTCGAGGTCATTTTGACCTAATTACGGAAGACGAAAGTTTCAACTGTACTCAGTAAAGGTCGTCAGTTTCAATTATCAAACGCACGTGCGGCGACAATTTCTACATCAAGGTCGTTTGATGGAACCGACGCGGGTAACTTCAAAGGAGCGGCCTAGCGATTCGGTGAACTTTGATCGTGCGACATGTGAACTTAATGCCGTAAATTGTATTCGATATACGTGCATTTTCTTTTATAAATTTGAAAATATGACTTTTTCTGGGTTTACTAACTTTGCTGATTTAGTTCACTCGCGAACATTACTGATTCAACGCATGTCAATTGACGAGATGTTTAAAGCATTGAACGATGCTGGTATGATTCGTGTTTTAACACGATTTATTTATTATATTCAAACATAATCAATCATTTTACGAGCTTTTGGCTGCAATTGACCGTGAATACCCGTGAATAGGATAAAGTACGACATGCAAGTTACAAATTACGGACGCGTACATATTTTCGGATGAGATCGATTTTTTTTGTCTTTTCAATTTTCGATCGATCTTTTATCAATTATTAATACGTAGCAAGAATGTTATGAGTATGTAAATTGTAATTTAGCTCTTTTTCTGGGTATGAATGCTGATTCTACCATTCAGAAATAGGTTAAGGAAACCACAAAATAATTAAGCTGTTTAAAAATGTCACATATTGATATAAAAAATAAATATTTATTGGTAACAAACAACTGGAAAAATAGCTCCATAATTCACCAGAATGCAGGATTAAAGGCTTTAGAAATCACCCCCTCCCTCACCCTCCCCCACTCGTCGCTATGCGACTCGGATAGAGTCCTCAGGACTCCTACTTTTTAGCAAGAAGGAGTCCTGGGACTCCTACTTTAAAATCCTACAGAGAACCCTGCATATTAAGACCCGCTCCATGGAGACTTTTTATTATTTTGTAAATCATATGTACTGGTATTATAAACATGGAAGTAATCTCTATTTCGTACCAATTTCAGGGCTACCGTCTTACAGAGGCGAGTAACATATTATTGGAACCAAATACAGTGACACCACCACCTGGCTGCAACAAGTGTTGTGATTTTCTTATTTGTACTCCAAAGATATGCATATAATAATAAATGATGATTTTTTTATAATTGTGTGCTCTGTGCTCGTGAGGGAAAGTAGTCAGCTGCTTTGATCGATACGGACAACAGTTACTGTGAACGACCAGTGACAACGATGACCAATAACTTGCAGGACAACCAGTTCCTCGTCCTTTTATTCCCCGTCATCAATGTTATTGTGTTTGTAAAATTTAATACAATTGTGTTCCACGTCACAAATATTCTTGTGATTTGTAAATGTAACTGTTATAGATATATTTCGATACTTTCGTTGTGCTTTCGTTCTGTAACAAGGCATATAAAATGTATTCCATGCTTTCCGATGCTTGTTATTGTTTTTAATTAGTATATAATCAAATGTTTCTAAATAAAAAGGATAGATATATTATATGTTTGTTATTAATGACATAAATATTTATTGTTTCGGGAATGAAATATAGCATACATTTACACTAATTAATTGTACAAACATACAAATATAAAAAAAATGCCGAGTATATATAGCTGGTTATGTACAACTGGGAATCTATTTAAATATATAGACGATTATTTAAATAGTTTCACATGAAACTCACACAAATATGCAATAATAAACATATAATAATACAAGTATATCATACAATTTCAGTGTATATACATCCTGTATTTCAGTTTAAAAATGCGATTTCTTTATAATTCACCCAATTTTAACCTATTTACTCAAACCAAGATTGATAATAGATGTTTTTAACACCTAATTATCGAGTGTACCAACAAATATATTATACACTATAATTCATGTGTGGTACGCTTAGTCCGAAAATGGTACGCTTGTGTAGTGGTACGCTAATACAGTGGTACGCTTAGTCCTGCACCCGAAATGGCGCACTTAACAGTTTACATGGTCATTTTGTTTTATAAATTAAATATACATAATAAAAGTCTTTACCTATTGATAGGACCATTCATTGGGGACATTTTGACACTAAGTATTATTTGTTTACAATTACAATGAATGACATACTCAGCATGTTTCGTAGCGTCCGCGGTATATGAAATGGCGCACCTACCGCCTAGGTCCCAAATGGCACAAAAACTAAAAGAAATCATGATGAAAATGTTTTCAATTTTATTTTACGTCCACCTAGGTCAATTTTACATAACAATTGACTTACTTCTTTTACATGTTGTTGAATTATAAATCAATAACAAATCGCATGACAGAATAACACTGATTGTAAATAGCCATGACGTAATTGACTAAACAAGTTAACTTGAATGTGTCCTAACAAGATGAAATTATATTTTACAACAATGTAAGCATTAGTCATGGCATCTGCATAGTTATTTCTGTAAACAGCATGATTTTTGAAAGTAAAAAATGTCACTAAGGCCTAACATTAATTATTTCCAATACTTATCAAACCAATTATTTCCGATTTGACCAATTTTGTAAGTTTTTGAAGATAAGAAAATGACATCCTCCTGGATACCATACCAAGAGTTTGACAGGTGTTTAGGACACTTTATTCATGTGGTCTTATGCTTACATGGATGATAGTGGTCTCTATCAAAACTAAATAAGATAACTATTTCATTTCTAAAAATTGTGGAATTACAATGTTGGAGGAAAATAGTGACATAAGAAAATAACAACAAATATTGGTAGGGCATACATTTTGAGTTCTTTAACCGTAATCTTTCATTTTAGGACTAATTTATATACATCATAGACAGAAAACATACTACCTTTCAAAAATATACTGGTAATCTAAGTCATTTAGGGTGCTAAACTCGTGAAAAGAGCATTTATCTGAGGTGCGCCATTTCTGATACCGCGCCACAACCCATACCACGACGATATGTTCAGAATACAATTTTACTGCATTAAAGTATGCTGTTGTCTCGTATCTCCGTGCTCCTTAACTGTTTCAACGACGCATGCGCACTAGCCCGTACAAGTTTTAAAATTGTTTGCACCATTTTCGGAAGAAAAAATGTTAACTCAACTTATGAGAAAAAGAAAATTTAAAAATGATGACGAAAACTCGTAAAATCATAACTTTTTTATGTCTAGGTCGATGCTCAGAATCCTGGTGACTGTTTCCCATGAAATCCGTGCCTCCGTAAAAACGGGTCTGTATTTGGGCCCTAAGTGATTGAATTTCAAATTTGTATTTAGATAAGATAAATTTGGAGTAGTGCTCGTCAAAATGCGTATTCAGTTTGAGTATTTAAGCATTAGGTGATAAAAGTAATGCGTAATTAAAACGGGATGCAAAAAAATTAACAACAGTTGAAAAATATCAGTTGGAATAATTACTAGGTGTATCGTTCCTGGTCGTCAAGGTGACAGTTATGGCGTGTCGTCCAAAATAATAGCCTCAATTGATTTAGGATATTTGTTGGATGAATTATTTGGCTAATTTTACCAAACTGACTATGTAGAACATATACAATAGTTGAATTCAACTAAGCACGGTTTTCATGAGAAGGCACGAAATTATGAAACAGAGGTATAAGTTTCGTGAAATTCCTATGATTTTGAAATTTTGCTGTTTTTCATATTTTCGAAGTTGAATTTCAGCCATCCAAAACTGGATATTTTACTCATTTTAGCATACAAACATCATATGAAGTGATTTACAAGTTGTGGAAATTCACAAGAGCTATATTTCAGCTTTTTAAGGAAAACGTAGAAATTTGTCATTTAATTGTCAGTAAATTTACTGATATTTTGATCTGTAAAAATATGGACAATCAGTAAATTTACTGATAGCCCATAAATACAGCATAATACTAGACCTGATTATTGCAACTGCAAAAGAGTGAATTTCCAGTTGCATTATATCCATTTATATTTTTTAAATAGAACCACTACAGAACCCATGTTCTGACCATGTCAACTTAAGCTCAAAAGTGTCGGTAGGTATTCTGCTGATTGCCATGTCACCCTGTTATCAGGTTATACGACGGATGTGTCCTGGTCAGGCCGGTGCCACGCCTGTAATTTTAGCAACCCTGACTTAATTTTTTAAAGTGGTTATACTTCCACAGTGTAAAACGCCGGTGCTATCTGTCCTGTGTTCAATCAGGAACAATGTAAATTGTAATTATAATCGGGACTTGAATGTCGATCTGTATCTGTAACTATCCTGTCGGCCAATCACAGCTGCCTGATTAAATCGGTAGATCTCTTGAAAAATCCTGTGAAAGCGTTGTCACAAAAATGGTTATATAATTAGTTTAAATAACAGTATCGAGGTGTTTTTTTTAGCTCAAATGAAAGTTTAATATTACGTTTTTCTTTTTTGTTTAATAGAAAGTCGGAATTAACATTTTAAAACTAATTATCTTAAGTTGAAAGAGGTGTGATCAACACGCTAATCGCTGTCTTTGTCTCGCGGTCCACGATACTGACCTTATTGCGACTTAAGGATCATCTCGAAATGAGTAAAAGCAAATGATCTTAAACGTACATTTACCATACAACAATACATCCCTGCTAAGAATAGGCATGATTTTATGCCTAGATATCAATTCGTTTAAAAACTATTTGATTTCAAATTATGCCAATTTGCCATATTTTCAAAAAAAAATTTATTACTTCTCTATAAATATAGTTATGTTGTAGCTTTAGGATCTCGAAATTTTTAAAAGCAAATGATATAAAACTTATGTTTACTAAACAATAGTACATCCCTGCTAGGAATAGGCTTGGTTTTATGCATATTTATTAATTCCTTTCTTAATTATTTTATTTCAAAATACGCCTTATAATACCATATTTTCAAAAATTTCTGGACGACTTCTCTATAACTATAGTAATATAATATCTTAAGGATATCAAAATTTACAATAGGAAATGATCTAAACAGAACGTTTTCCATACGGCAATACACCCCTGCGAGGAATAGGCATAATTTTATGCATGATTATTTTTTAAATTGGTAAGTAAATCATTTTCAAACACGTCCATTTTTGGTGTTTTCTGTACACTTTCTTATTCCATCGCATTAGTTAAAATTATAGTAAGTTTCCAGCTTCATGCTTTCAAAATGAACGAAAGAAAATTGTCGAATACTAATTTGTACCGTTACATAAAACTATAGCATGCGCGTGAAACGCACACTTTTATTCATATTTTTAAAATTATTTTAATAAGTAAAAAAACTGACATTTTCCATTTTTCGTATGTGCTTTTTATCTTATTTCTTTAGCAATTATGTTTGTCCACTATAAACAATTAAAATGGGGATATAATTTACACATTGATGAAACAATACATTCGGATTAATTCATCCACGGTGACTGTCTATTTTTTACATAATTAACACGAAACTGCCCGCTGAGAAGACAATATGAGATTTCTATCTAGATAATGTACCGATCAGAAGTTCAATATAAATATACAGCCCTCCCGTCGTGTAATCTACATGTGTTTTGTGATAGTTATAAAATAAAATCATTGCAGTTGTTACACTCAGATTACAGGAATTTAATTAGTACAAGATATTAGATAACCATGGTGACAGACAGGTTGTATATACAGACTAGAGTCATAAAGATCGTTGTCAATTTGACACCCGTTTGTTGATTACTTGAGATTCCTTTGAGGCAGTTGAAATTATACATAATCATAAACATTATAAGATATAACTCACGAAGAAATAACCCAATTTGTTACCGTATAATTGACCGTTGTAAATGCTGAAATTGTCGATTCCGGATTAATTCCGGCCCGTACAGAAATAAAAATTATACCGGACCGTATTAGCGGCCGTCCCGCTTATCAGCTTATATTCACCGACAGGATAGATATTGATAACGCTCTATGATGTAGTCGACTTTCATGTCCCGGATTTAGATAGTTCCTGGTTCAAAGAACGCATAACAGTAACAAGTTAAAGATTCACATTTTTTAAAATCATGTTATCCTTCGTGAACTCTATTTACGCAGCGAACAATTAAGATCATGTGAAATCTCGCCTTTTCCAGTCTCTTTTGAAAAATGTATGAATGCACAGGTTTTATTATTAGCACACCATTGTTTGACTATTTCCGGCATTGTGATGCAATTCCCTCGCAATGCCAAGGATAAGCGTGACTCCCGCGCTATTCCACTTTGACATTAATTAGACAAACGCGCAACTTTAGGCAAAAGTCGCGAGAGCTGTACTGTACAGCAGGATTGGAATTAATGCCGTAAAGCGCATTGGTCAATAATGTAGACTATCTGGTTGTCAACAACAAAGTGGCTGTGCTGTTCTCGCCAGCTGTTTCGTCGCTGTTGGGAACCAGAACTTCAACCTATTAGGAATAAATTATGTGCTTTCATTTGAACCTGAAGTGATATAATGATTACTCTTCAAAATATGCAGTACTCTCAGCAAATGGTTCTTATCTGTGTACCCAGTTTGATGTCCCGTCAATAACAAAAAATACCTGCCTACCTACCGACCCATACCTTTTCCAAGGTGTCATCAGAAACAAACCTATTTTTTAGGCCTCACATAAAACATTAACATATGGTTTAAAAAATACTTAGTATGAAACATTTAGAAACATTACTAACGGTACATAACGTTATTCTATCTTGAATGGTAGTGGTATTCACCAGAGATGATACATATACTTGGGGAAATGGTATTATACATCAGTTATCACTAGGCTGCCAATCACACCCTGTAACATCATGCTACGAAATAAGAAGCCAGCTAAGAAATGCATGTCTGTAGAACATGTACACTATACACACTACCAGTGTTCATCTGGCTCTGTCTGTAGTCTTTCTAATTCCTAGTAAGCTGTGGTTTATCATGGTAGACCTATGGTAGTGGTACGGGCCTTCCCGGAAAACCCTGGTGGTGTCCCTGTAATCTTTGGATTAAGCCAGTTATTAATATAGCTTCCTGTGACTCCTGGTTGTATTAAATTTAAACATTTTAAAACAACCGGGGCTGTTAACCGATGCATCACAGTTTACTCTGGTTCGCTCCAAATGTTCACGGTGCCACTATGAATGTCTCCCCCGGTTAATCAGTGTTCGCCCCGGATTGCAAACCGAAAACCGGCGCTCACCCTGAATGTCAAACTGTGACATTGTAAAATGCCATCTGCAAAAATTTCATATGAATAAGTTGCAAAATAAGAAGGTAAAAAAAGATAAACAGTGTGTTAGAAATATTGATTTATGTATAATATTAATGATGTAATAACTTATTTATTTCTGTTTTTTTTCCCCACACTTTATGTTTAATTATAAAAATGTAATCAAATGAAATATTTATATTGCATCAAATCAGTTTTTGTCAAACAGTAATTTAATTTCTTTAAATTTGTAGATCTTTGTATTATAAAAATCACATGAAACCGTATACTTTGTACATGTACCATTGAAATACAAGTCAATATCTGAATTGTGCATTTAACTCTACATATCAGCGCCTCTGCTTTAGAAAAACATGCTTGATGATATCAAATACATCTATTCTACAAGTCATGCAGTTTGAAATTGATCTATCTTATCAGAATCAAGTTGATTTAGATGCATTTGATATCATTATTATTATGTGCATAATGTTGGAGGCATAGTACGAGTCCTGTTAATTAATTATTTATTAAGCCTTTGAAATATCTCCCTTTATCCTTGTGTGCATATACAATAAGCTTTATTTCCAGTCGATAATGAACAATATTAGCTTTTTGAACTATCTATAAATCATCGAGGGCTTGGTGCAAAACTATGATAACTACCACAATTCATATACCATAGTTTTGCACTTAATCCCTCAACATGTTTCTAAGAGTCAGAGCCAGTTTACAATGAATATTATTATATATGCATGTACCTAGTGATTCAGAGCTATATTGATTCATAGTGGATATTGTAAAGTTAAAGCGATTTTGATACATAAAAAATGATTGTTTAACCTATAATTTGTGTGAAAACAAATGAGGTCCACATCAATTGGAGCATAATTTAATTAGAATTCGGGATTTGATCATTCTATCAAACTATGTGTTCAGTAGTGGTAATGTTTTCATCGTTTTCTATATACTAAACTAATTTAATTTTCTGTAATGTTACAGTATTTAAAACCTCTTTAGTGGTGCCCATTGGGAAATAAAAAGTCTGGTTGTTCAATGTTGTACAGAGGTTGTTGCTCTGAAGGGGCTAAGTGTATGTGTCAATGGTATTTTCATGAACAAAATTATTACTGTAAAATCATTAATATTGGAGAGGGATTTAATTTCATGGATTTTGTGGATAACCTTCAACCACAAAATCGAATCCCATCAAACAATAATTGTGACCCTTGAATTTATTACCTGAATTGCAGAATCCACAAATTAATGTCCCATCGATATACTAGTAGTCTTTTTACTAATTTTAAAAATGAAAAAATTTCATCCCATCGAAATTAAATGATTTTACAGTATGTTACCCATGAGAGGTTGTTGCTCTTTCATAGAGGGCCACTCTGGAGAGGTTACCCCCACAGTATTTTAAATTTATTTTTTCCATTCTATAATTTCAGATGAAATAGTTGACCATGGCAGGCAGTGTAAAGGATTCGAGGTTTTACCTGTATTCATTCTGTCTATGTGTGACTGTGGCTGTGTGTTACTTTCATGCCCTGGATTGTGGTTTTGTGTTTGACGATATTTCTGCCATTGTTGATAACAAGGATCTACGACCCAAGACTCCTGTCACTAACTTATTTCTAAATGATTTTTGGGGTACTCCTATGAAAATGGTAAGTCATATTAACTGTATTAATGATTGTATTCTTTTCTGTAACAAAATGGAGAAATAATGTATGTAGTACTGTAAACCAAGAAATTATTTAGTACAATTTGTTTTTACAGTTCCTGTAATACCTGTGAAAATGATTGATTATACAGTTTCTGTTATACCTGTGAAAATGATTGATTTTACAAATCCTGTTATACCTATGAAAATTATTGAATTTCCAGTTCCTAATACCTGTGAAATTTGAAAATGATTGATTATACAGTTTCTGAAATACCTGTGAAAATGATTGATTTTACAAATCCTGTTATACCTATGAAAATTATTGATTTTCCAGTTCCTAATACCTGTGAAATTTGAAAATGATTGATTATACAGTTTCTGAAATACCTGTGAAAATGATTGATTTTACATCACCGGCAACATACATTTTTTGTTTAATTCACAGGAGAAGAGTCACAAGTCATACAGACCACTGTGTGTTCTTACGTTTAGGTTTAACTATTGGCTGAATGAGTTAGAACCTTTAACGTATCATCTACTCAATATTATACTACATGCCATAGTCTGTATCATGTATATGAAGTAAGTAGTCATTGTTGGGATTAGATATTGATGGCTTAGAGCCAGAAGGTCGTAACTACTACTTACGACCTTATAAGACTCATACATATTTGAAATCTGCTTCACAAGGTGCTTCTTATGAGCCTATTTTCATGAAAATCTGAAATTGTCATGTTGATCAAAATGAAGTTTTAAAAACGTGTTAAATAAAGAGTAAATTACAGACAGTTTTCTCTTGTTTTCTTAATATATCGATTTGGTATTTACGACCTTCTGGTTCTAAGCCAGCAATTTATTTTACTTCCTTTCATAATCTGTATCTTACATCCTTGAGTGTCATCTGAGTTTTCGAAAAAGGTATCTTACAGCTGTGTTCTATACAGTCTAAATGCCAAGCATAGTCTTTATTTGCTTTATTTTTACTGAACCCTGGTTACCAGATTTGATGGCAAGCACAGTAATCACTGAGCTACAGAGGCACTACAGCCATTGTATGATTATATCTTCATTGGTCAGTCTGTGTGTCTTGTCAGTCTGTAGACCAAATTGTTTAAATAAATCAAGAAAGCTTGACCTGAAATTTAAAATGAAGGTTGGTCAAATATTGAGGTCAGTAGGTTGAAGTCATTTTCATTGTGGCCATGACAGTTCGGCTCAATGGGCTGCCGTGGGGCATGTTTGTTTTCCAAACATATCTGCTTCTACAGCCAAGTGGTAGAAAATCTTTGAATGTAGTAAAAAATGTACAATGTTAAAGTCTAATTTGAATCAGTGTAACTTTGTGAACGTTTGTTGTTTAGATCTACTTTACTTGTTTACCTGCATGATATCACAGAGCTACAGATAAGCTGCGTATTGGGGTAATTACCCAATTAATTTTCTTAAAAACCCAATAGATTTTGAGAGGAAGGAGTAAGAAAAAGCAAGGAAAATCTGAAATACCCAAAAAGAAAAGACTGGTATAGTGAAAAACAGTACATAAAATATCATTTTCCTGGAGAGTTTGATCAAATACCCATATAAAAGTTTTCAAAACCCAATCAAAATTAAAACTAAGTGGGGGTAAATTATCCAATGGACTAAAACCTTATCTGTAGCACTGATATCATAAAAACTAACATGAGGTTGACCATTATAGACTGTACAATGTTTATATTATGTTATTTCAGGATGTGCAATATGTTTATACAAGAGTTGTCTTCCTTTGTTGCTGCCATGTTGTTTGCTGTACATCCTATACATACAGAAGCTGTAAGCTTTTAATACATTCTTTGTTCAATTAATCCATTTTAGAGCCTTTTTCTCAACAAATCTTATCTATGCAGTGATGTATAACTGCAAATTTACTCAGTTACCTGGACTGTTTCCTAACCAATACTATGTTTATCAATTACGGCCATCAAGGGGAATTACATGTACCTTGAAGCATAGTTTTCTTTATGTATGATTTATTGATTTTCTTGGTACTGATATCTTGCTTTTCATTTGAAATCTGCTAATTTTGATCTTGATCTACTTTTGCAAAAAAATATATATTTAGGAAATGTGTATAATATTCAGCATAACCTCTTCAGAGTGGCCCTCTGTAGAGCAACAACCTCTCTATTAAACACCTTAACAATTTCCCTAAGCCTTTGATCAGCATTCTCTAAACAATGGCCAATGTTTGAAGCTACCATATAATGTTTCTCTACAGAGGTTGCTATTTATATGTATTTCTCTAATTCCATGGTAACCAATTGTGACTATTACAGGTGACAGGTGTGGTAGGCAGAGCTGAATCTCTCTCATCTATTTTCTTCATAGCTGCACTCATGTTCTACGCAAAATGTACAGGATTTCGCCGGGAAACAGGTAGACAGTCAGTCTTTTAAAATAAAACCAACAAAATTAAAAGTTTTTTGCTCAAAATAGACTTTTATTTGCCAGTCAGCTTTCTGCAGAAATATGGTAGGACGAAGGTCACCAGGTAAGATGGCAAGCATGCTAACCACTGATTATTTATTATACATATTTAATGTGTGGATCGTAATTCACTGGTCTTATCTGGCGACCTGCATCAGAATTTCTTGTACGCCTGCCATATTTCAGCAGAAAGCTGACTGGCAAATAAAATGCTAACGGTGAATGAACTAAAAATGCAAACTTTCAATCCTTTTTTCATAGATTTTTGTTGAATGATGTGAAAAATGTTATGATTATTCATTATTTCAAAATCATCCTCTGAGTTCATTGTCTGAACTATAACTGATAAAAATTGGAAATCCCATACTAACAAATATTAGTTTCAGCACTTGTTTATCAGATCTAAATTTTAGCAAGATTGTGTATTTTAGTCAGTTTGTCCTTTCCCTCGCCACCTATCCAAGAATATAATTGTGACTAAAATGGTAAAGGTAAAGTGCTTGTTTATTATATTGTCACTAACTCCTATGAAAGGGCCAGCCAGTTTGGCTTATGAGAGTCAGACGCCTATCTTTCTTGCACACCGTACCTCTCGAATCCCTTCTCATATTGCCAGGTACAGAGATGGCTTAATGTAGAAACGAATTAGATGACATAAATATAATCGTGTTGATTCTGACGAAAATAGACATAACCTTTGTAAGGCTAGATCTGAGTATAAGAGCGAAATAAGAAAGAAAAAATACGCATTTAGGAAGGCGGAAACATCTAAACTCGTTAATTCGAAGCTAAAAAACGCAAAGATGTATTGGCGGATGTTAAAAAATTTGGTTAGTCAATGTCGTGCAACTGATGTAAACATAGATAATTTTGCGCGGTATTTTAAAGCAATAAACAACCCAGAAGATAGATTTTACCAAGCTGATGATGATATACTTCGATTCTATGACGATTTCTTAAACGACGAAACCCAAATTATGTTTGATGAACTAAACGTGGAAATAAGCTCACCGGAAATCGTTAAAGCAATTAAGCAGTTAAAAACAAATAGTGCTGCTGGGCCAGACTTATTTTTAAACGAATTTTTCAAACACGGAATTGACCAGATTTTACCGTATCTCGATAAGCTATTCAATGCATGCCTCCGTATCGGGTATTTTCCACAAACATGGAGTGAAGGCTACATCATACCGATTCACAAAAGCGGCGATAGAGATGACCCATCTAATTACCCTTTTTATTTTTATTGTGACAAATAGAAACTCGAAGTAAATACTAGTAAAACAAAAATTGTAGTCTTTAGAAAGGGCTGTCGCTTACCAGCAAATATGAAATTTACTTACAAAACTATTGAATTAGAGATTGTTAGTACGTTTAAATATCTGGGGGCTGTGTTCACACCGGGTGGCTCTTTCAAGGGTCAAGACAAAATGTTAGCAGGTCAAGCTCTTAAGGCAATTTTTGAAATGAACAAAAGACTGTATAAATTTACTGATTTATCCCCAAAACACACACTTGAACTTTTTGATAAATTGATTAGCCCAATACTAAACTACTCAACAGAAGTATGGGGCTTTTATAAAGCGACCAACGGCGAAAATATTCACTTGCATTTCTGCAAACGTCTGCTTGGTGTTAAACTAATGACTCAAAATGATTTTATATATGGTGAGCTAGGCCGGTACGACATGGAAGCTTCGAGAATGTACCATATAATTAAATATTGCACAAGACAGAAAATATATTAAACAACCCTATAATTTACTTAAACATGATACTGAATTAAATCCGCGCACGGTAAACTGGGTCTCGAGTGTTAAACTTTTGTTAGCTAAACTGGGATTTCACGATGCTTGGGTAAACCAAGGCGTAGTTTACCACACATACTTTCTGGCAATAGTAAAACAGAGGATCCGTGATACCTGGATTCAGGATTTTAATTCAAGATTAGAAAACTCATCAAGGGCGTTGTTCTTTAAAACTTTTTATAACTTTACTCACAATAAATATCTCGAGGTTATCAATATAAAAAAATATAGAATATCTATGTCACAATTAAGAATGTCTTCTCATCGGTTATATGTAGAAACTGGAAGATGGAAAAAACCTCAACCGGTACCCTTTAACGAAAGATTATGTATTGCTTGCAACTTGTTAGAGGACGAATATCATTTTATCATCCAATGCCCAATTTATACTGAAATCTGGAGAAAATTTATTAAACCCTATAACCGGTACTTGAGAAATCCCAATATGTCCAAATTTGTACAGTTAATTACTAGTGAAAATATATCTGAAATAAGAAATCTGGCCACATTCATTCATCATGCTTTTATAGAACGAAGACAACTACATAATGTGGTGTCGTAAAATTAATGTATTTTAAAATTGCCTTCTATGTTTGACAGACATTTAAACCAACTCTTTTCATTTCATAGTCCCTGTTGAACATTTATATATATTTATGTCTTATCTTTGTACGTATGTCTTTTTCATGCATGTATACTTGTTTGTTCTTCTTACATTGAATTTTCGCACTATTTCTGTTATAAATGTATATGTATGGTGCGTGTGCTCTTCAATTCCACTTCCATGGTGATATACATTGTATATCGCCGTGAGGGTGGAATTGAAGAGCATATATACCACATCCGTAAAGTTATAATAACATAACTGAGTGACATAACTAAATGTTATGTTACAATGTTGTGTTATATTTTATAATAAAGTTGTCTCTCTCCGAACCCGGGCCAAAATTTGTCTGACGTGTTACACACATTAACGTTTTCTCTATGTTTGATATCATATAATATGAATACTTTCAATTTCTCGCCATTTGTCACCATGCTATTTAATCAGTTGTATTATTGTTGTTTTGTAAAAAGTCCTTTTCAGGACTAAATATGCAAATAAAATCTATTCTATTCTATTCTATTCTATTCATATTATCACATGGTCCCCAACCACTCCCGTTTTGATCGGGTCTAACCTGTTTTTAAAGCTATAACACAATTGACCCACCCGGGAGTTTGTAAGACCCGTTTTGATGCAAATCCAATGAAATGTGTAGCGAAAATCATCCTACTGCTTTATCATTCAGTGTTTATTATATCTTTTTTCCCCGATTTCAAGCTTAAATTTCTCAATTCAAGGGAAAACGAAAAATCTGAGAAAATTGACCAACATTGCTATAAAATACAGCTAGAAAATTGAAAATTGAGTATGAAAAAGACTGAATTGCAGTTTATGCCCAGTTTATCGCAGGGGGATAGAATAGGCTGGCCCGGTTTATCCCTGGAGGATAAAATAGGTCAGTCTGGTTTATCATTCGGGGGATAAACTGGGCGGGGGATAAAACTGACTGTTACACTGGTAAACAGGTTTGCGTGTGAAAATTGTAAAATCCCCATTTACAATCACAAAGCTTTGCACTATGTTCCCAAAACTGGTGGAATCCAGACTGATCATGTTAAAGCAAGTTAGTTCTTACCACCTATCCAAAAATGGATGTAAATGGTATTACTAGTGTTGTGATTAATAGGGTGAGGTTGTCACACATATGCTAGAAAATAGAATATGTGTTAATGTTACTGATGGATTAATTTGATGTTATTGAGCCATTGTCCCCCCTGGAGACTTTCCTAGACAAACTTGATGTTAATGTGACCAATGGGATGTTAATGTGAGTACTGGCAATGCAGTGAGTAATTGGGTGAGGTTGTCACCTATCCAAGAATTTCAAAATAGAATGTTTTAAACATGTATTCAAGCCAATCTTTCCCTCCACACGTATCCAAGACAAACACTGAATGTTAATGTTATTACTAAGATAGTGAGTAATAGGACAAGGTTATGATACTGTAAAATCCTTTAAATTTGTTTGGGCGAAATTTCTTGTTGTTGTTTTTTTTGGTAAAAAAGACCATTTCGATGGGACCTTAATTTGTGGAGTTTGCATTTCAGGTCATAAATACTAGGGTCAAAATTATTGTTTGATGAGATTTGATTGTGTGATTAAAGGTGAACCACGAAGTCCAAGAAATTTAATCCCCCACAAAAAAGTTAATGATTTTACAGTAATACCAAGTATAAGTTTTGTGATAATATGAAGGGGGTAAAAGTGTGATACCACTCTCACACATATATTTTATGTAACAAGGTAGGTGAGAAATGGTTGCATAAGTGAAAAAAAAGAAGTACAGAACGATGTCTGAAACTCATGTTTTATGTAATAATAAAAGTGCAGTGGGATACATTATTTGGAATATGTATTGATAAAAAACAAGCAGTTAAATCCATTTATCTACAAATACAGCATTGTCTGATGTCTGTACAAAATATGATAGGATTGATGTACATGACATATTATTGAGGTGATGGATACAAAAAAGGAATGTTATTCGCTGATGCAGCCACAAAATCGTGTTCCATAAGTGCAGGAGGTTTTTTGGACAGGGGAACTGGGCTGAATTTCAGCTGAAAAAACCACCTTAAGCAACTGCATGTATTTACAAGCTTGCTTGGTCTTTGACATACGGTAGTCATATATTGCAATCATTGATGAGAATATAATGCTGAATGATTTGTATGCACCGACATCTAGTGATACAGAGGAATATAGTCTGTTACACAATGTTGAAACTCAAATATTTTGAAATTCATCAATGCATTGCTTTCAAAATTTGCATACTCGTTTACCATCATAAACACAATACATTGTCAAAGCCATGTTACCATATTCAACATTAAATAAAAATAATTATGGCCTCTGATTGACTTAGGTATTTGTTATGGATAAGGCTTCCACCGGGGCAGAAATATGTACTGAACACAGTCTTATTTTCTTATATGTTGTATGATATTTAATGTTTTGTAGCTTGGAGACCATTGTTTACATCTATCATATTGGTTACCATAGCGATGTTATGTAAGGAACAAGGTATCACAGTGATTGGTGTATGTGTAGTCTATGAACTATTCGTTGCTCAAAAGGTAGGAAAATGTTTGTTTATAATAGTGTCACCCCTATTGAAAGGGCTTGCCATTTCGACTCATGAGACACTTATCTTTCATGCTTACAGTTCCTCCCTAATTCCTTCTTGAAGTTTTCGTCTGAACAATAAACTGTATGTTCCTCTTTATTGTTAACTTATTTGGATTTAGCACGGTATCTCAACAATACAGTAACTACTGTTGCTGTTCCACCTTACCAGTTTTCCTTGATTGTACCAGTGCTTAAACTTAACCTTCTTCACAGAACCAGCAACTTTTGTACCTGTTGATGAAAACAACATGTTTGTCATATTTTCATCGAGGGGTATGACCTGACAAAACAGGGAATCAAACCAGGATTACCAGGTTACATATCCAGGGTATTTAACCTCTCAGAGAAATGGTTTCCCCTTTATATATGGTGCAATAGCATGATAGTACATGTATTAATTGAACGATGAAAGGCTAACTCTGAAACCAAAATCTGGATTCATTGCATATTAATTATAAAAACAAATCTTGGTTTACTTTGAATCTTCTCTCCATCATTTTTATAGGCATTATTTAAAGATCTATGGTGTATATTGATGGGATTATTACAAGGAAAGTCAACAATACCGCACTGGTTGAAAGGTTCTATAGTACGATCTGTGATACTAGTTGGTTCAACGGTGTTCCTGTTGGTTGCTAGAATCAAACTGATGGGAGCTCAACTACCTGTCTTCACAAAGTAAGTGATATAAAGGTTCTATAGTATGATCTGTGATACTTGTTGGTTCTACGGTGTTCCTGTTGGTTGCTAGAATCAAATTGATGGGAGCTCAACTACCTGTCTTCACTAAGTAAGTGATATAAAGGTTCTATAGTACGATCTGTGATACTTGTTGGTTCTACGGTGTTCCTGTTGGTTGCTAGAATCAAATTGATGGGAGCTCAACTACCTGTCTTCACAAAGTAAGTGATATAAAGGTTCTATAGTACGATCTGTGATACTTGTTGGTTCTACGGTGTTCCTGTTGGTTGCTAGAATCAAATTGATGGGAGCTCAACTACCTGTCTTCACTAAGTAAGTGATATAAAGGTTCTATAGTACAATCTGTGATACTTGTTGGTTCTACGGTGTTCCTGTTGGTTGCTAGAATCAAATTGATGGGAGCTCAACTACCCGTCTTCACCAAGTAAGTGGCGTATCTCTATCCCATGCTCCTGATTATGCGCTGGTTTGTAATTTACTGTATTACACGGATGTAAGGGTTTGCTTTTCCTATCATTTTTGTCATTGAATAAAATCAATCTAACACTTGTCAATTCATGGCAACTTGTGTGTTAACCTTACCAGAGGTCAGATTCTATTGTAAGTGTCTAAATTACAGACAAGGTGTCTCATTATATTAAAATATAGAGAAAATACATTAGGACAGAGATACTGTAAAATCATTAATTTTCGTGGGGGATTAAATTTCGTGGATTTCGTGATCACCTGAACCGCGAACTTTAATCCCAACTAGCATTAATTTTGACCCTTGTTTTATTACCTGAAATGCAAAATCAACGAATTCAAGTCCCAACGAAATTGTCTTTTTTACCATAACCACTAAATTTCATCCTAACGAAGTTAAATGATTTTACAGTATTAACCTGATCTTTAACTATGTGCATGAACATATCACAATGTTCTTGCATTCAATATGTCAATTTCCATGAGCCTACTTATAATGATAGCATATATTTCAGGTTTGATAACCCAGCATCTGTATCCCCTACTCCAGCCAGACAACTCACCTTTAATTATCTACTTCCTGTCAATTTCTGGCTCCTCCTATTTCCTGCTGATCTTTGCTGTGATTGGACGATGGGTACAATACCTGTGTTGAAGTCGATCATCGATCCTCGTAACCTTGTTACAATCGGGTTTTATATCTGCCTTGGAAATATTGTACATTTTGCCTTGTTAAGACAGGGACGGCTCAACAGAGCTGTGCTTATGGTAATTTATAAAAAATGTCTTTAGTCCCCTTCAGGTTTATAACCAGAGAGGACTATAGGTATTACCCTCTGTCTGTCCGTCAGTCTGTCCATCAAGAAATCTGGATCCTGCCATAACTCAAACAGTTTTCAAACTAGGTTTGTGAAACTTGGTATATCGATAAGGACCAATAAGGAGATTATGCCCATCTATTTATTTATTGAGACAAAAATTATGGTTGCCATGGCAATAGAAAAATTGGCAAAATTGCTAACCAATGTATACACCAACCGGGTGAGGGTTAATATGCGATTTTTAAATACTTTGTTATTATTGGTTTAAAGTCTCACCAAAAGGATGTTGATAATTGGAGAGTACCTGGCTCTATTGTCTCTCACATACAATATTGATTGTGTGTTGATTGTCTGCATGGATATCTACTGTAGAAGCTTGTCCTTGATTATAATATTCTCCGTAACCAAACACTGTAAAATCATTTAATATCAATGGGATAAAAAATAAGGGTTTTGGTGGAAGAGATCATTTTGTGGGGATACATTATCCACTAGGTCAGATTCTAAATAATCATTAACATTCGTTGAGGATTTTATTTCTTGGTTGATGTCATCTACAAAATCCACGAAATTAAATCCCCTACAAATATTGATGACCGTAACAAACCCAGCAGTGGAATTGCCTACTAGTAACTTACATTTTACCAATGTCAAATGTTTTAATGCATAAAATACTAACAAAATGATCAGAAAAAACTTACTCATTGAAAGTAGGAGCTTTTGAAATTTTACTGTAATTATATATATACACCCTTTGAAAGGTGTGACATATTGTGGGAACATTTTTGTAGTGAAATTTGCCATTCTGATACTGGTTTTGTGATGGGTCATACTTGAGAAATCTCTCAATGAATATATTTGAGTTGAACTTTAGCTCAAATTGAGATATTTTGGGAGATTGGGGCTGGGCCATTGAGTTTATGTACATGTATATTTTGTATTGTAAATTTTCAGTGCCTTGCTTTGATGGTTATGCCATTTATTCCTGCCTCTAACTTGTTTTTCCCTGTTGGTTTTGTGGTAGCAGAGAGGATATTGTACACACCAAGTATGGGATTCTGTATGCTCATTGCTGTAGGATTTGATAACTTTATGCAATATAAAAAGTAAGTCCATGTTGTAATTGTATAGAGGCAGAGTTACTATTATATTATTATACCATATTTATATAGCCCTTTTTCATGTAAATTACATGTTCAAAAGTGCCATACACTCATCACAATTTAGACATATTAAGTAAAACAATATGCACTGGATATAAAAATGCTAGTAAAAATATTAATATTGGTAAAAAATAACCCAAGTATGGACCGTTTAAAAATCAACACATTCTTCACTAATATGTCATTCATCGCTATGTATTATAGTGATTCATTTATCTCTATGTACTAATGACTGTAAATATGCATCTTAATTTGTGACGTTGCTGCTTTGTTTAATTTAGTAGTTACTTCATCCAATATAAAAAGTGAGTTTGACTTAAATATATTCATATTGTATTTGTTCTGGAGTTAATGAACTTGATACTAGTATTATACTTATTTTTCATGTGGTCTATAGTTTAGTTTAAATGTGTTGATGCTAACCAAAATAGATTTTTCAGGGTGAATTGATAATTAGTGAACAAAATTGTGTTCATATGGTTTTCATGCGCATTTTATTGCTGCAGTGACAGAAGATAGTTCACCAGCAAACTTACTTGAAACTACATATTATAGCAGAGAGCATGTGTACATTTGGGCAAATCAATGAGGGCTCATGTGGATGACAAGGATTGGGTCTAAGAAGTTAAGCACATGTATATATAATGACAAAGAAGAAAAACATTAAAGGCCAAAGAAAGAAGAAAAAAGACTTAAATGATGCTAATGCTTTTAGTGCTGTTCTTCGGACATTAATACCAGCTTTCACATGTCAAGGAATTGTTCAAATTATCTGTCAATTTTTGGCTTGAAGATGATAAATTGGCATCTTTGCTGACCCAATTTAGTGCTGTTCTTCTGACATTAATACCAGTGGTCACATGCCAAGGAGTTTTTAAAATTTCAAAATGTATTATCAAATATCTCTCAATTTTGGGCTTGAAGATGATAATATTGACATTTATGCTGCCCAAATACATAGGCTGTGTTATAGTTAGGGTCAGGACCTACAGTATAAGTGATAATAGTATATATTCTCATTGTTTCAGAAATCTCAAGCCTATATTATGGTTTATGATGGGATGTTTGGTGCTGTCACATGCTGTCAAGACTTACACAAGGAATATGGACTGGTACGGTTTCACACAATTACAGAATTATAGCAAGACTCAATAGAGTCGTGTTTGATAAAAGCATCATAATTAACTGTTGGTTGAAATCACTTAAAATGCCTCAATTATAGATTGTTCTCTAGTTATTTAACTTAAGATTTCCAAATGATTTTAAATAGTTCATGAAAATGATGTGAATATTAAAGAGTCAATAATAGTTAGAGAAATTTAAACTTGTTAAAATGTACCTTAATTGTACCACATATCGATCTCCCTTACTTTCTGTGTCCTACGGTACATACACAAATTTCACCTTCTTTGTATCAATCATCTTCCCTTTTGTGGGATCTAAGCCCCTTCAATTTTGACTTTAAGCCATGTTTAATATGCTGGATTTGTAACCTGGTATTTTGGTTTTAATTCCCTGTCCATTCCATGAAAATTGGAAGTTGCTGTTTCATGCAGAAGAGTTAGAGCTTGTTGGTATATCATCTAGAAAAATATATTGGTTGAAGGACACCATAGTAAATAACTAAATGGCATTGAACCCAAATTAATAACAATTTTGGCTTGGGAAGCAAAAGATTTCAACGAATTCAAAATGTCCCAAGATTATTTGTATGATTGATAATTATGTTTGATATATGCATTTCATTACAGGACCTCAGAATATTCTCTTTTCCGATCTGCTTTAAAAGTGAACCAGAAGAATGCAAAGTTATGGAACAATGTGGGTCATGCTTTAGAAAAGGAGGAAAATTACGACAAAGCCTTGGAGTATTTCAAGAAAGCTGTCAGGTAAACCTAATGGTCTTTTCTAATTCTAGTCATTTTATACGTTAACATCTTAACTACCAGTACATTTTCTTTTGGAAAAGTTGGTATAAGATACAAATAATGTGCATTTGGCAGATAGTTTTTGGAGGGATCAAGGTTTGTCTTCATGTGCATTGGTTATGTTTATTATCAGAGTCATTTTCTCAAACACTATCAAAGGTTTTCACTTGAAACTCAACATAGTTAATCACAATCACAAAAGGGAGTTCATACTGACAAGGCTGCTAACCTCGTAACCTATATTTATTGGGTTATCTGCCTGTGTTACTCTTAGAATTTTTCTCTCACATATGAGTAAGGCTATTACCAAGTACAACAAATTTAAGCATCCAGCACTCATACACAGTTACCTTGTTGCCAAGCCGAGCATAGCCTTTATTTGCCAGTCAGCTTTCTGGTGAAATATGGCAGGCATATGTGTATGTGCCTCCATTTGGATTTGAACCCGGGTCGCCAGATTAGACGTCAAGCGCACTAACCACTGAGCTATTTCAACTTTGGTATGAAAATGCCTAGGATCAAACATGTTACCTCTTGTACATGAAGCGGATGCTCTACCACTGAGCTATCGAGGTGTCTAGCTGAAGGAATTGATAGTTACAATATATTGTTGTATTTACAGTGTACAACCAGATGATATTGGAGCACATATGAATGTAGGACGTACATATAAAACTCTAGAACGGTGGGATGATGCTGAGGAAGCATTCTCTAAAGCTAAAGATTTATTCCCTCCTGTGATGAAAGGTAACATCCAGCTGCAGGGTATTAACATCCTGGGATTTCTAGATTTTTTAGGCTTATGCATAGTTTCAGGTATTTATGCCCTGGCATCTATCAATACCGAGGCATAAAGTGATGCACCTGTCCGTCTGTGCTTTTGTCAACTGTTTGTTACAAAACTTTCTAGTTGACTGACTAAGCTTGTTATTATGGACAAGGCTACCACCTGGGCTTAAGTGTTTTCTGAACACAGTAATTTTGGGGGAAAAATACCATTTTGTGGGGACTTAATTTTAAGGATATCTTATCCACTATGTCAAATACTATAGAAATTATATACATGTATATTCATGGGGATTTTATTTCATGGTTAAAATCATCCAAGAAATCCACAAAATTAATTTAAAAGGGCCTGGAATATTAATGATTTTACAGTATGTGAATATCAATTGTTAAATCTTGAAACATTTCAGGTAGAAGTTACACTGCTAGAGTTGCACCAAATCATCTGAATGTGTTCCTCAACCTGGCCTCACTGTACTCTCGTGATCCTAACAAGTTAGAGGAGGCTGCTGAAGTAAGTATGATGCATTTATAGATTGAATTACTGTAAACAATTTACTTTCGCGAATACTAACTTTTGATTTTTGCCATTCGTCAGCATATTCACAACTACAAATTTTCACGATATTATGTCTCCCATAATGTCAATATAGGTGTTTTGAACACTTTTCCGGCTACTTTATGTCGGGAATTTCTACTTTTTTGTGAATTTTTTGGTTACAGTATACCATGGATGATCAATATTTAACGAGACAAGCTCGTTATTTTGTTATGATCCTTTCGATTTTACTCAAACTAAAGTTGGAAGACACAACATTTATATCAGCAATGTTTCCTTGCATATTCATGATTACAATTAGAAATGCTTCCATTATTTTGAAGAAATAATTTTTTGGGAATAAATGATATTACTTGTTCCTTACTGTTTTTCAACCGTCATTCAGATCCTGTCATAAGGCCAAGACAAAATAATGTTGTGGTTACGGTTCCCGACCGAGTCTATTATTTTGCTGCGACCCTACAACATTTTATTCGAAATTAAAAGCCAAAAGAAAAAAATCAGTGCAGGGCTCTACAAATCCTATAGTCCGACGTCCGGGACAACTCTAAATCCCTTTCGGACAACTGACTTTGTGCAAAAATTCAGTCCCGGACAACTCTAATTTCAAAGGACAATAAGATCGGACAACCGTCCAAAAATGCGTATAATCAAATTCTACATCCAATATTTACTCTCGGTGACAAAATATTACGACCCCATGTGGCCTTCCGGACATTGCAATTAACAATCGATAGTCGGATAACCCGTGTCAATTACCGATAATCAAGCACCACGGGAGGTCTACTTACATGCTTGAATCAACAAACAACTGCAAACTCGCGTCGAAGCTCCGCCTTCTCTAATTTGATTGGATAACATTCGGTACAGTGACAGTCTATGTGCAACCACGCACGTGCACAATATTGACGAGTAATTAATTAAAATCTTTCGCTAAAAGACGTATCAATAATGAAAATCATCAGATACCTGTAATGCACGTATATTCCGCAATAATCATTCCTACATAGAAATATAACAGTTATCCAACAAACTTGCAACTCGAGTAAAAAATTAGCAAGCAATCGACACCACCTGCGAAAATCTCGGTCAAGGTCTTTGAAGAAGTCGGCGCCGCTCTAAGATCTTACGACTTCAAAACGTACCGCGCGGCGACTCAGTAAAAGAGCGACGTCTTTGATGTGCAGATGTCGAAATGTATGCGATATTTGTGGGTATTAAATTTGAGTAATTGACACGATATTATTGAAAATCAGCCAGTTATTTGTCACGGGTTGCCGAGAGTAATTTACTGTACTATTTAATTGGAACTTTTGGACATTTAACTTGTTGAATTATCGTGACGCATAAAACAGGTTTCTTCTTCCTGTTAAAGTACAGGGCTCGATCACTCTTACAGTACGGCAGTATTCTTTCAATTTCACATCATAATTAAGTATGTAATATATCTTGACGAGTTAAGACTCATTAATTGACTGGTAAAAATCACAAATGATCGGAAATAAGACGACGAGATACACGCGAGTGACCCGATTTCGGATACATACGCATTTTCGGACAAGTTCGTTTTTGGTTTATTATGTTTATGTTTCTTTAGTATTATTGGCTTCTAGCTATCAACAATAAATTAAAATCATTTTTCATTGTTATTTAAGTACTGTAGTAAAGTGTGGCATCTGTCAAACATATGATGCAACATGTAGAAGAATCATTTAGTGATTGATTGCACCAAAATACTAAAAAAAAATCCTTTCAAAGTCATGTGAGAGTTCATGTCCTGAGTGGTTTTACTGCTCTAACCCTGCAATATCTTGCTTTGAATTGTGTAGACAACCTACCGAACTTGATATTTAACTCATTCAAACAGCAAGTCAAACAGAGTGTGATTAGCCACTTAGTATTCAGCACAACCGAAGCTCAGTGCATACTTGCAACATCAGAAAGAACACTGACATAGAATTATATACAGAACAAACTTTACTAGGTAGTGTCAACTTGCAGACGGTAAAATTAAAACTGTACCAGAGGAACGGTTTTTAGTTCTAGTTACTTTTGTTTTATCTGTTTATGAGGGTATGTCTATCAACCAAGTGTTAGCCTTAGTAATTAAGCCTTGTTCTTCAAAGTATTTTCTTTTTTTTATCCACCGAAATTTACAGTATTTTTCTCTACATAAAAGAGTTTTCTGTAGTTTGTTTTTGATATGGATAAAAGGTCAATGCATGGGTACAAATAGAGTCTGCCAAGTTGAAGCCATGAATTGACCATTAATCCTTATTAAAATCAGCAGTTAAAATGGTTTTTATGCTAGATTGCCTATGTATGTATTGAAAAAAAGCCATTCAACAAAATAAAATAAAATAAAAAAATAAAATGTTTTTCCTACCTACCTACCCTATTATTTTTTTGCCCGTAACCTGAACCACAACATTATTTTGTCTTGGCCTAACTCAAACAGTTTTCAAGCTATGTTTATGAAACTTGGTATGTGGATATGAACCAGCTGAGGTCCTCTGTATTGCGTTCAATTCCTTATTACTTGTTGATATTTGTATTTGATATATTGTAGCTATTGAAGACAGCTACAGATATGAGACCTGACTATATACAGGGATATATTAATCGTGGTGATGTTATGATGAAACTGGGAAGGTGAGATCTTACTTTATATAAATCCACATCAGTATAGCCTAGTTGTAGAGTGTCCGCGTAGTGTGTGAGTGGTCTTTGGTTCCATCCATGACTGCAGCATACCTTGGGCAGTAGTTAAAATGGTCCTGGTATATCTCCCTTGCTTGAGCATATGAGAGAAGTTCCACTGACTTGTCTGGTATATAGCTAATTTGTCATAGTAGTCTTCATATCACCCAAGTACTGTTGACCAGTGAGATTTCAAAAATGTTTTTTTTTATAAATTGACCTTGTCATTATGTAACATGAGGTTTCTTCCCAAGTTCCAAGGAAATTACCATGTTGTCTACATTCATGAAAAATTGATTGAATGAGCGCAACAATGATTGTTTATTTAGTACTAGGAGTCTTATTAAAATTGCTTCATTGCGTGTTCCATGTAACTTTTGCCCACTGTTTAATTGAACGAGAGATAACTGAATAAATGCAGTTGTTAACAATTTAACTTGGCAATGGACTATTGTATCCTGTCTCATGTTTATATTACCAGTTTCCTGCCTCTTATTACAGACACACAGAAGCTATATCAATGTATGAACGTGCCTTAGTTTATGAACCAGATAATGCTGATGTACATTATAATGTAAGTATATTCTCTCATCTACAACCACCTGTACTGAAAGGCGATATCAGCCAGTCGTAGGTTGCGTTCATTCTAAATACAGACTACTAAACAACTGTCTGCACTAAAAGGCCATATCAGCCAGTCAATAGGTGAACTTATTCAACACAGCATGTACTAACCAACCACGTGCATTGAATGACTATATCAGCCTGTTATAGGGTGCACATATTCAAAACACCGACTTTTAATGCAGATGGTTGTTTCGTACAGGTAAATGGGTATTTTTAGACCTGTTAAACTTTTGAATCCTGAATTTTACTTCTTTGTTTATATAGAGCTTTGAAACTTTTTTTGCAGGCTTTAGAATGATCGCTAATAACCAGGCCTGTACAGGTGTTTTGGTAAATTAAAATTCAGTACGTACTCGCGAATAAGACGAGGATTTGATGTTCAAAATATAGTTTCAACGAGGGGGGTCCGTCTTATAAGCGCATAATAAGTAAAAATAAAAAAAATCCTGGTTTTCTAGTGTGTATTGAGCTATGTTAAAAACGCGCTCTGTCCCATACAGTGTGTTGAGCCGGTACGGACTTTTTAAACATGGCTAAAAAATAGTAGTTTTACATATCGTATATTCATCACATAAAACTAAACGCTAAAACCATAACAAACATCAAGACATAAATATTCGGATTATAATTCCCCTAGATAATTTTACATTAGCCTAAACAACATATGACAGCTGTAATAAATATACCCAGTACTCTGACACTAAAAGACACACCGCCTTTAAAACCGGGATCAAAGGAATTCCCATCAAAGACACACTGCTTCTCAATATAGATCAAAGGAATCAACATCTAAGAGACAACACCGCTGCCATAACAGGATTCGCTGGTCTCTCGAATTTTCAGACCACACCAATCGCAGCTGCAGTCCAGTAAATTGGTTGGTTTCAATATCCACATGTCAATTACAGTTGGGAGAATATGTATTAGGTTGGGAGAATATGAAGTAGGTTGGGAGAATATGAAGTATGTTAGGAGAACATGTAGAAGCATGTATCTATACATGCGTGCATCGTAGAAGGTTGGGAGAATATGAATAGTGGACATGATTACACCTGTCACAGTTTTTATTCACACTAAGTTAACTTATTTGAAATTTGTACAAACGTAAATGAAACATATCTGTCTTCTGATTGATAATTAAGCAAAGTGTTGATTCTTTAAAATCTTTACCGGTAAACTGAGAGCTAGGTATTTACTGTTTAGTATGACAGCAAATTATATATTATGAATTCACGGATATATCCAACAAAGTAAAGCACAGCGGGTGTTTGGGATTTATAACCAAGGAATGTGTATGATGCGAGAAGAGAATAGGGATGTGGAGTTAGATGACTCATTAGTGTACGACTCGACATTGACCATGTCCAATAATAAATAGGTCAACTGTGTTTCAGTCTTGAAGTGTTTCTCACGCTTGTATTATTTACAAGCGACACCGACACACATGTTTGTTTATAAACTTTACACACATGTAATAAACAGAATGATTTATGACACTTACGAGACATGTTAGATACAGCATTTGATAGTCACTCAGCATGACATCTTCACACCAATAGATAAACAGTTTGGCTGGTACTCTCTGTTTATGCAATTGTTATGTTACGAGGGTTACATAAAAAAACAAACCCTTTGATTTTGAGCCAAAAGTCACCTCGTCTAATACGAGGGTTTCAGTAAAAATCTCCATTTGTCTGTTCATTGTTGGGGACCCGTCTTACAAGCGAATTCGTCTTATAAGCGGTTACGTACGGTAACTGAATTTTAGGGGTATTTTATAATTTTTCCATTAAAATTTGTTTTAAGAGACGTATGCTCAAAATATTTAGGAAAACTCATTTTTTTAACTTCTTCAATCATTTGTCAATAATTTTGGACCTGCACGTTTAGCAGAAATGTGTCAAATAGGGTTCACGAAACCATAGGAATTCACGAAATTATAGGAAAGAAGGATTTACCATATAACTTGTAATTATTGAGTACAATGTTTGACTGCACTAAGGTACTAATTGTACTAATTGTATTACAGCTTGGTGTTGTGAATATGGAACTTGGGAACAAACCTAAAGCTTTCCAAATGTTTGAACGAGCCTTGATTCATAATCCCGATCATTGGGTAAGATCATAATTACTGTTACTTACATCTTTGATAAAATATTTGTCGACTCATTTGCTGTATCATATCTTGTTTTAAGTCGTTAAGAAGTTGTCCAAAGTTGAAACCAGCTTCTAGATATAGGTTAGGAAATTATGGAAAAATTCTCTATTCTCCAGTAATAATATATTGACCATTAATACATGAACTAAGAAACTAGTATTGTCATGTCACTTTCGTGGGACTTCACACTGAAACTTGAAGATTGTAACTAGAACATGCACTAGGAATGACAGAATTTTGGTTCTGATTTTGCTGTACTTATATAAATGTAAGGAACGTCCATGTCCAAATATTAACAATCATTTTATTAGCAGTTTTACAACTTTATAATCAATGCATACAATCCTGGCTTGAACAATGCGTCATGCCAGTCGTGTAAACGCTCCCTATTGCTATACTGTGATGATACATACATCATTGCAATAATGAATGAACTAATATACTGTCCATGACTGTAACAATACGTCAAACCAGTCATTTAATAACTATACACACTCCATATTGCTACTCTGTGAACATACAATGTACATTCATCCTTTCAATAAATAAATGCATGTAATATACAATCATGGACTGTAACAATACGTCATATTGCTCGATTTTATTACTGTACGCACTCCCTTTTGCTACACTGTGGTGATACATTCATGATTTCATGAAGGAAATGCATATAGAACTTGCATAATATACAATCCAAGACCGTAACAATACGTCAAACCAGTCGCTACATAACTATACACACTCCCTATTGTTACACTGTGAATATACATTCAATATTTCATTAATGAAATGCAGATAATATACCATCCAGGACTGCAACACTACGTCAAACCATTCATTTTATTAACTGTTTGCACTCCCACTGTGAAGATACAGTTATCATTTCAATAACCAAATGCATATAATAATCACATAATTTACAACAACTGAAGCGGGATGAAGAAAAAGGGTCGGTCAAATATACTGAATTATTACTCTGTAAATGTCACTGTTGTCGTCATTAGGTACTCCTACTCATGATTCATGCATGTTTTAATACAGTAAAAGGGTCGGCCTGTGGTACATTGGAATAATAACTCAGAAAATGTCACTATGTACGTAATTAGGTACTCCGTTTCATTCACAGAATATTTCGATGAAATGAATATGGAAATTTTTAACTGCTTCACTTGCTAGGTGTTTTTGCCAATTAATTAACTCTTTCATTGAAAAACTGCGATAATAATATCTGAGGATAATTCATTTGGAAAATTTTACTGCTAAACTAGCTAGATGTGTCAACCAATTAATTAACTCTTTCATTGAAAACTGTGATATCAATGTATGGGGGATAGCTGTTACTTGTAAACAAACAAATACTATTATAATATCTCATGTGTACACTTAATGTGTATAGTGGCTCACCAGCACGTAATTGTATAACATATTTATCCAAATCTCCTGAAACATCTCAAGTAGAAATCTCACCTCAAATTGAGATTTTGCTCAAATCAGAGTCTGAATTTAAGATACAGTATAACCTCCGCAGAGCAACATCTGGCGGAAACCGGAAAAAGTGTTGCTCTGCAGAGGTGTTGCTCTGCAGAGGTTCTTGATTTTTCGGACATGAGTTAAGTCCCTTGTCGTTGTGTTTGCAAGGTACATAGTTATGTACATGTGATTTGTTTTACATTGTATGTGACTATACTGTAGTATATTCATATTGAGTTGTTTGCATATATTTGTACATAATAAATTTAATATTATGATAATACATGTAATATGTTTATAGGAAATATCTTTGCAACTGCATTGATGTAGTTTGCTGGCTGATCTAAGACCAATTCTTTAAAGGTCTTATTTCATCCAACATTCAACTTTTGCCCAGTCATGGACGCACACAAGGCCACTGTCACCCGATCCTTGGCTTGTTTCCCTCCCGCCAAATCTCCACCCCAACACAGAATGATGTGGTCTTCCCTTGCTTAAAAAATAGTCCAGTCTCATCCATATTAACAAGTTTCATATTCACATCCCCCCGCTCACCACTAACAGACTTGAAGACAATGTTCCTTCGCTTCCTAAACTTTTCCAGCCATCCATTCGAAGCCTTGAAATCATTCATTCCCAGATCCGACGCCAGTTTACACGCTTTCTCCTGAATCAGAGGTCCAGACAATCCAATTCTGCGATGGTTGCAGTCAGTTATCCAACGTACAAGGAGATTGTCCAAATCATGGTTGACATTCACAGACATCTTCTGGCGTTTAATGTCACTGCTTGAATTATACTCATCAATGATTTCCTGTTTTCTCTTCCAACATTTCTGAAATAATAAAAAGAATAACATAAGAACGTGTCAACAAATTAGTGAACATGTAATGGATTTGATAATGATTAAACGGTCAGAGAATAAATATTGTTTTCATTAAAGTCAATTATTTTAATTAATTCAATGATTCATTCATATTTTGGGCAACCGTTTCATTCTGTCAACTCAGGCCAATTGCTCGCTTCATCAACATTGCCCAAAGCAGTATGCGTACATGAAATTAATGGTTGGAAATGAAACATTTGGAAATTTATTAACACACCTGTATCTGAGTTCTACCACAACCAAACTGAGTAGCAATAGACCCGGCAGTTTTCCCATTGATAAGCAGTTGAACTGCAGCATACCGCTGCTCAACATTTAAGAAGACCTTCTTCTTAGCAGACATTATTTCAGACTCAGACTCTCAATAACAACAGTATTAAATTGTGATCAAAATAAATTCAACTAGCATAGAGACAAAGACAGACGTGTTGTAATAAAGCTTTCTAAAACAAAAGTGACTAGAAACTGGTACATTCTCTTGCAAATTCAACATTTTTCACGAGTAAACGCAATTAACCTTACTCAATTAGCTACCAGCATAAAGAGACGGCGAGATGAATACGCAAACGTCCCAATTATACAATTATGAAATAATTCAGAAAGACAACGTTTTAATCTTCAAACACCGTTACACAATAATAAGGCTGCCTTTATGCAACAAACATGCATAGATCTACATCGTACACGAGTTGACACAATTAATCCAAAATCAATAGCTATAGTAATTTACCTGATAATTATAACACCTATTAAACCTCTCCATTGTAATCTCCGTAAATTTAGCGCTAATTGTACACATTGTACAATGCACATCCGATTTACAAACAATCCTTACGTGTTAACTTTTGAAGATCTTACACACGCGTTTATGCCGTGTTCTAAAAATAGATCGCACCTGTTGACAACTGTCGTTGCTCAGAGGTTAAAGTCAAGGGAGGGAACGCATTTGACTGCCGTTTGCCGCTCTACGGAGTTGTCGCTCTTTAGAGGTTGAAATAAGAGTAAAAACGATTGGGGGGAAATAAAAGTGTCGCTTCTCGGAGGTTGTCGCTTCTCAGAGGTGCCGTTTCGGGAGGTTATACTGTATATCTAAAGTTCAAGCTCTTAAAATGTTACTGTTATAGACTAAAAATAGTGCTTTCTGTTTTGCGATGCATATTTTGAGTAAAGAGTAAATTATCTAAAATGATACATGTTAAAATTTGAGATAAGATTTAGCTCAGATTGAGATGTAAAGGGAGATCGGGGTTGATCTCCTGAAGCATCATACTCAAACTGAGCTAAATCTCATCATCTCATCTCAAATATTATATGTATCTCTAGACTAAGTGATCAATGTGTTTGTCTTTCAGCAATCTTTGTATAACTCCGCAGTGATGATACAAGAAGATAGATTGACAGAAAAATGGCAGGTAGCTGTTGACAGGTCAGTGGAAAAATGTTGTTGAAAAGAAAACATGTTTGCATATTATACCTCAGACTTGTCATAAAATACACTTTATTACATAACCTGCGGTCTCGGAGCCCCGGAAAGCCGTGCCGGAAATATTGCTCGGCACTCACAGACTGTTATATAAATGTGCAAATTAGCTTGACGTAACGTAAGCCAATCAATGCCTTGATCGGCCCATGACGTCCTAAAAATGCAAATGGCATCATGACGTCGTGCTCATTGTACTGTAATGTATATACTTCTTGCTCTGCCATATTTATAATATAATACAACAAAGACCGATAGTTAATGATCACAATATTCTTCACAAATCACATGAATTCACAATCCTTAGCGATAAGGAAAATAATTTAACCCGTTTATAGATATGGTTCTCAGTACAATTGTATGCAATTTATACTCACATATAGTTTGGGAAACATATTGACCTTTGGCTGAATAGATGTCACAAAGTTTATCACCGCTAGCTAGGACTGCTAGGTCATCTAAACCATTGGAAAGATTTCAATGAAATGTAAACATGAATACCTTGTACCAAGCCTAATGTCAGGTATTATTGGTCAGATGGTCTTTACCAGAGTTATTTCCCTTTGTTGGTAAACATACATTTTTGTGTAGAAAAGTTATTCTAGTTTTCATTTTTAATATGAATGTTCTTTGCCTATGCAGATTTCAACAGTTAATTAAGAACCAAAAGAATGATTCAAGACCTCCATTCTCCCTGGCGATGTTGGCCATGGATATGCGTGATTTTGAGGCGGCAGAGAAATACTTAAAAATGGCCTTAGAGGTAAGGATAGGAGAACATGATAACAATTGCCATGTTCTACCATTCCCATGTGTTGAAAAAACTTTGCACTTTTTCATTAATCATTAATTGCAATTATTTTACTGCTGAATATGTACTGAAATAACAGTTGACAATTGGATAATGTGCATTAATTTGCATTGCGATTGGCTGTAGACAATTCACAGTTGACATGTGATAATAATTCATTAATGTTTAGGACTGTGGATTGTCAGGTAGGTGCGATCCGATTCTATCCACAACTTGGGGTAAGCGATTCACAGATCGAACCACAAATCAGCAGTTACATATTTTATGAAGACAAAGACTGCCATAGAATTGAATAAAAATCATATACTTTGGGAAAAATTGATGTACACACATAGACAAGGGTGCCTGGACACATTGAAAATGAATAATCAGTTTTAAAATGTGATGGAACACCAACCAACTATGTATTTTCGCTCTATTGTCTAATTTATTATTAACATTAACCAACATCAAAAAATGCCTACACAAGCTGACAATGTAAATGACAGTATACCAGTATGACACGATACAAGAACATCACGCTTTAAGGCCAAGAAACTGCCATTTACCAGTTGACATATTTATAAAGAAATGTAGGTTGTAGCCTATGGCGTACAAACAGGGTCACACTTATAATATATAGGTACCTCATTAATATGTAGGTACCTACATATCATTGATTTAATTATGATCCTGTTTGTTTGCCATAGAAGCCATGTCTTAGGCTTCATTAAAATCCTCCACCTGGTTCTAACATTAGTTATCAACTTATTGGACGGCAGCTGCAGCATGCTTCATCCGATCATAATTAATTTAAGTGTAATGATAGTGCTTGCTTTACTTACCTACTGTTCGCAATGAAAGGGCTCTCTCTCGTTTACTGTCTATGTTTTAATTAAAACAAATTTTAGGTAACAAATTTAAGATACGTCTTTATAGGATATATATTTATATCAAAGATCGCGATCCAACAATCTCGGAGATGACGATTACGCATACTCAAATTATTGGTCAAGATCATGGATATCCCATGTACCAGGTTACTCGCAACAACCCTGACATTGTTGTTGTTGAGAATTCACATATTTCTGTGGTGTATTTGCCATGGTGAAGGATGTAGGGCACATGTATTGATGCGTGATATCATATTAGCACCCTTCAAGACAAAGACCGTTGTTTACAATGAATCATGTTTACTGTTTGTGTATAGTTCTGCACCTTAAGGATAGGATGAATATGGTGCTGGCTTATAATGAGGAGGTCATAAGCATACCTACCAAGTACTCATATGAAAGTGGAATTACTCCTTTCTTGTTGTTAAATTTCTAGTTTCCTAGTTTGCCCAAAAGTTCATTTTATGATCTTCTGTCCAATATTGACCAACCTAATACATTTATATACAAATCTGGACTTCATCTAGAAGAAAAATAATCGCATAACGTCGGATAATTACCTTTTAAACCCATAAAATCAATTGCGTGACTAATGCAGTAAAATATATATTGAACGTTGTTACAGCATAGTAGTGTATGAATACCAAGAAAAGCTGTGACCTACTTAACAGGCGGTATAACAGGTATCAATAAAGCCTTTGGTCGTAATGTAAGAATACTTTATATATTCATAAAACATAGTTTTGTGATTAAATGTCTACAAACCATGTTTTTATCATCGAAATGGAGTTTAGTCGCTTTAAATTCCTCACAGATATTAATTGTTTTACCATATCTTTTTATTCTTTTATAGATTGAACCAACATTTAAAAGTGCCTTATTTAATATGGCCTTGATGTTAACAAACGATAGACAGAAACCAGCTGATGCTGTTCAGTATGTGAAGAAACTGTTGGAGGTATGTTAGAATTATATTGAAATAAATACTTCACCCCCCACCCAGTTGTTTGCCAGTGTCAGCATTGTTTTGGTTGATTTATGGCCATCTACCAGCTGAGTTTATATAAATCTCTGGATTGTTGACCACATGCTTCCCCTTCAATGCTGTGAAAATTGGCGAATTACATTAGAATAAAAAATGATATTAAGAAATCGGACAGGGAAGGCACTCAACTTAATCAGCCGAGCACAGAAAGCAGTAACAACACAACATAAACCAAATAAGTACTTTATGGACTAATCTGTTTATTCCAACTCAGCAAAACAACTCACAATGACTATTCATGCCTGTCTAAACCATAAATGTTATTACTACTTCTCAGAACGACAACGAGCATTTGAAATGCATTCAAATGTATTTCTAGATGTATATAATGGCTTGATACAGTAGGTCACACTTGCTAGGTGCTCCATATGGTTTGAAAACCACATCTCTAACAGTGAGCGTTGAAACTCTGGTGTGTCATGTTTTAAATTGTTTTGTTACTTTACAAGGTACTGTCTTAAATTAAGATTTGGGGACAAACATCACAAATAATTGATCTCAAGTCCTGAGGAATTTCAGATGAGTGGTGCTTCTTCCAAAAGAGGTACAATGGCTGAATGATGACAAACTTAATAATACATTGTATTAAGTTTAAAAATTGAACTGCTCTGTAGAACACAGTAGGCATTGCCTTAGCATAGATGTCATATATGAACTTCAAAACTAAAGCATAATTATGTTAACTGGGCATTATTATGTTGCCATATTCAAATTCTGCCATTCTACATGTGGTATGAATTTAAAACTGTAGTCAATCTTCATCTAAGTTCTTAGAAGCTGTTCACAAACTTAATGGATAACCCTCATAGTACTACCTCTGTAGAGCAACACCCTTTGGGAGCTGCAAATATTGGCCATGTTGAGAGGTTGTTTCTGCACAGATTGCCCCTCAAGAGAGCTGGAACCAAATTGTAGAAACAATATACATTGAACATAAAAGTATAATATTATGCTACTTTACACGGCTGAATAAAGACAATTGATTTTATCGTACCACCTTGAAAACAAAGAATGTTCAAGTCTGTGTGGTGCACCTTTTTTACAATAACAGCATTCTATATGTGTACATATATTGTTAGCAGTTAGTGTATGTGCATCAGAGTATGTAGGTGTACTAGGAATGGTTTATTGTCCATGTCCAATCCTTCCATTGTCTGAATCCTTGACATTCTGTATTCATTCTTCTTGTTGGCAGTTAGTGAATGTGCAGTGACGTGCGTAGATGTACTAGGAATGGTTAATTGTCCGTGTATGATCCTCCCATTGTCTGAATCCTTCCATCACTATATATGTAACGTTGGTATAATACATTCTGTATTCCTTCGTGTGTTGTAAGCAATTTAATACTGTATGTGCATCAGAGTGTGAGGTGTACTAGGCATAGGTAATTGTCAGTGTCCAATCCTTCCATTGTGGAATACAGCGTGTCCAATCCTTCAATGTAACTATACACATAACAACATTCTGTATTCCTATGCATGTTGTTCTTGGTTAGTGTAAGGGTGAAGGCATGGGGAGGCGTACATGAATTGTACCTACAAATCTAAGACAATGGCAGGAGAACACAATCTATTGAATAGATGAAATAACTGTGTATATAACTTTTGACTCGTATCAAAATTGCTAGAATCAAACACCTCAATTTTTTCAAAGTTTCGACATTTCATATAATTTATCTACAGCAGGAAAAAGAAAGAAATAAAATTATATATTGTCTCATAATACTTTATTATTAGTCTTCTAAAGAAAGTTTATATGAATATTGTGCAAAATTAGATCCAGGAATTGAAATAAAATTTTGTTTATTATTTGTGCCAATTTTTCTTTGAATGGCAAAATAATGAGCTGAATTGGAAAAATCCAGTTCAGATGATAAAAGCATCACATATTTATGTAGTGGAACCAGCTTCTAAAATAGTAAAAATTACAAAACAAAATGGTTTCACAGTTTTGAAGCAGTGAATTACCAAATTATTATTGACCCCCTACTGGTTTTCAACCTGGGGGACTATGTTTGCCCTCGGTCCATTTGTCAACAAAGTCTGGATCCTGCTATTCCTCAAACAGTTTTCAAGCTAGGTTTATGAAATTTGGTATGTGGATAGGCATCCATAAGGAGATTATTCATGTCTAATATTGTTTTGTTTCAAACAACCATTGTGGTTGTCATGGCAACAGAAACACTGAAAACCTGGTAGGGGACCTCTGTAATGCTTGCAATTCCTAATTATTTGGGTTGTTTTACCAGTGAAACTCACAGGTAATTGTATCGTTGAAAACGAAAAAAAAAAAAAAATTGAAAATTTATATTTTTTTCTAAGAAAGAAAAATATAAATTTTCAAACTTTTTTTTTCTTTTTTTTGTTCGATACAGTTACCTGTGTTAAAACTCTGTAATCCACTGATGAATATGTAATAAATGAATGTGATATCTATTCTACAGTTATATCCAGATCATATAAAGGGACACATGTTATATGGAGAACTAAATGTCAACGTTCTAAAGGATCTCGATCAAGCAGAAAGGGTAGGTTTGCGTACAGTTATCATTTAACCTTCCTTTGTTTCATATATAACATGTAATCACACCATTTCTGTGATTATTAACAGCAAGTTATTTCAGTGAATGCACTAACTTATGATATCACAGTTTGTGAGACGAGCCTTTGTTCTAAGATTATACACCATGTGATAGACTGATGTTCCAATGATGTTCAATTTGTGCACATTATTCCTGTTACATACATGTGTTAATCAAACTACCAATGAAATATAACCCCCAAGACAGTGCACACAAAATGTAGCCTCTCCTTAGAAATATACGATGATTTTGGGAAGAATGCTGGTCAAGTTGTTAGCACTCTCGACCAATACAAAGCCCCCCTGGCTTGAATCTCAGCAGAGGCACTGGAAATTTAGAAATGATTTTCAGTGTTTTCCACTAAATAGAGATAAACTGGTTGGAAAACCAACAGTGTATTTGTGCATTCACCAGGCACCTTAAAGAACCAGCTTAAAGAGCATTGTGATAAATATACTGTTCCGAATGTTTATATGTGTGCCTCCTTAACTCCGAGGCTAGTGCACTTGCCATCTAATCAGACGATCTGGGTTCAAATCGGGGTGGAAGCACATATTTACATATATGCCTACCATATTTTAGCAGAAAGCTGACTGATGCAAATAAAGGCTTAGCTTGGCATTGAAAAAAATCATGTTTATTTTAATATTTTTTCAGAGTTTCAATAATGTGATAGCAAAGGAACCTCAAAACACGGAAGCGCTACATAATCTTTGCGTGGTGCATGTAGAACGTGGTGATCTACTTAAAGCCGAGAAATGCCTTGCTCATGTCCACTCTCTTGCTCCGAATGAAGAGTATATTGCCAAACATTTGAACATTGTAAGAGCTAAAATTAACCAAATTATTAAAGAGCAGCAAGGTAAAGGTCAGGGCAAAGGTAAAGGTCAACCTGTTGCAGCCGGCTCGCCCTCTCCATCGAAAGATGGTGCATAGTGCTGACAATGTGTATGTAGTACAAAAATATATGTTATAATATTGAAGTTTTAAGTTGGTTGGTTGGCATGGCAACAGCTATCTTTTTATTGGCGCTTGAAGCTAAGATTAGGATATTGTTGTGAATACCTATGTTTTCATTATCCTATTTAACATAAGTTAGCTGTGTTGGATTTGCAAGCAAACAATTTGAGTTGAATTTCCTGTGTTGGCAGGTAATACCCTTCCAGGTAAATTTGGCACCATTGTTAATTTAGTTCCATGAGGAGAATTAGTTTTGCTGGTTCCTTGTGGGATGTACTGTTAATGATACACTGGATGAAAACTGGTTAGGTTAATTTGCTGTCATAATATAACTAAAAATCTTTTTAATTAATAGCTTTAAACCTTTATAAACATCAAACATGAATTAATGTGCATACATGGAGACTGTTAATATAGGATAAAAAAGCATTGAAGCACATTCCAAGGGAGGTAATCCATGCCTTCTGTGTTTAATTAAACATGAGGTAACTAAATGAAGGTGCTTGGTAGTGCTTTGCTTTGGCAATGGACCCTGGTATTATTATTATTATTATACCATATTTATATAGCCCTTTTTTCATGTATACACACGTTCAAAAGTGCTGTACAATCATGACTAATACATGGTTAAAACAGTATATAACGTACATAAAATATAAAAGAAGGACCTACTGAACCCAGTAGGCGGGGGCTCTACTTAACCCAGTAGGCGGGGGCTCTACTTAACCCAGTAGACGGGGCTCTACTTAACCCAGTAGACGGGCTTCTACTTAACCCAGTAGACGGGGCCCTACTAAACCTAGTAGTAGGGATCTATTGAAGACAGTTGACGGAGCTCTACTTAACCCAGTAGGCGGGGATCTACTTAACCCAGTAGACGGGGCCCTACTAAACTTAATAGTAGGGATCTACCAATAGGTGGATGGGGCTTATAGTCCTGGGAACATGTGGGTCGTTGGGCACAATAATAGGGCGCCAAGTTAATGGGAACATAAACACATTATTGGTATTCTAAATTGATGCCATACAATAATTATTGCTATAATGTTAATAATTAAGTGTTTTCATAATGGCCTTGTTATTGGGCTGAAGACTTACATATTAGCCTGAGGTCGAAGACCGAAGGCTAATATGAGTCTGAAGCCCAATAACAAGGCCATTATGAAAACACTTAATTATTGACCATTTTATTAATTTACTATACACTTCGTGTGATATCACACTAAATAGATAATAAATAACGAATAAAAACAAACAAAGGTTTAGAAAGCCAGCAAACACAAGCTTTTGATTTTATTATAGCTTTACCATGTTCGAAACTTTGCGTATCCGAATTCTCAGCAGTTTTCGTTGGTCACTAAATTATTCATCATCAAAATACATTTAAAACACAGTAGGTCGGATTGATTGATGATAATGTTGTCTAAACGCAATAAAGGGGACAATCGTTCCCCGACTCCTTCGGCAAATGCTCCCATTCGTTCATTTTATATTATTGTGATTCGAGTCGTCCGTTGATAGCTCTTGTCCGCTGATGTCGGATAGCGCTGAATTACTGTACGGTATATATGCCGTCAAACCAGTATTACATTTCGCGTTTACTTCCCTTTGTATAACTGGGGGCCAAGTAATCGCTAAATCGGTCCTTGACTTCAAAAATCGTTTATAACGTAAATTTACCGAAATTCAAGATGGCGGCGATTTTTTTCCCCATGAGAACTACGGGTTTCATAATGGCCGAGCTAGACAGCCAATCAGAATGCTCGAATCTCATAATGGCCGTGGTTTTTTTTCATAATGGCCGAGTTATGTCTCTATAATGTCGAGGTATTGTTCATATTGGCCCTGCATTTAGAGGGAAAACTCGGCCGATATTGTATAGTCAATTAATAATGTACTGTAATAATGTGGACATGGAACTCCATACCAAATATTTCTGGTTTTCCTTATGATTACCAACACACAGTTTCCCACCCCTACTTAAAAAAACATTCCATACATACAAAATGTGATCAACAGCATGTGTCCGTACCAAATATTTATACAGCAGATGTAGTATTATGGAGTTATTTTATATTATATGATATCATTCTGACTTATACTTTAATATTAAATTTTTCTACCAATAAATAAACTTCAGTCCCTGATTAAGTTAGATATTTTGAAGTTTTTTGTTGGAATGGAGTTTGCTATTTTTATGCCAACCTACCGAGTTACATAGATTTATTTTGCATGTGATGTTTTATTTAGTACAATGTACTTTAAATTTAGTGTTTGGTACAGTTTCTCACTGTGCTATTAAGGGAGTATTGATCATGCTGATACAGGTTCTATATATAGTCTAAAAGTCAGAAAGTTCTTTAGCCAAGTGTCATTTACTGCTAAAAGTGCTTACTACGTGTGATTTATATGTACTTTTAGTCTTTTTTATAAAACTGTTATGTTTATGTTATATGAAGAAAATACTCAATGCATGTTTTCCTTAAAGAGGCATTCCCTATAACTAGCATGTTTTTCTCTACTATCCCATTAAATGAGTAGATGTACGAAGCACTATCAATTATCACAATTTTTCAGAAGAAAGTGGGCACAAATATGTCTCTGTAATGTCAAAAATATATTCAAATCACCAATAATAATTTATCGCTTCCAACGATTTATTATTATGTGGTCAAAGGGAAACAACTCATGACTATTTTGGCTCGTCACGGAAATATATTTTCTTGTTTCTCGGTAATTGGTGGGAGCTTTATGTTGAAGATTTGAGGAGTTTAAGCACTAATGATTCTCATTTAATGTATATATATAATTATATTATATTCCTGAATCGATTTAAACGATCAAAGTTATAGGGAACGCCTCTTTTAAGCACATCAGTCTGTTTGGAAAATTATATTTTATGTACATTTATATGACTTAGTTTGCTCCATTGTAGATATTAGTAAACACACTCTGATGTTGTTCATCTATGCACACAATAAAAGCATCTTATTGGTTGACTGATTTTTTACATCAAGATGTAACATTTTGAGTGCTTTATAGAGTGCCTCCGATGGAACGGAACATAAAAACACATGACAATATTTTATATAAGATTTAGCTTAGATTGAGATAGAGATCAGTGCCAGATTTCATGATGGTACTGTTTGTTCTGCTACTTTCTTTAGTCAAAATTGATATCACTGTCAAAACATTTCAGACAAAAGGCACAACATTGCCAAAATAGCCTATTTAAAATGGCCACACTCTTAATTGTTAAGTCTTTTAAAAAAGTAAGTCTGCTTCTGGTTCTGACTTACGTTCAATTATTTAAAAGGTCATATATATAGCTTTAACCCAGTAAGGGATTTTTGTATTGCTTGCAATTCTTTTGAAAACATGTGCAGCAGCTATAGTTTACCACACAGTCATAGTTATATTATTATTATTTCTGGTAATAAGGAATAAATTTGCATAATATTTTTCATGTCTCCCACGTTAGGGCCATATCCAGAGAAAAAAATCACTAAGGCAAATATTTTCTGGGGTATAGAGCTATTTCAGGCGTTATTTTGGTGATTTCTTAATTGTTCATCGATGTGAGCTCCTCAATGTATCTCTGTGTGACTACAGGCTTCCACATAAAGTTGAGAGACATTGGATGTATGCTGAGTGTTCTCTCTAAAATGAACGATGGAAGTCTTCATAGTTTTATGGGGTTTTTATCCTTAACCATTAATGGGTCATGACCTATATGAAACCAACCTAGTTGTGCATAATGAGTTTGTGCTATATTTATGGCCCTTGGTGGGAGATTTTTTGTGTCAAACATTTTTAGTTTATATTTATTAGTTTATATGCATTTCTCTAATATCGCTGGTATAGAATGAGAAATTGTAAATGCCACTTACAACCTTATAAAACTAATGTATATTTGAATTCTAAGTGTTAATGCGCTTCTTATGAGTCTATTTGCATGGAAATTGGAACTTGTCATGTTGACCAAACTGAAGTCGAAAAAGCTGGTTTTACCATAAGTAAAGAGTAATTTGTCAGACTATTTTTCTTGTTTTCTCCAAACATTGATTTTGTAGTTGCGACCTTTTCATTCTAAGCCAGCGATATATGTTGTTTGATATTGAAGTCTAAACAGCTGTTGTAATTTGTTTAACCAGGGCCAGTAATTACAACAAATGCTTACCTTCTGTACACAAATATGATACAAAAACTGTTAGGCTTCAAATCTAGATGACGAAAATGATAGAGTTGAAAATACTGTTTGGTCCATTTTCTTTGCCATTGTATACTATATCTGAGATATATATTTGAAAGCTTAGTGTTACAAAGACACTAAATTACACTAAAAAGCCACAAATAACATTCAGCACTCATTCTTGAAAGCTTAGTGTTACATAGACACTAAATTACACTAAAAAGCCACAAATAACATTCAGCACTCATTCTTGAAAGCTTAGTGTTACATAGACACTAAATTACACTAAAAAGCCACAAATAACATTCAGCACTCATTCTTGCTGTCTAGCATTGTCACTATGTATCTCATAAGAGAGAATTTCGATATTTGTATGCTGAGTGTGAGTATTCTTTGTAATTGCTGGCCAAGGTATTCTGACATTTACATGTTTTGTGCTGCAATTGGTTGTGATGAATACACTTGTGTTGTGGCTATCTACAGCCTTATAGGGGATTTAAATAGCCCCGCGCAGCGGGGCTATTGAAAATACCCAGACCGTTAACAGGCGAACGTGCATATTTTCGTTGAGTTTCTGCCGGTACTAATGCTTTCAAAAAAAGTTATTTCCGGTCAAAAATTTCAGGCAGTTTTCCGAGGTGAATAGTCCTTGGATTATAAAAAAATAGTAAGCTGTAAACGGTTGAGCCTATCGTTCTCTTTCGATTAAATATCATTTTTAAAAAATGTGTAATAAATAAAAAAAATATTTTTAAAAAAACAAAGGGAAGTAAGAAATACGCTACTGTACATAGATACTCCGCTTTACGTGTCACTAGCCAAAGCGTTTGCGAGATTTTCAAGCGCCCATTGCACACGGAAGATGTTTTAAGAATCGTCAAAAAATAAAGGTGAAATTTTCATTTAAATAGCCGATTTATCATGACAGTACTCGATCTCCGAGGAAATTGGTCTTTAATAGACATTTTTACGTAGTTTTACAATGATATCGACACTCAGATCATACCAAATGCTTGAACGTAAGTAGGCTACAATTCGTTCCATTTCAACAATGCAAATCAACAATTCTATGTCTCAATGTATAGCTTGTCAAAGCAATGTTTATGAGATTATTTTGTTACGGTCAGTGTGTATAATACTTATGTACCAGTTAGTTTCATCCTCAGCACTCCACCCCGGGTGAAGGGGCGCTCCGGGATTTTGAGTTGTCAAAATGAACAGCCCTTCAGCCTTCTACGGCCTACAGGGGAAGCTGATGGTAAAATCTCCCGCATTTCCCCTGACATCTACCGGTAAATATTGTCTCTAGGCTATTGGTATTCGCAGAAAAAATCCTAAATTTCCCCTGCCTTGGGGGGTAGCTGGATGGTAAAAACATGGCCTATCTGCCATGGATCCCTGTCGTCGGGAGGAACTGCGGATGCAACTGACTGGTGCATTAATTATTTGTGGTGGACAAACTTGTGTACTAGCAGGGTCCATACGTTGTCGCTTATGTAATATCTTCGAAGTTTACTTAAGCCTACTTCAGACGTTAATTATCCAAAACAAATAACTATCGCATATCTATTTCAATGGATTGATTCCGGATTGATCACCATCGGTAGCTGGAGTTCGGTTCGTGGGAGTATGAAACTGCGGAGCACAATTGTGTGATGTTTGTTGTGGTCTTGTATGATTGACTAGGCCCCCAACTAACGTCATACGGTGTCGCTTTTGCTATATCTTCAATTTTCCAAGGCTTGAAGCTGATCCGATACTATGGACTGGACGAAATATGGTTACAGTAGGTTTAGAAATTTCCCCTGGACTAATTGAAACTGCTCTCAAGAATACAGTTAGGCCTACAAAGTACAATAAAGGTATGCCATTGATTTGACTCATTTTGAATCAAATTATGACAATTTCATTTTGAATGTGTTGTGTACAAAAAGATATTTACATTGTACTGCTAGGCAAGCGCTGCCAAGTGATTTCGTTAGAAACGGGGTGATTTAGTTGCCCTTTTCAGCGCTATGTACTCGTAACAGTCAGCTAGCCACAAGCGCATGCCAAAATAATAATATATTTTTCACTTTTTCCGATAAACAGTAGCGCTTATTTTAAGAAGCTGTTTCTAAGCATAGCGCTCGATAGCGTGACTACTGTGCATCTCACGCAATGTTTGCCTAAAATCGTACATATCTGCGGTCAGGGTCAAACAAAAATTTCACATGCATCTCTGCAGCCAAAAAGCCTAAAGTAAAATAATTTAACTCTATTCGCTTGGGTCAGTAGGTCAAATGCCTTATGTAGTCCTAGAAATTTCTTGTCACGGTAGACAATAGAGATAAAAATGTTGGTCTTTTCTTGATGAAATTTCTACAGAATAAATTATTTCATTATAATCTAGGTCAAGTTCAATAATAGGTCTTCCGGACCGGGGTCCCTGATTTTTTGGCTACCCGACTTCCCGATAATCGCTGATAACTTGTGGGACTGACGATCTGGCGGACTAAAAAAAGTCAGTCTGACTGTCAGATGGACTTTTTTCTGCTAAAATGCAGTTATTCCCTTTTAAGGCGGCGTTTACACATTAAAAGAAGGTTTTCCTTGTTTCCAAGTCCTTTTATCATGATCTCAGTGTAAGACTTTGTTTTCCGGTTGTCATTTACCAATAATTCAATCGTTTTAAATCACAAAGTTTCCCCTTTTCCCTCGCGAAATCATCGAGACTTCAGAAAAAGAGTACAAAAACACCAAAATAGAAAAATGTTTCAGCTTTGCGATTGGCCTAAGAATTTATTATCGAGTCGACCAATCAAAATATGTCTTACACAAGACACCGCATTGTCGCAAAACCAGTCTTTCTGTACGGGTGTCCGCCTAATGATGGTTGAAAATTCTTGAGAAACATAGGAGTTGAGCACAGAATTAATTGCTTACGCTGCCTGCCCACACATTTGTGGCTATACCCAAATATAATAACGAATGATTCTGAAGCCTGGTTAATAAGTGTAGAAAGCATGAATATGCCAGCACAAAACATAGCATTTCATGAAAAATGCCCAATGCAAACTGAACTTATTGACCGGAAACCTTTTTATGTATTTTTAGTAAATGTGACCATGACCCGAAATACAATCCCAAGCTAGGTATCCATGCAAGCTTGCTATATACAAAGTATCATTAAGATCAGCCTATCCAAACTTCAAGTTATTGACCGGAAACCCCTAGTTAAAAATTGTTTGACATCGCTGCCTCGCTGCCGGTCATCTAGTCCGGGACCAATTGTCCCAATCTTATAAAGCAGGATTTTTCGTTGGAAAACCTGAAAAAAATACATGCGATAATGTACCCAGGAAAAAACGTACCCAGGACAGAAACTGAAATTGTTCAATTCATTGGACGGCTAATTGAAAAGTCTGGGTACCCTTACAGAAAATATTCTCTCTGACAAATGTGTAACATGTATGCGGTTAACATGTATCAAATATGATATGAATATACTGCGAATGCAGTCTTAAAGGGACTGCGTCACGTTTTAGCGTATGGCAAAAATCAAATAAAATTGTTAAATATTTACTAAATAAGCACACTTGTATAAATATAACTTGTGAAACATTATTTAAGTATTTTACCTAAAACAATTCTACCATATATCTGAAATATAGCTTAGCAATTACCCAACATCTATTTAATCCCCGTTAAGGTGGTGCCTTAGTTCATATTACTTGTTGTTGTTGTTAGTTAGTTAGTTATATCAGTTCATGTCTTAACTTGTTCATTATATAAATATTTACATATTATTGTACCGTTGATGTTTTATACATTATTGTTACAAATGCTTGCTGATAATGTTGTGTTCCGTTATAATGTTGTTAGATTGTAGCATTGACCACAAACCACGATTATGTCGTTTTATGTTCACAAAGTAGTGCTTTCAATTGTGGTGCTTTCAATTGAAAGCAGTGAAAATGTCAAATTATTACTTAGAACTTTTGAACATGTTGAGAAGTTGCTGTTTCCTGGTGAAAAGTTTAGATAGAACTGGGTGGAAAACATTTTTTTTTTAAATTTCCAGTTCTAGAAAACTGGTAAGACAAATATGATACTGCAATTTAAAGTGTATATAGCTATATCTGACCGATCATTTAATGTCAAAATAATTACTTGCATCGTTTTTAGTATGAAACTAGACTACCTAAATTGCAAATTAAAATATTGGATGGGTTCCGTGTACTTTGATTCAAATAGACGATTCTTATGATTTCATAAGGTGTTCTAAAACACTTTGTATGAAAATGGACAGTTTGCATGTCCAATAAATCACAGAGAGAGTTTCTTTTAAAACTGAAGTGAAAAATGATCTAATGGATATGAAAGCATACTTGTTTTTCAGGTTTTGAATTTTTTTTAAAAAATATCGTCCGATATAGCTCTATACACTTTAAGTATCAGTATTAACAATCAAACAAAATTGACAAATTATTTCCTTAAAATTATGTTTCAAACAATTTCAACTGCCAGCGATTTTTTTTGCTATTTTGGAAAAGGGTTCGGGTCCGGTCCAATTGGGAAAAATCGCGTCGTTTTTGACTAAATTGGGAATTTATACTTTACGACATGCGGCACGCTTGATTAAAAACATTGCGTTCTAGAATAATCGAGTAACACCAACACGCGTGGTATGCCTGTTCGGTTAAAAAAACGATAAACGAACGAGTGTCATAAATCAAGCGTAGATTCAATCGGAATACCTCGTACAAGTAAGTATCGTGTGAAAACGGGTCCGAAAACAACAAATAAATTGAATACGATGTTCATTTGTATATATTTATAATATCATGATCAGACAACTGTCTATTTTCAAATTGGGATTTTTTTCATTGAAAATTGGGAAAAATGGTCGTTATTTTCGATTGGGAACGGGTCCGTTTACCGGTACCAATCAAAGAAGGAAAAAAATCGCTGACTGCTCTCTCACACATTTTGAAAGGAATTGTATTCACCATACCATACACCATATACTGTAAAATCATCTAATTTCGTTGGGACGAAATTTCGTGGTTTTGGTAAAAAAGACAATTTCGTTGGCACTTGAATTCGTGGATTTTGCATTTCAGTTAGTGAAACTAGGGTCAAAATTAATGTTCGTTGTGATTAAAGTTTGTGGTTGAGGTGAAGCACAAACTTCACAAAATTTAATCCTCCACGAAAATTAATGTTTTTACAGTAGTTTATTTATTATGTGGCATGGTATTTATGTGTTTGTGGTCAATGCATCAGTGTACAATGTTATACATTATAGAAGTTGTTTTCCGATTCTTTACATTCCAGATTTATTATTATATAATATTTTTTATGAACATTGTATGATATTTGATCTATATAGCCCCAATAGTTGTAGTCAGGATGATATAATAGTCCTTTTACTTTTATGTTCCTCCGTAGCTTAGTGGTAACTGGCTTGCTGTCTAATCTGGCGACCACTGGGTTCAAATCCGGGTGGAGGCACATATATGTATATGCCTACCATAATTAGTAAACGGTCTATGTTAGACTTCAGACTTTACTATTTTTGCTCAATTTATTTTTGAAGCATAGGTAACAAGAATTAAAAAAGGAAAAAATGTTCTGTAAAATTAATTTTCTATAAATTGTTAATTTATAATTTTGGCAGATTTATGTTTGGTTATTTTGCACATAAGTGGTGTCGTGAAATTAACACAGGAAAAATAAAACAGGCACTGATAAGTAGAGCACCCTTAGTACTTTAGATTTTCTGTATTTGTAGTGTTTTTATGCCTGACATCTACTGATGCGGAGACATATAGTGATGCACCTGTCTGTCCGCTCGTCAGTCTGTTCATCTGTTTTTTTAAGTCCATCAAGGCATTGTTTCAAAGTTGACATACTTGTTAACCATCATAAACACACTACATTGTCAAAGCCATGTTACACTATCCAACATGTCAACAAAAGTATGGCTCCTGATTGGCTTAGCTAGTTTTTGTCCATTCGTCTGTTTCAAAATGTTGAAGAAACTCAAATATTTTAAGGTCCATCAATGCATTGCTTTCAAACTTGGCACACTTGTTTACCATCATAAACACATAACAATATCAATTTCATTGAACGTTATTAAAGATTTCAACAGAATTATGACCCCCGGAATGACTTAGCTATTTGTTATGTACTAGGCTACAACCAGGAGATAAGTGTTTACTGAAAACAGTCTTGTTGTTGATACCTTTATCTCAAGCATGAACTACTTATTTACACATTTCAACATAATTATAATATGTAGATTGCTTTTTCACCTCCACTAGATCTCAAAACATGTTGACTGTCTCTTAGTTTAGTGCGAGAAGTAGTTAGAAAAACTGTGAGTCACAGAACCGTAAACATGTGTACTTCTAAAAATCTTGTAGTAAACATGTGTGCTTCTTACCTTGAAAATGGCAATTTACTTAATTCTCATCTGTTGTTTTTGGCGAATTCCCATTGTTAAGTGAAAAACGTGATCGTTAAGTAATCGGTAAGTGATGCATGTGACTGCTTTGTTAAAGATATATAATTTTTTATATAATGACTGAAAAATGTGATAATTTGCTTATACCAATACTTCCAGCTTGCTAATTGTATAGAACTTGCTGTGGCCGCTTATCTCAGCGTTGGTGATACCTTGGATGAATATTATCTTGGTGGGGTTTAATGAATGTTTGTGTGTGTTGAATCACTTGCCACCCTTTGCATTGGTCATCATACAAAGACTGTACAGGGGATGTGTTTGTGGATATGCTAGTAAGAAATGTTTGCCGTATGAGTAGCTATCCAAAATATTTAGATAGATGATTAATTTCTGTAAAGGTTGTTCATATACATGGTTGAAATAAAACAACATGAATATAACTAAAAATAATAAATATCATGAATGAAATAAAATTTTAGATCTTGCAACAATTAACAAATTTTCTTTTTATTATAATATATTCTTCAATTTCTCTTAAAAGTGGTACAGTAGAGGTTTAATTGGAAAAATAGGTGGTGCTCTTGTGTAGTTTTTGAACATCCTCTTTAATTGTATAAATATGATGTTTACCTATCACAGGGCTGTATTTTGTTGTGTAAATATCAAACTTGAAACATTCATACTGTATACGTTCTATGTTAGTGACATATTTTATATTATATTTTACATGTGAATTGTATTATTTTTGCAATAAAGGTAGTAAATATAAGTATGCTTGTTTTGTTGATTGACCACATCCGTGAGAATCTGGTGCCTTATTCACCAATGTTGTAAGTCTAAAACATATGCTTAGGCTTAACATTGTCTAATGTTCTATTCGCTCTCATGTTGTTATAAATGTACCAAGTTTGATATTAATGGGTAAACATGTTCAGTGGGAAACAAAAAATAGTGAGATAAAATTTTACATGGATAAATTTAATTGCAAAGAAATGACAGTGATCATAAATTTTGTCAATTTTAAGTCTCAGTCTGAATTTCAGTCTTACAACGTTTGTGAATAAGGCCCTTGATTCTGGTAATCAGGCAGATTGCAAGAAAATTGCAGAAGTTCTGTCACTTTTATCATTGCTTGGGATGAGCATTCTTGTTCAACCGGTGTAATTTTTCATCCTTAACAAGCTAGTCTGGGAACTTGACTAACCACTGATGTATGAGGATGGGGATAACTGGCCTAGAGGTAGGGTGCATATTTTGCGGTCAAGCGGTCCCAGGGTTCCATCCCGATCTGGATCCCTGATAAATTATTTGAGGAAGAATATGCCCCGCTTGGCACAGTTGTTTAATAGATACGTGAGAGTGTCAGAGGTAAACTCGCTGCCAGTGACACCATTTGTGACAACAGACTTGGGACTCAATGATTTTGTAGTAAATCAAGGGCTCAGTGCAAAACTATGGTGTGTTCATCTATAAATTTATGCAGTTACCCTAGTTTTGCACCGAGCCCTCGAAATGTAATTATAATGAGGGGTGTTTTCTAAACAATGCAACTGCTACACTATCTTGAAATTCAAGCATAGCATAACAAGTACAATCAGTTGTCTGGTAGGAATAATCAGTCACATTGCATTGCCATTTGCTAGAACCTGACATTTACACCCTTCTGGACTGTCAAACATACTTCCAAATGTGGAAAATTTGATAAAAAGAGTGAAAGACTGTAAATAACTATTTTAGAACATGGGTTGCATTAGTTATGAAACACTACGCACATAAATTATATTTGCATATATGAATCCAATTATCTTGCAGAGCATGGGTTTGCTCTCAAGGGTTACCACCATTGAACTTACCTTTGAGGGCCTATAATGAAAAAGCACTCATTGTATGACATAGTGTGCTCCCGTTAAACAACCCGTATATGTATTAGTGCAATACGTTTATGCAAGTACATGTAGTACTTATTCAACCAGTAAAAATATGCTCTTCCATTTGGACTATGATACACATTCACAAGTTTGCTTACCATAGAACTTGAGCCATTGGGCGATGTCCATCATAAGTCGAAGACCCCCTTTAGACCATCAATCTTTATGTTTACCAGTACCATGCATAAGTCGAGTATGCAAGACTAGGCTAAATAAATTTACCAACAATTAGATCCACACAATCAATATACCTTATACAAGTATAAAAAGATACGGATAATGTCAGATAAAACACAATAAAAGCTCGGACAGGAAAGGCAGCACCACAGTTTAACTGAAACAGCAGCAACAATACTCATACAGGGAATGAAACTAAGCCACTGCAAGTCCAAGTTTCAGCTGTATCATGTGTATTCGTAAATTAGCTCGGAAGCAAGAGTTGTTGCCCCTGTTAAAAAAATCTGCACCACTTTCAGATCTGGCATCCACCTTTTTCTGAAGCCTGAATGTATGTATTATTCGAAAATACCAATGGACTTTTTCTACCAGATGGGGTAAATAACAATCCATTTTAAGGCCTTTTTGAAACCTGGCTCCTGGACTACTGTCTTAAGTTGAAAGTCTGAGACTCAACTGAGTCGAACATCTGACTAAAACATTACAGTACTGTTGAAACACATTTCCCATAAGTATGTAGGTCTATAATGTTTTGATAATTGAACCGGACAATACTACCATGCATTTGTAACCACTTATGTGTATCTTGGTTAGTTCTGGTGGATAGTTTATTATTATATGATATCATTATAGTGTACGCGGTCAGTCAAGAATAACCCAGTGCATGGTTATGCAAGACACTCATTTTCAGATGTACTGAGTATTCCCCGAGGATCTTCTAATGAGTTCCGATGCTGGTTTTAGTTCCCTAGAAAATAAAGAACATCTTTAAGGGGGTTGTCCCTGCCATTGGTTTTATACATACAAATGTATACATGTTTTAATTATCTAACCAAGCTAGGAACCTGCCATGCATCCTGTTTGGAATACTGTAGCTTATACTACACAAACAGGATGTTCACCAATGCTGCGACATACCACTCGCATTTGGTCAACTTTACTTAGCATCTATTTGACGTGTGCATGACATGTCCTTAGAGACACCAGTCCTATGTTAATAGTTATCTTATAACATATAATATTATGTGAGCACTTACGTGCGTTAACACACTTGTGCCATTTCCTTATATGTAAAACTTGCGCATTTTAGCAATGCGGAGGTCTAGTTTTCTCGCAAATTGATGTATTACTATATAAAGGTTTGCACGTCATTGTCCCCCACCTAATGTTGCGTCCTCACATACGTGTGATATATCAAGCTATATAAAGGCTCACAGACCGATCATAAGATCACTCTGACAAACGTACTGAACGTTACATTACATACACTGTATACCACAGTTAAAAGCTACATTTACGAAATCAGAATGCAGACAGATTTGCTGCATCCAACTGGTTCTTTCCCATGTGAGCGATTAACTAGGAATGAAATAGATGTAAAATGTGGAGAAATATTCATATTGAGGCAGCATGGTGGCAACAAGACAACTCGAAGCAAAGTGTACATGACCGTATTTAGGAATGCGTACGAGCATCATGCGCAAATTTATACAGACTCAGAATACCGGTTTTCGTTTGGTTATTTTAGTCTCAGGAAATGCAAGTTCTGTCTTAACGAAGAGGAAAAAACCATATCTATTCAGAGCGAGAAAACCTTAAACACCAAAGGACTAATGTTTGAAGTTCAATCAACGAAAGACTACAAAGAATGGGTGAAATCGCTAACACCAAGTGTCGACTTACGCCACTCAGACTTATCGCCATATCCGTCACCAAATGTTGAGAGAAAACATTACGCTTCTAACGTCGTGTATTGAGGGTGGTAGAAGTTTGAGTATGACTTATTTTCTTACATTCGAGCTCCTCAGATTGTTGATGAACATTTTATGGAATCTCACCATTCCGAAGAAGTTGATGAACAATGGCAGTGTGGATAGGAATCTGACTATTGGTGCAAAGCATAGTGTCTAATGGGGCACGAACATTCTGTTGCTAGTAGTATCCATTGTTGAAATAATATTTATGATGTTAAACACTTCGATTATGTATTAGCACGTATTTACATGTTCTTTTGTTTTTGTCATATATGTCATTGTTTAAATATAAAATTAACATGTACATGTATGTAAAATTAATTGTTGCTGCTCATGATACTATGGCCTTAAACATATTACGAAAATAAATTTAAAAACTTAAGTTTAAGAGTTGTTGTTGTTGACATGGCTTTTTCTTTTCTTTGTTTATGGTGAGAACACGAACAAATGTCATGGTGTTTGTTCAATTGAGTTTCCTGTATGTAACCAAGTATGGCACGTTCGTGACATTTCAAATTGTTCATCTTTCGAACATCAATGAAAACAACTGAAAATTCAGAGTACCATAAAAAGACTTTACAACTGTAACTAAATAAACGATAGCCACATTGATACACGCGCACACAAAACAACAACACAGTTGATGGTTGTAAGTGACTTAATGAGAAGGAAAACGACGCAACGTGGTGTGAACAAATATCGAGAAAGTCGCAAGTATACAAAATTGATATTTAAAGTGTATATATAGCATATTTGTTTTTTCCGTTTATGATCGGCTGATAATTCACCGAGTGAGCAGCTGATGTAGTATTTTCACGAGTGGCTTAGTCACGAGTGAAAATATAAGTCAGCTGCTCACGAGGTGAATTATCTAACGATCATACACGAAAAAATACTAATATAGTAATATTCTATTTATTTCATGCTTCAAATAGCTTAATTGGTGGAAATACTCCACTATATACCTCAAATGCTCTGCGTGACGTCGTTTTCCCGCCACGCACGCGTCGGGTTGCAATCAAGTAGTTCTTCTGTAATGGCTTCAATTTCGTCCATTTGTTTTACATTTATGTACATATAATGTTCTGTTATTTTTTAAAGATTAAGAAAATAAGTGAAAATGCTTATTATTTTATTTTTTGCGGCGGGAAACTTGTTTAAAAAAGTAGTCCGTTTGCGTGAAATTATGAACTGTGAAATTATGGACTGTGAAATTATCGGCGAAAAATCCACCGTTATTCCACCATAAACCACCGATAAGCATGAAATAAATAGCTATATTCTAACAGTTATTTAATGTCAAAATAATTACTTGCATCGTTTTCAGTATGCTACAAGACTACCTGAATTGCAAATTAAAACTTTGAATGGGTTCCGTGTAGGCCCTACTTTGATTCAATCGTCGAAAAAGGACGATGCTTATAATTCAGTTGGGTGTTCTAGAACACTTTCGTATGAAAATGGACATTCGCATGTCCAATAAATCACAGAGAGAGTTTCTGTTAAAACTGAAGCGAAAAATGATCTAATGAATATGAAAGCATAATTGTTTTTCAGTTTTTTAAACTGTGGTATATAAGAAGCAGACAAAAGCAATCATAAAGTTGTTATCGTCCATGTTCCGTTGTAACTTATGCAAAGTATCAGCTTAATTATACTAATGATGAGGAATCGTATACCTGAAATTTATGTGTTCATACTATAATTATGTAATGAAGTGACGGAAGCAATTTGCATGTTTACCATAACAATGTTTAAAACATTTCGATTTCGGTTTAAAGCAATGTTGACTGGTAAAATGTGAACATATTACATGTACAACGAAAAACTTAAGTCTAGCAATTTCGTTTCGTGTTAGACTAGCACATTTCGAGCATTGTACAGAGATACGTTGAATCGCTGCTATTCTATATGCATATATGTTTTTGGTCTGATGATCACTCATTGTTGATTAACTGTATATTTACTAGCTTGTACATACTCATGAATGTTGTATTTGGTTTATGCTTATTGCAATCTTCAACTTTGGAGGAAAATAAACATATTATTATTGTTTAACATTTCAACTCTTCATAACTTTGAAAGCACTTGTCCAACATAAATATAAGTTGTACAAATGTTTCATCCCGATATCTTGAAAAAAAATATTTGTGACAATTAGAGGGAAAATTGGAGTTTTGTCGGGTCCGCGAGCGCGCGAATATTCTCCTATTTAATTCAAGAAAAACGCTCTATTTTACGAACTTAAAATTGTCATAACTTTTTTATTTTTCAAGATATTAAAAACCCAGTTCCATAATTGTGTGGTCTATGCCTTGAAAATGCAACTGAACAAACCGTACAAAATCAGCAGTGGTTGCTAAATTTCATTTAAACTGTACTTTTTTATATTGCACACATACTCAATCATTGTACAGTTACTAGTAACCGTTTCTTTTTTTATCATCCATCGAATATGCATGATAATAAGTATACATATCGGCACATGTATTGCGGTTACTAGTATAACAAATGCATAATTGTTAGATTCATCACACATGATCAACGAATTCTGAATGATACCATGGAAGTATTTAAATGTTCCTGATGATACCTACCTTATAAAAAAAAATCATAATGACAGAGCTATGCCCATAAAAAAGATCCTGGTATGCATCATATACAAAATGTCAAAAATATCAAAAGTGTAACTGAACGCACAATACCCCTCCAGCAAAGGATGTACATTAATGTATACACTCCGACAATCCGCTGAGTTAGCATAGCGCGACTACGCAATCGAGATAAGATCGATCAGATTAAAACCGGTATAACACCAGTCAAGGAAGGTAACTGTGATCGACTTGAAAACACACTCAATACCAATGGGACAAATAATTGGATATGCAAGACACAGGTAACTGTATCGTTGAAAACGAAAAAAAAAACGAAAAACAATTTTCTTTTCGAAAATTTATATTTTTCTATAAAGGTTTATTTGCTCTAGATGAACCAGAATTTCAATCAATCAAAAACAAAATTTGACTATCAATATCTCCATAAACTTATTATATTCATATACAGCAATGTTTAAAGTACTTATATGCCAGATCTTATCAGAATTGATCAAATAGTTAAAAAGTTATACTATAAAATGTAGATACTGTTTCAGTACAGCCGATTCATATGGTGCAATCAACACAAATCCATATAGCCGTCCCTCACAATGTGTTACACCAGCGACAGTAAGCAATGGGTTTTATGATATGAAGTTTTTTGGCTTACATTCATCCCATAACATTGTTTGTGTATACACACATCCTGTTATAGATAATTGGTATGTATATGCATAAAACAGTTTTTTTATAAAAAAAACTGCACCTCTCGAACCGGCTCGTGGATTTCTGTACAAATTGACCTTGTTAGAAAAATATAGATTTTCAAAAAAAAAATTTGTTTCGTTTTTGTTTTCTTCTTCAAAGATACAGTTACCTGTGATGCAAGATTGAGGAGTTTAGTGAAACATTATCAGCAAGTTCAGCAAGTTCCTGAGTATTCTGCGAACGCAGTACCATGAGTACGTGTCTGTGTAAGTTCAATACGTACTGAGAACTCTTGTGAGGTAACATGATAACAGTAGGAGGTAGGATCTTATACACCCGGTAATGAGAAACTGTCGTAATACCAGGTTAGACGTGTGCTTGACACTGTACGTGTAACCTAGATTACGTAAACAAGTCAACACTAAAAAAACCACTTCACGAACAACAGTACAATTAACGGGGCTCTTGTGAGGTAACTTTTAAACAGTAGGAGGTAATATATTGACGTAATTAGAGGTTAGATGTGTGTTGACACTGGGCGTATTAGACATGTACAACCAAAGTGGAAAGTGCAAAAAGAAAGTGGAAAACGGAGAAAAACTGTCGGATTGATTTCAAAAGTTTATTCATTATAAATAAGGCCAAACAAAATAATAAATGAATCACTCAGTGTCGCTCAATGAGAATGAACCTCCAACTTCTCTGTTGCTGAGACTTTATAGAATGCCTTTACATTTTTTCAGAAATTGCTGTATATCATATTTGTCACTCTCCCTCATGTTATTGATGACGAGAGTCCAGTTTCCAGAATTCGCTATGTATAGGCCTGTAAAAACAATGATTGCCATATCTGAAAACTTCACAAAATTCCATTTTCGCAGTACCATATATATAGTACCAGCAATTGAAATATAAAAACAAATTGAGTTTCAACATTTTGTAACGGACGGGCTGGTGCATTGCTATATCTGTCTCCAGCATCAGCAGATGCCGGGACATAAAACATAATATTATATGGTACTAAATTATTATGATATTCATGTAGCACATTTCCATGTATTCAATTGTTAAAAGTGCTATTCAAAGATATGATTAAAACAAAAAAAAACATCGTGTACAACTATTTTACAGCATTAATACAGTTGTGTATGCATTATTTAAGAGCGTAGTTCTAAACGATGATAAACATTTATTTAAAATTGAATTGCCTAAACATACGTAAACCCATATTAGATCTGTTTAAGGTGATTCACCTCTTTTGAAATGGACAGTAGTTAAAAATCACAATTACTTGGCGTTTTTAGAACGTCAGCAAACCGAAATCAAATAGTACAACAAAGATTATAGCTGATTATAAAGCATCTTGGGGGAGGTTTTTTTGCATTTATTTCTGAAGAATATAAACAAGTTCAAACTGTACATACCTTTACTAATACACGCTTAAAAATATCGCGAAATCCGAGGCTGTATACAACGGATGCAAAACGTTGATTCATTGTGTTACGTCCCCGGTTGGTGTTTTCCAAAATGATTGTCGTAAATGTGTTTTTCATAAATATGAGAGATTTGATATACCTTGTACAGAAACCCCAGCACTAGCGAATCACCTTAAAATAGTATACAGCACCAATATTCTGCCCCATGCTTGCCAAAAAGCGGTTATCCGTGAACGCGGTTCGCGAATTTCGTGCAACGCATGGTACACTTATTGACATCTCCTGTGCTATAAAACCAATAGTTTTAGAGAGAATTTCTTTAACATAAGCGTACTATCGAGTTACACTTATACTTACGATTGCATTTAAAAGATGGACCCTGCAAGATGGAGAAAAACTATGATAGCAGTAACAATTACACAGCCTCTCTGATTTTGTAAAATAATTATCATTACTACGCATTTACTTAAAAGGAACTTATGTTATAGTGGCCACCGAACCAACTACTAGATATGCACAATAGACTATTGTTTGATTACAATATCAATGGCTATACGGATAGGGGATACATACTGATGTCCCTTGCAAAATATCAAAGCTACATGCCACATCGTTTTCTAAATGTATGTTCAGTGGTTTAGAAGAATACCTTATTTTTAGAACGTGCACAGCAAATTGAACGCAGTTTACATTATTATCATTTTATACAAGCTATAAGACATGTACAACCAAAGTGGAAAGTGCAAAAAGAAAGTGGAAAACGGAGAAAAACTAATAAAAAGTACGGTTGGTTTCAAAAGTTTATTCATATTAAATAAGGCCAAACAAAATAATAAATGAATCACTCAGTGTCGCTCAATGAGAATGAACCTCCAACTTCTCTGTTGCTGAGGCTCTATAGAATGCCTTTACATTTTTTCAGAAGTTGCTTTATATCAAATTTGTCACTCTCCCTCATGTTATTGATGACGAGAGTCCAGTTTCTAGAATTCGCTATGTATAGGACATTAAAAAATAGTGATTGCCATATCTGAAAACTTCACAAAATTCCATTTTCGCAGTACGTTATATATAGCACCAGCAATTGAAATATAAAAAAACAAATTGAGTTTCAACATTTTGTAACGGACAGACTGATGCATTGCTATATGTCTCCAGCATTAGCAGATGCCGGGACATAACACATAATATTATATGGTATTAAATTATTATGATATTCATGTAGCACAATTTCCATGAATTCAATTGTTAATAGTGCTATTCAAAGATATGATTAAAACAAACATCATGCACAACTATTTTACATGTAAACATTTAATTAAATGCATAAACTTTAATACAGTTGTGTATGCATTATTTAAGAGCGTAGTTCTAAACGATGATAAACATTTATTTAAAATATAATTGCCTGAACATATCTCGTAAACCAAGATTAGACGCGTTTAAGGTGATTCACAACTTTTGAAATGGACAGTAGTTAAAAAATCACAATTACTTGGCAAGCGTATTGAGAACGTCTGCAAGCAGATATCAAATAGTGCAAAAAGATTGTGGTTGATTTTCAAGCATCTTGGTGGAAGGTTTTTGCATTTATTTCTGAAGAATATAAACAAGTTCAAACTGTAAGTATCTTTATTAAAACACACGCTTTAAAAATATCGCGAAATCCAAGGCTGTATACAAAGGATGCAAAACGTTGATTCACTGTGCTACTTCCCCGGTTGGGGTTTTCCAAAATGATAGTCGTAAATGTTTCCTTCATAAATATAACAGGTTTGATATACCTTGTACAGAAAACCCCAGCACTAGCGAATCACCTTAAAATAGTATACCTGTATTCTGCCCCATGCTTGTCAAAAGCTGTTATCCGTGAATTTTGTGCAACGCATGGTACACTTATAGACATCTCCTGTGCTATAAAACCAATAGTTTTAGAGAGAATTTCTTTATATAAGTGTGCTATCGAGTCACACTTATACTTGCGATTGAAATTAAAAGATGGGCCCTGAAAGAAGGATAAATAGTATGATAGCAATAACAATTACACAACCTCTCTGATTTTGTAGAATATCATAACTATGCATTTACTTAAAAGGAACGAATGTTACAGTGGCCACCGAACCAACTACTAGATATGCGCAACAGACTACTGTTTTATTACGATATCAAAGGCTATATGGGATACATACTGGTGTCCCTTGCAAAATATCAAAGCTACACGCCTCTTCGTTTTCTAAAAATGTGTTCAGTGGTTTAGAAGAATACGTTATTTTTAGAAAGTGCACAGCAAATTGAACGCAGTTTTCATTATAATAATTTTATACAAGTTATTGGTAGTAATGAGAAAACCCTTGGTCGTTTCTCCACTTTCCACTCTCCGTTTTCCACTTTCCGCTTTGGTTGTACATGTCTATTACGTATATTAAATGAGTCAACAATAACACATGGATTCGAACAACAGTAAAATAGAAGCAACTTGTAAATTGAAACCTGAAAGGAACACTGTTACAGAAGAAGGTATGATTAGATAATGAAAAACTGTCGTAATATTTTGTAATAAGATCATTCAATGAGTCAACACGAACACCTAGATTCAAACGACAGTAAACAGACGTAACTTGTTAATTTAAACCTGAACTTTGGAACAGTAGGAGGTTTGATTATATCACAAACAAGAGGGCCATGATGGCCCTATATCGCTCACCTGATTATAAGTGAAGCCCTGCACAATTTTCACCACAGGGGCATAATTTGAACACTCTTTGGAAAAATCCACTAGATGATGCTACATACAAACTAGGCATTGTAGTTTAAGACCAGACTATTTTTATATGTTCCCAGTATGTAATTTTGACGACATCCTGGTGGAGCCAATTTTCACCCCAGGGGCATAATTTGAATAATCTGTATAGAGGACCACTAATTGATGCTACATACCAAATATCAAAGCTTTAGACATTGTAGTTTTATACAAGAAGATTTTATATGTTTCCCTATATAAGTCTATGTAAAACTGGTGAACCCCGGCCGGGGCCAATTTTGACCCCAGTTGCATAATTTGAACATCTTTGCAGAGGACCACTAGTTGATGCTACATACCGAATATGAAAGACCTGTGCCTTGTGGTTTTAGACAAGATGTTTATATGTTTTCCCTAAATAAGTCTATGTTAAACTGGTGAACCCCGGCCGGGGCCAATTTTGACCCCAGTTGCATAATTTGAACATCTTTGCAGAGGACCACTAGTTGATGCTACATACCGAATATGAAAGACCTGTGCGTTGTGGTTTCAGACAAGACGATTTTTGAAGCTTGTATTAAAAGACCGGACGGACGACGGACGAAGTGCGATCACAAAAGCTCACCTTGTCACTACGTGACAGGTGAGCTAAAACGTGTTGTAAATAGTAATAAATGGCAAACAGTCACAGAGTCAACACTAAAACCAAGATTCGGACAACAGTAGAACAGAAACAACTTGCTAATTAAAAGCTGAGAAGGTTCAGCCACAGTTTAGTAATATACTGCCTTGTATATACTAGTATGAACCGGCACATTCTATATTATATAACACTGACTAAATATTAGTGACTCAGTTTTTCAACACTTCGCCTTGCTCTCACAAGGAGTAAATATTTGTAGGCCAGGTTACAAATTCATCCATTTTGATTTGCTTTTGATTTGCTTTTGATGTACTACCGGTCGTACTCATTATGCACCAGTCATTTGCATCGGGGATGGGCGGTGGATGACCGTGTTTTTTCCTTCCAACTTACCCCACACTGCCGGGGCAAATGAAGGATTTTTTCTCTTCAAACCATTACCCTGGGGACAATATATAGTTGTCAGGGGGGGGGGGGGGCGTGGAAATACCAGAGTTTTTTTACCATCATTGTCCCCCACAGAGCCGTCGAGGTTCGGTTTTTCACCACCCAAAATAAAACTACCGGTCCATTCGGGGGCGTAGATGCAACTGACTGGTGCATTATCATTAGACACGAAATTGCTATCTTAACACATAAGTGATCGATCACTTACCAAATATTGGAACCTATATTGAATGAGTGCTAAATATGAGCATTTGTTGTAAGCTATAAGTGTAATTTATCAGCCTGAGTGCAGAGTGTGGTACTCAGGTTCAACAATTAAAGGTTTATGTCATAAATAGTCTGTAATGTTCAGTAAACAACACAGGTAAACGTTAAAAGCCCCCCCAGTACAGTGACATGTGTCGCTTTCTGCACGAAGGTAAGTCCCTATGGCAACCTTTCGCTTTGTATGCATTTTCCACTTTCGGGTTAATTAGAAAATCACTGTGTTTGTTATGGAACTCCATTCATTTTATAATAATAATAATAATAATAATAACAGTATAAAAACGGCCATATAAGGGGCTATCCAAAATATTTAGACAGATAGATTTATTTCTGTGAATGATGTAAATATACATGGTTAGAATAAAACAACATTAATATAACTAAAAAGAATTATAGCATGAGTATCAATAACCATGTCATGCACACCAACACCAAGGATTAAACAAAAAAGAGTATACTCTTTTAACACTTATTCCATTGTGGTCCTTTTATGATAAATAAATGGAGGATATTTGTTGATTTTGGTGTAAAATCTAATTTTAGTTAGATGATGAATGAAATAAAATTAGATGGTGCGACAAAAATGAACAAATTTTCTTTTTTATTACATGCTTTCATTTTTCTTAAAATGGTATATATTAATAGGTTTAATTGGAAAAATAGGTGGCGTTCTTAAATGGGAAGTTTTTGAACATCCCCTCTGATTGTACAAATATGATGTTTACCTATCACAGGGTTGTATTTTGTTGTGTCAAACTTGAAACATTCATACTGTATACGTTCTATGTTAGTGACAAATTTTATATTATATTTTACATGTGAATTGTATTATTTTTGCAATAAAGGTAGTAAATATAAGTATGCTTGTTTTGTTGATTGACCACATCCGTGAGAATCTGGTGCCTTATTCACCAATGTTGTAAGTCTAAAACATATACTTAGACTTAACATTGTCCAATGTTCTATTCGCTCTCATGTTGTTATAAATGTACCAAGTTTGATATAAATGGGTAAACATGTTCAGTGGGAAACAACAAATAGTGAGATAAAATTTTACATGGTTAAATTGAATTGCAAAGAAATGGCAGTGATTATAAATTTTGTCAATTTTAAGTCTTAGTCTGAATTTCAGTCTTACAACGTTTGTGAATAAGGCCCTTGATTCTGGTAATCAGGCAGATTGCAAGAAAATTGCAGAAGTTCTGTCCCATTTATCATTGCTTGGGATCAGCAGTCTCTTTCAACCAGCATATTTTTTCATCCTAAACAAGCTAGTCTGGGAACTTGACTAACCACTGATGTATAAGGATGGGGATTAGTGGCCTTGAGGTAGGGTGCATATTCTGCGGTCAGGCGTTCCCAGGGTTCCATCCCTATCCGGATCCCTGATAAAAAAAATTGAGGATGAAAATGCCCCACTTGACCCAGCTGTATAATGGATACATGAGAGTGTCAGAAGCCAATGTGCTGCCTGTGACGCCATTTGTAACAACAGACTTGGGACTCAATGATTTTGTAGTAAATCGAGGACTCAGTGCAAAACTATGGTGTGTTCTTCAATAAATTGATGCAGATACCCTAGTTACCCTTATTTTGCACCGAGTCCTCGAAATTTAATTATCATGAGGGGTGTTTGCTAAATAATGCAACTGCTATAAAAAAAAATAGTTGATTCAAAGATCTCTGTCACAAATGCGTAAACAAACATTCAACCCGGGCGATTATTACAGGTTTCTCAGGATTAAATTCTACCATCATAAATACACTTATATGATTAAAACTCTGATGGTCCTATAGCGTAGTGGTTATACTTACTGCATTTAGTTATTTAGAAATGAAACATATTGGCGGTTTTGACAGACATCTTTGAATCGACAATACACTATCTTGAAACACAAGTATAGCATAACAAATAAAAGCAGTTGTCTGGCTGGAATAATGACTCATATATTGCATTGCCATACACTAGTCCCTGACAGTTACACCCTTCTGGATTGTCAAACATACTTCTTAACTTGGAAAAATTGATAAAAAGAGTGAAAATACTTGTAAATAACTATTTTAGAACATGGGTTGAATTACTTGTGAAACACAACTTATATAAGTTATGTTTTCATATATGAAACCAATTATCTTGCAGAGTAAGGGTTTGCTCTCAAGGGTTATCACCATTGAACTTATCTTGTTACTTGTAACCTTTGAGGGCCTATAATGAAAAGGCACTCATTTTAAGACATAGTGTGCGCCAGTTCAACAACTTGTAAGTAAGGCAATCCGTTTATTCAAGTACAGGTAGTACTTATTCAACCAGTAAAAATATGCTCTTCCATTGGACTATGATTTACACACGTTTGCTTACCGTAGAACTTGAGCCATAGGTCGATGTCAGTCATAAGTCGACGATCCTCTTTAGGCCATCCATCTATATGTTCACCAGTACCATGCATAAGTCGAGTATTCAAGACTAGGCTAAATAAAGGTACCAACAATTGGATTCACGCACACAATATACCTTATACAAGTATAACAAGATACTTCAAGATAAATGTCAGGTAAAACATAATAAAAGCTCGGACAGGAAAGGCAGCACTCCAGTTTAACAGAAAAAGCAGCAACAATACTCATACGGGGAATGAAACCAAGCCGCTGCAAGTCCAAGTTTCAGCTGTATCATGTGTACAGTTGTATTCGTAAATTAGCTCGGAAGCAAGAGTTATTGCCCCTGTTAAAAAAATCTACACCACTTTCAGATCTGGCATCCACCTTTTTCTAAGGCCTGAATGTATGTATGTATGTATTATTCGAAAATATCAATGGACTTTTTCTACCAGAGGGAGTAAATAACAATCCATTTTAAGGCCTTTTTGAAACCTGGCTCCTGGACTGCTGTCTAAAGTTGAAAGTCTGAGACTCCACTGAGTCGAACTTCTTACAAAAATAATAACGTATATTTGATCTTGAAACACATTCTCCATAATTAGTATAATGTTTTTAATAATTGAACAGGTCAAAACCACCATGCATTTGTAACCACTTATGTGTATCTTGGTTAGTTCTGTTGCATAGTTTAATATTATAATATATTATTATAATGTGTTATTGTACCCGGTCAGTCACGAATAACCCAGTGGTTATGCAAGACACACATTTTCAGATATACTGAGTATTCCCTGTGGATCTTCTGATGAGTTCCGATGCTGGTTTTAGTTCCCTAGAAAATAAAGAACATCTTTAAGGGGGTTGTCTCTGCCATTGGTTTTATACATACAAATGTATACATGTTTTAATTATCTAACTAAGCTAAGAACCTGTCATGCATCCTGTTTGGAATCCTGTAGCTTATACTACACAATAAGGATGTTAACCAATGCTGCGACATACCACTCGCATTTGGTCAACTTTACTTAGCATCTATTTGACGTGTGCATGACATGTCCTTAGAGACACCAGTCCTATGTTAATAGTTATCATATAACATATATATGATATTATGTGAGCACTTACGTGCGTTAACACACTTGTGCCATTTCCTTATATGTAAAACTTGCGCATTTTAGCAATGCGGAGGTCTAGTTTTCTCGCAAATTGATGTATTACTATATATATGTTAGCACGTCATTGTCCCCCACCTAATGTTGCGTCCTCACATACGTGTGATATATCAAGCTATATAAAGGCTCACAGACCGATCATAAGATCACTCTGACAAACGTACTGAACGTTACATTACACACTGTACACCACAGTTAAAAGCTACATTTACGAAATCAGAATGCAGACAGATTTGCTGCATCCAACTGGTTCTTTCCCATGTGAGCGATTAACTAGGAATGAAATAGATGTAAAATGTGGAGAAATATTCATATTGAGGCAGCATGGTGGCAACAAGACAACTCGAAGCAAAGTGTACATGACCGTATTTAGGAATGCGTACGAGCATCATGCGCAAATTTATACAGACTCAGAATACCGGTTTTCGTTTGGTTATTTTAGTCTCAGGAAATGCAAGTTCTGTCTTAACGAAGAGGAAAAAACCATATCTATTCAGAGCGAGAAAACCTTAAACACCAAAGGACTAATGTTTGAAGTTCAATCAACAAAAGACTACAAAGAATGGGTGAAATCGCTAACACCAAGTGTCGACTTACGCCACTCAGACTTATCGCCATATCCGTCACCAAATGTTGAGAGAAAACATTACGCTTCTAACGTCGTGTATTGAGGGTGGTAGAAGTTTGAGTATGACTTATTTTCTTACATTCGAGCTCCTCAGATTGTTGATGAACATTTTATGGAATCTCACCATTCCGAAGAAGTTGATGAACAATGGCAGTGTGGATAGGAATCTGACTATTGGTGCAAAGCATAGTGTCTAATGGGGCACGAACATTCTGTTGCTAGTAGTATCCATTGTTGAAATAATATTTATGATGTTAAACACTTCGATTATGTATTAGCACGTATTTACATGTTCTTTTGTTTTTGTCATATATGTCATTGTTTAAATATAAAATTAACATGTACATGTATGTAAAATTAATTGTTGCTGCTCATGATACTATGGCATTAAACATATTACGAAAATAAATTTAAAAACTTAAGTTTAAGAGTTGTTGTTGTTGACATGGCTTTTTCTTTTCTTTGTTTATGGTGAGAACACGAACAAATGTCATGGTGTTTGTTCAATTGAGTTTCCTGTATGTAACCAAGTATGGCACGTTCGTGACATTTCAAATTGTTCATCTTTCGAACATCAATGAAAACAACTGAAAATTCAGAGTACCATAAAAAGACTTTACAACTGTAACTAAATAAACGATAGGCACATTGATACACGCGCACACAAAACAACAACACAGTTGATGGTTGTAAGTGACTTAATGAGAAGGAAAACGACGCAACGTGGTGTGAACAAATATCGAGAAAGTCGCAAGTATACAAAATTGATATTTAAAGTGTACTGCCAAGGGAGATGATTCCGGACAGGAGAAGTTCCGGACAAACGGTCGTAGACGGTTTATTTAGTTAAATAATTCATTGATATTGGTATCAAATCACTCAGATGCGTATTTAAAGGAAATCTGGAAGAAAAAAAAATCAAAATCAACAAATAATTACTCATATACCGAAAATATCGTCTGCTGTTGTGATATTGACATCAACACCGCCGGGGGGGGGGTAAACTAATTTAGTGCGCATGCGCAGTATAGCGCGTGCACAGCGCGAGCGACAATGATTTTATTGTGTTCAATTATTTAGTTCAAAATTCCTAACGAGATCGTGGCCGAGTGGTTAAGCAGCTCGATTAGTAATTATCTTATGCTAGGGCCCAGCGATCGAATCATGGCGGCGCCAAAAAAAATTTTTTTTTTAATTTTTATTTTTTCTTCCAGCATTTACTTGAGCGCAATAGACGGAAATTTGTCCTCATTATCTGTTGAGAACTTTTTTTTGATATCTTGTTAATAAATCTGAAAAACTTTTTCCACATTTTGTTTCGATTTTCGGCCGGTATACAAGATACGGTATGGATTGGAATTTAACCTGTCACGAGCGCCCCCTGGGTTGAAAACATGTGCGTCACGTGTTGTCATGTCGTAAATATTGACATATTTTTGCATGATTGTGAAGAAGGAACCCTGTTCTAAATATTTCCCGGTAATATGTTTCTAAATATTCGTCGCGGAATATTCGAAGCAGACTGTCCGGTATATCTACGGTAATATCGTTGAAAATAGCACAAAAGTGCCCCTTTTCAGGCCCCAATATTTTGCTGTTCACGTGACGTCATTTTTCGGGAAACCTATTTTTAGCAAAGATCCTGAACCAAGGTATTTGTAAACACAAAAAAATCTGAGAAAAAATCTATTTTTAACTCCAGGGGAAGCTTTTTATGCGATTTCTGTCCGGAATCTTCTCCTTTGCCAGTATATATAGCATATTTGTATTTTTCCGTTTATGATCGGCTGATAATTCACCGAGTGAGCAGCTGATGTAGTATTTTCACGAGTGGCTTAGTCACGAGTGAAAATATAAGTCAGCTGCTCACGAGGTGAATTATCTAACGATCATACACGAAAAAATACTAATATAGTAATATTCTATTTATTTCATGCTTCAAATAGCTTAATTAGTGGAAATACTCCACTATATACCTCAAATGTTCTGCGTGACGTCGTTTTCCCGCCACGCATGCGTCGGGTTGCAATCAAGTAGTTCTTCTGTAATGGCTTCAATTTCGTCCATTTGTTTTACATTTATGTACATATAATGTTCTGTTATTTTTTAAAGATTAAGAAAATAAGTGAAAATGCTTATTATTTTATTTTTTGCGGCGGGAAACTTGTTTAAAAAAGTAGTCCGTTTGCGTGAAATTATGAACTGTGAAATTATGAACTGTGAAATTATGGACTGTGAAATTATCGGCGAAAAATCCACCGTTATTCCACCATAAACCACCGATAAGCATGAAATAAATAGCTATATTCTAACAGTTATTTAATGTCAAAATAATTACTTGCATCGTTTTGAGTATGCTACAAGACTACCTGAATTGCAAATTAAAACTTTGAATGGGTTCCGTGTACTTTGATTCAATCGTCGAAAAAAGGACGATGCTTATAATTCAGTTGGGTGTTCTAGAACACTTTCGTATGAAAATGGACATTCGCATGTCCAATAAATCACAGAGAGAGTTTCTGTTAAAACTGAAGCGAAAAATGATCTAATGAATATGAAAGCATAATTGTTTTTCAGTTTTTTAAACTGTGGTATATAAGAAGCAGACAAAAGCAATCATAAAGTTGTTATCTTCCATGTTCCGTGGTAACTTATGCAAAGTATCAGCTTAATTATACTAATGATGAGGAATCGTATACCTGAAATTTATGTGTTCATGCTATAATTATGTAATGAAGTGACGGAAGCAATTTGCATGTTTACCATAACAATGTTTAAAACATTTCGATTTCGGTTTAAAGCAATGTTGACTGGTAAAATGTGAACATATTACATGTACAACGAAAAACTTAAGTCTAGCAATTTCGTTTCGTGTTAGACTAGCACATTTCGAGCATTGTACAGAGATACGTTGAATCGCTGTTATTCTATATGCATATATGTTTTTGGTCTGATGATCACTCATTGTTGATTAACTGTATATTTACTAGCTTGTACATACTCATGAATGTTGTATTTGGTTTATGCTTATTGTAATCTTCAACTTTGGAGGAAAATAAACATATTATTATTGTTTAACATTTCAACTCTTCATAACTTTGAAAGCACTTGTCCAACATAAATATAAGTTGTACAAATGTTTCATCCCGATATCTTGAAAAAAAATATTTGTGACAATTAGAGGGAAAATTGGAGTTTTGTCGGGTCCGCGAGCGCGCGAATATTCTCCTATTTAATTCAAGAAAAACGCTCTATTTTACGAACTTAAAATTGTCATAACATTTTTATTTTTCAAGATATTAAAAAACCAGTTCCATAAGTGTGTGGTCTATGGCTTGAAAATGCAACTGAACAAACCGTACAAAATCAGCAGTGGTTGCTAAATTTCATTTAAACTGTACTTTTTTATATTGCACACATACTCAATCATTGTACAGTTACTAGTAACCGTTTCTTTTTTTATCATCCATCGAATATGCATGATAATAAGTATACATATCGGCACATGTATTGCGGTTACTAGTATAACAAATGCATAATTGTTAGATTCATCACACATGATCAACGAATTCTGAATGATACCATGGAAGTATTTAAATGTTCCTGATGATACCTACCTTATAAAAAAATTCATAATGACAGAGCTATGCCCATAAAAAAGATCCTGGTATGCATCATATACAAAATGTCAAAAATATCAAAAGTGTAACTGAACGCACAATACCCCTCCAGCAAAGGATGTACATTAATGTATACACTCCGACAATCCGCTGAGTTAGCATAGCGCGATTACGCAATCGAGATAAGATCGATCAGATTAAAACCGGTATAACACCAGTCAAGGAAGGTAACTGTGATCGACTTGAAAACACACTCAATACAAATGGGACAAATAATTGGATATGCAAGACACAGGTAACTGTATCGTTGAAAACGAAAAAAAAACGAAAAACAATTTTCTTTTCGAAAATTTATATTTTTCTATAAAGGTTTATTTGCTCTAGATGAACCAGAATTTCAATCAATCAAAAACAAAATTTGACTATCAATATCTCCATAAACTTATTATATTCATATACAGCAATGTTTAAAGTACTTATATGCCAGATCTTATCAGAATTGATCAAATAGTTAAAAAGTTATACTATAAAATGTAGATACTGTTTCAGTACAGCCGATTCATATGGTACAATCAACACAAATCCATATAGCCGTCCCTCACAATGTGTTACACCAGCGACAGTAAGCAATGGGTTTTATAATATGAAGTTAATTTTTGGCTTACATTCATCCCATAACATTGTTTGTGTATACACACATCCTGTTATAAATAATTGGTATGTATATGCATAAAGCAGTTTTTTTATTAAAAAAACTGCACCTCTCGAACCGGCTCGTGGATTTCTGTACAAATTGACCTTGTTAGAAAAATATAAATTTTCAAAAAAAAAATTTGTTTCGTTTTTGTTTTCTTCTTCAAAGATACCTGTGATGCAAGATTGAGGAGTTTAGTGAAACATTATCAGCAAGTTCAGCAAGTTCCTGAGTATTCTGCTAACGCAGTACCACGAGTACGTGTCTGTGTAAGTTCAATACGTACTGGGAACTCTTGTGAGGTAACATGATAACAGTAGGAGGTAGGATCTTATAAACCCGGTAATGAGAAACTGTCGTAATACCAGGTTAGACGTGTGCTTGACACTGTACGTGTAACCTAGATTACGTAAATAAGTCAACACTAAAAAACCACTTCACGAACAACAGTACAATTAACGGGGCTCTTGTGAGGTAACTTTTAAACAGTAGGAGGTAATATATTGACGTAAAAACAGGTTAGATGTGTGTTGACACTGGGCGTATTAGACATGTACAACCAAAGTGGAAAGTGCAAAAAGAAAGTGGAAAACGGAGAAAAACTGTCGGGTTGATTTCAAAAGTTTATTCATTCTAAATGAGGCCAAACAAAATAATAAATGAATCACTCAGTGTCGCTCAATGATAATGAACCTTCAACTTCTCTGTTGCTGAGACTATAGAATGCCTCTACATTTTTTCAGAAGTTGCTGTATATCATATATGTCACTCTCCCTCGTGTTATTGATGACGAGAGTCCAGTTTCCAGAATTCGCTATGTATAGGCCTGTAAAAACAATGATTGCCATATCTGAAAACTTCACAAAATTCCATTTTCGCAGTACGTTATATATAGCACCAGCAATTGAAATATAAAAACAAATTGAGTTTCAACATTTTGTAACGGACGGGCTGGTGCATTGCTATATCTGTCTCCAGCATCAGCAGATGCCGGGACATAAAACATAATATTATATGGTATTAAATTATTATGATATTCATGTAGCACATTTCCATGAATTCAATTGTTAAAAGTGCTATTCAAAGGTATGATTAAAACAAAAAACATCATGTACAACTATTTTACAGCATTAAAACAGTTGTGTATGCATTATTTAAGAGCGTAGTACTAAACGATGACAAACATTTATTTAAAATTGAATTGCCTTAACATACGTAAACCAATATTAGATCTGTTTAAGGTGATTCACCTCTTTTGAAATGGACAGTAGTTAAAAATCACAATTACTTGGCAAGCGTTTTGAGAACGTCTGCAAACCGAGATCAAATAGTACAAAAAAGATTATAGTTGATTTTAAAGCATCTTGGGGGAAGGTTTTTTGCATTTATTTCTGAAGAATATAAACAAGTTCAAACTGTACATACCTTTACTAATACACGCTTAAAAATATCGCGAAATCCGAGGCTGTATACAACGGATGCAAAACGTTGATTCATTGTGTTACTTCCCCGGTTGGTGTTTTCCAAAATGATTGTCGTAAATGTGTTTTTTATAAATATGAGAGATTTGATATACCTTGTACAGAAACCCCAGCACTAGCGAATCACCTTAAAATAGTATACAGCACCTGTATTCTGCCCCATGCTTGCCAAAAAGCGGTTATCCGTGAACGCGGTTCGCGAATTTCGTGCAACGCATGGTACACTTATTGACATCTCCTGTGCTATAAAACCAATAGTTTTAGAGAGAATTTCTTTAACATAAGCGTACTATCGAGTTACACTTATACTTACGATTGCAATTAAAAGATGGACCCTGCAAGATGGAGAAATACCATGATAGCAGTAACAATTACACAGCCTCTCTGATTTTATAGAATAATTATCATGACTATGCATTTACTTAAAAGGAACTTATGTTATAGTGGCCACCGAACCAACTACTAGATATGCGCAATGGACTATTGTTTGATTACAATATCAAAGGCTATACGGATAGGGGATACATACTGATGTCCCTTGCAAAATATCAAAGCTACATGCCACATCGTTTTCTAAATGTATGTTCAATGGTTTAGAAGAATACCTTATTTTTAGAACGTGCACAGCAAATTTAACGCAGTTTACATTATTATAATTTTATACAAGCTATTAGACATGTACAACCAAAGTGGAAAGTGCAAAAAGAAAGTGGAAAACGGAGAAAAACTAATAAAAAGTACGGTTGGTTTCAAAAGTTTATTCATTCTAAATAAGGCACAACAAAATAATAAATGAATCACCCAGTGTCGCTCAATGAGAATGACCCTCCAACTTCTCTGTTGCTGAGGCTCTATAGAATGCCTTTACATTTTTTCAGAAGTTGCTGTATATCAAATTTGTCACTCTCCCTCATGTTATTGATGACGAGAGTCCAGTTTCTAGAATTCGCTATGTATAGGACATTAAAAATAGTGATTGCCATATCTGAAAACTTCACAAAATTCCATTTTCGCAGTACGTTATATTTAGCACCAGCAATTAAAATAAAAAAAACAAATTGAGTTTCAACATTTTGTAACGGACGGACTGATGCATTGCTATATGTCTCCAGCATTAGCAGATGCCGGGACATAACACATAATATTATATGGTATTAAATTATTATGATATTAATGTAGCACATTTCCATGTATTCAATTGTTAAAAGTGCTATTCAAAGATATGATTAAAACAAAAAAAACATCATGTACAACTATTTTACATGTAAACATTTAATTAAATGCATAAACTTTAATACAGTTGTGTATGCATTATTTAAGAGCGTAGTTCTAAACGATGATAAACATTTATTCAAATATAATTGCCTGAACATATCTCGTAAACCAAGATTAGATGCGTTTAAGGTGATTCACAACTTTTGAAATAGACAGTAGTTAAAAAATCACAATTACTTGGCAAGCGTATTGAGAACGTCTGCAAGCAGATATCAAATAGTGCAAAAAGATTATTGTTGATTTTCAAGCATCTTGGTGGAAGGTTTTTGCATTTATTTCTGAAGAATATAAACAAGTTCAAACTGTAAGTATCTTTATTAAAACACACGCTTAAAAAATATCGCGAAATCCAAGGCTGTATACAACCACAGGTGGCAGTATCAGTGTTTGGTCCGCAAACGATTAAATAAAATAATAAAAACATATATAAAAATGTCCGTACTGAACTAATATACTAACATTATCAAGGTATAAAGCGTACTATATGTCTATATGCGAAAGATTGTGGAACAGTTCATCTCGTTGTTTCAACATAAAATACGGGCGCTGAAGAAAAATTGCTATACAAGTCATTCAAATAAACTATAAGATATTAATTCTTACCGAAAATCTCGTTCAATTGTGTCTTATAACTGCGAAACAGGTGTTACTTTCGTTATTCAACTTCGCTCAATGTCATTTTATTTATGCACTGGTTACCCGCTGCGCTCACAGTATCGTAATAATTGTTGGGAACCAAGCCTATTGTAAGATGCAATGTTCCACAATCTTTAGACATATACATATACTACGCTTTATACCTTCATAATGTACAGGGAGTTAGATAGACAATCGATATATATACGGTCCATGTAATGTATTAGCTCAGTGGCGGATTTGTTCTTTTTCTTTTCCAAACACTGATACTACCACCTGTGTATACAACGGGTGCAAAACGTTGATTCACTGTGCTACTTCCCCGGTTGGGGTTTTCCAAAATGATAGTCGTAAATGTTTCCTTCTTAAATATAACAGGTTTGATATACCTTGTACAGAAAACCCCAGCACTAGCGAATCACCTTAAAATAGAATACCTGTATTCTACCCCATGCTTGTCAAAAAGCTGTTATCCGTGAAAGCGGTTCGAGAATTTCGTGCAACGCATGGTGCACTTATTGACATCTCCTGTGCTATAAAACCAATAGTTTTAGAGAGAATTTCTTTACATAAGCGTGCTATCGAGTTACATTGAAATTAAAAGATGGGCCCTGAAAGAAGGATAAATATTATGATAGCAATAAGAATTACACAGCCTCTCTGATTTTGTAGAATATCATAACTATGCATTTACTTAAAAGGAACGTATGTTACAGTGGCCACCGAACCAACTACTAGATATGCGCAACAGACTACTGTTTTATTACGATACCAAAGGCTATATGGGATACATACTGGTGTCCCTTGCAAAATATCAAAGCTACACGTCTCTTCGTTTTCTAAAAATGTGTTCAGTGGTTTAGAAGAATACGTTATTTTTAGAAAGTGCACAGCAAATTGAACGCAGTTTTCATTATAATAATTTCATACAAGCTATTGGCAGTAATGAGAAAACCCCTGGTCGTTTCTCCACTTTCCACTCTCCGTTTTCCACTTTCCGCTTGCTTTGGTTGTACATGTCTATTCCGTATATTAAATGAGTCAACAATAACACATGGATTCGAACAACAGTAAAATAGAAGCAACTTGTAAATTGAAACCTGAAATTTGGAACACTGTTACAGAAGAAGGTATGATTAGATAATGAAAAACTGTCGTAATATTTTGTAATAAGATCATTCAATGCGTCAACACACGTAACTTGTTAATTTAAACCTGAACTTTGGAACAGTAGGAGGTTTGATTATATCACAAACAAGAGGGCCATGGTGGCCCTATATCGCTCACCTGATTATAAGTGAAGCCCTGCACAATTTTCACCACAGGGGCATAATTTGAACAATCTTTGGAAAAATCCACTAGATGATGCTACATACAAACTAGGCATTGTAGTTTTAGACAAGAATATTTTTATATGTTCCCAGTATGTAATTTTGACGACCCCCTAGCGAGGCCAATTTTCACCCAGGGGAATAATTTGAATAATATGTATAGAGGACCACTAGTTGATGCTACACACCAAATATCAAAGCTTTAGACATTGTAGTTTTATACAAGAATATTTTACACGTTTACCTATATAAGTCTATGTAAAACTGGTGAACCCCGGCCGGGGCCAATCTTGACCCCAGTTGCATAATTTGAACATCTTTGCAGAGGACCACTAGGTGATGCTACATACCGAATATGAAAGACCTGTGCCTTGTGGTTTTAGACAAGATGTTTATATGCTTTCCCTAAATAAGTCTATGTGAAACTGGTGAACACCGGCCGGGGCCAATTTTGACCCCAGTTGCATAATTTGAACATCTTTGCAGAGGACCACTAGTTGATGCTACATACCGAATATGAAAGACCTGTGCGTTGTGGTTTCAGACAAGACGATTTTTGAAGCTTGTATTAAAAGACCGGACGGACGACGGACAGGTGAGCTAAAACGTGTTGTAAATACATGTAGTAATAAATGACAAACAGTCCCAGAGTCAACACTAAAACCAAGATTAAAAGCTGAGAAGGTTCAGCCACAGTTTAGTAATATACTGCCTTGTATATACTAGTATGAACCCGCACATTCTATATTATATAACACTGACTAAATATTAGTGACTCAGTTTTTCAACACTTCGCCTTGCTCTAACAAGGAGTAAATATTTGTAGGCCAGGTTACAAAATCATCCATTTTGATTTGCTTTTGATTTGCTTTTGATGTACTACCGGTCGTACTCATTATGCACCAGTCATTTGCATCGGGGATGGGCAGTGGATGACCGGGGTAACGGACGTGTTTTTACCTTCCAACTTACCCCACACTGCCGGGGCAAATGTAGGATTTTTTCTCTTCAAACCATTACCCAGGGGACAATATATAGTTGTCAGGGGGAGGGCGTGGAAATACCAGAGTTTTTTTACCCCACAGAGCCGTCGAGGTTCGGTTTTTTACCACCCAAAATAAAACTACCGGTCCATCCGGGGGCGTAGATGCAACTGACTGGTGCATTATCATTAGACACGAAATTGCTATCTTAACATATAAGTGATCGATCACTTACCAAATATTGAAACCTATGTTGAATGAGTGCTAAATATGAGCATTTGTTGTAAGCTATAAGTGTAATTTATCAGCCTGAGTGCAGAGTGTGGTACTCAGATTCAACAAATAAAGGTTTATGTCATAAATAGTCTGTAATGTTCAGTAAACAACACAGGTAAACGTTAAAAGCCCCCCCCCCCCAGTGACATGTGTCGCTTTCTGCACGAAGGTAAGTCCCTATGGCAACCTTTCGCTTTGTATGCATTTTCCACTTTCGGGTTAATTAGAAAATCACTGTGTTTGTTGTGGAACTCCATTCATTTTTATAATAATAATAATAATAGCATCAAAACGGTGATTTTGCTGTACAGGGGATGTGTTTGTGGATATGCTCATTAGAAATGTTTGCCATATAAGGGGCTATCCAAAATATTTAGAGTGTGAGTATCAATAACCATGTCATGCACACCAACACCAAGGATTAAACAAAAAAGAGTATACTCTTTTAACACTTATTTCCATTGTGGTCCTTTAATGATAAATAAATGGAGGATTTTTGTTGATTTTGGTGAAAGTTCAAATTTTATTAAGATGATGAATTAAATAACATTACATGGTGCGGCAACAATCAACAAATTTTCTTTTTTATTATATGCTTTAATTTTTCTTAATATGGTACAGTAATAGGTTTAATTGGAAAAACAGGTGGTGTTCTTGAGTAGTTTTTTGAACATCCCCTTATATTGTACGATGTGTACCTATCACAGGGCTGTATTTGTTGTGTAGATATCAAACTTGAAACATTCATACACCAAGGGGTATAGCCTAAAGCATGGAGAATGGTGGTTTAAGTGAGACTTTCCATGGAGATTGGTGCCAATGGCCGATATTTTGATGTTTTTTGTCACTTGACGGACACATTTCCACCAAAGTAAGTTTATTTTAGTAAAATTTTTTTAAATCATGCATGAAGTACCTAGCAAACACAGTAAAAACATCCAGAATGCCCCGGATACGTCAGAATTAATAAAAACCAATGCGGACTACGGACACCCGATGTCACCATCCCTTCTTTCAGGCTTTTATCGCTGCACTGACGGACTAAAACAGACCGCCGATAGGTGGCTTAAACATATGGTTAGGTGGTTATCGCATACACACCACATATTAAACAAGAAAATGAACTTACTCTGGTGGAAATGTGTCCGTCAAGTGACAAAAAACATCAAAATATCGGCCATTGGCACCAATCTCCATGGAAAGTCTTACTTAAACCACCATTCTCCATGCTTTAGGTTATACCCCTTGTACACTATACGTTCTATGTTAGTGAAATATTTTATATGATATTTTACATTTGAATTGTATTATTTTTGCAATAAAGGTAGTAAATATAAGTAACTATTTTGTTGTGGTGTGTTGATGGACCATCTCTGTGAGAATCTGATTCTGATAGTCAGGCAGATTGTATTAAAAAATTTAAAAAAGAAATGAGGAAATCAGATGGCAGCACTCAATCGAACCAGCCAATCAAAGAAAACAGTTACATCACAATATGTCTACATTAAACAATGCACACACACAACCCAAAGAAATTAGTTAAAGCCGAAGGCCCAACCGCAAAACGTTATGTCCCTTTTGGCATTGGTATACATGGCTTAGAGGCAGGGAGTGTACTTGGGGTCGAGCAGTCTCAGGGTTCAATCCCTGTCTGGCTCCCTACTTAATTTCTTCGAGGAAGAATAAATCATATTGCTCCACTTCACCAAGGTGTATATAGGATACCTGAGAGGATCAGAAGGTAATGTACTGTGGCTGCAAATGGGGCCAAGTGGAACAACAGACTAGCCACACAATTATCGGGGATTAAACTTAACGATACAGGAGTGCTGTCTGACAGGGAAATAGCGGTATCACTAGCGGTTTGACTGGCCTTTACCCTGAATCTTGTTGGGTAATTATGGACTGAACTAACAGGGGTTAAATGCTCACTCATATAAGGAGGTGCTAGGTTCGAATTAATTTTAAATACATGACAAAGAGTTATTTGATTGACTATACTCGCAACGGGCAGCCAATAAATAGTTAAAAGATGATCTTTACTAATGTGCGATCTCGTAGGTTCAACGTAAATCGAATTAGTTTATTTTGTGTGACTTATAACCTGTGTTTCACTTCCTGTGTTACGCCATCTAACCATGCCGATGAAGCATAGTCAAAGTGACATTGGACTATTGATGAGACAAGGAGCTTCTTGGTGCGCCCGGTAAGGTATTTACTCTTCCGATACAAAAACGTAAGCATTGCATTTGATTGACATACCATGCCATGAACTCAAAAGACAAACTTCGATCAATGGTTGCGCCCAGCTATTTGACTGACGTCTTCGACTCAATGCGTTTGTCATTGCAAATACTATAAATACATGACTGAGACTTTAAGCTATGCTGAAACCCCAAACAATATTGACTCGGTTTTACCAAAGTGCAGTGACAACTTATTACATATAAGCCATTGACTAACTACATTGAGGTCTTGACTCAGTTGATATCAATAGTTGACTTATTTTTCGAGGACACGAGAATAGCAGAGTCATCAGCATATAAAACAACTTGTTCTTTATAACAACAGAGATCTCGTTGGTATAGATTAAAAAGAGAAGCGGTCCAAGTATTGATTCCTAAGGTACACCACATGAAATATTTGCTGTTGATGACAAAACACCTGAAACCTCAACTAACTGGTGTCTGTCAGACAGGTAGGGCCATTAATTATCTTGCAGCTCAAGGGTTATCACATTTGAAATTATTTTGTTACTTGTAACCTTTGTCGACAAAGCTCCCCTTTTAAGACATAGTGTTCCCCAGTTCAACAACTTGTATTAGAAGTAAGGCAATCCGTTAATGTAAGTTTTACTCATTCAACCAGTACAAACAGTATTTTCTTCTCTATAGGGACTATGTTTGCTTACCGTAGAACTGGATCCATATGTCGATGTCCGTCATAAGTCGAAGACCCCCTTTAGACATCAATCTTTATGTTTACCAGTACCATGGATAAGTCAAGTATGCAAGACTATGCCAAATAAAGGTGCCAACTATTGGATTCACGCACTCAATATACCTTATACAAGTATAACAAGATATGGATAAATGTCAGGTAAAACGTAATAAAAACTCGGACAGGAAAGGCAGCACTCAAGTTTAACAGAAAAAGCAGCAACAATACTCATACGGGGAATGAAACCAAGCCGCTGCAAGTCCAAGTTTCAGCTGTATCATGTGTACAGTTGTATTCGTAAATTAGCTCGGAAGCAAGAGTTATTGCCCCTGTTAAAAAAATCTACACCACTTTCAGATCTGGCATCCACCTTTTTCTAAGGCCTGAATGTATGTATGTATGTATTATTCGAAAATATCAATGGACTTTTTCTACCAGAGGGAGTAAATAACAATCCATTTTAAGGCCTTTTTGAAACCTGGCTCCTGGACTGCTGTCTAAAGTTGAAAGTCTGAGACTCCACTGAGTCGAACTTCTTACAAAAATAATAACGTATATTTGATCTTGAAACTTCTCCATAATTAGTATAATGTTTTTGATAATTGAACAGGTCAATACCACCATGCATTTGTAACCACTTATGTGTATCTTGGTTAGTTCTGTTGCATAGTTTAATATTATAATTATATTATTATAATGTGTTATTGTACGCGGTCAGTCAAGAATAACCCAGTGCCTGGTTATGCAAGACACACATTTTCAGATATACTGATGATTCCCTGTGGATCTTCTAATGAGTTCCGATGCTGGTTTTAGTTCCCTAGAAAATAAAGAACATCTCTCTGCCATTGGTTCTATACATACACATGTATACATGTTTTAATTATCTAACTAAGCTAAGAACCTGTCATGCATCCTGTTTGGAATCCTATAGCTTATACTACACAATAAGGATGTTCACCAATGCTGCGACATGCCACTCGCATTTGGTCAACTTTACTTAGCATCTATTTGACGTGTGCATGACATGTCCTTAGAGACACCAGTCCTATGTTAATAGTTATCATATAACATATATATAATATTATGTGAGCACTTACGTGCGTTAACACACTTGTGCCATTTCCTTATATGTAAAACTTGCGCATTTTAGCAATGCGGAGGTCTAGTTTTCTCGCAAATTGATGTATTACTATATAAAGGTTTGCACGTCATTGTCCCCCACCTAATGTTGCGTCCTCACATACGTGTGTTATATCAAGCTATATAAAGGCTCACAGACCGATCATAAGATCACTCTGACAAACGTACTGAACGTTTCATTACACTGTATACCACAGTTAAAAGCTACATTTACGAAAACAGAATGCAGACTGACTTGCTGCATCCAACTGGTTCTTTCCCATGTGAGCGATTAACTAGGAATGAAATAGATGTAAAATGTGGAGAAATATTCATATTGCGGCAGCATGGTGGCAACAAGACAACTCGAAGCAAAGTGTACATGACCGTATTTAGGAATGCGTACGAGCATCATGCGCAAATTTACACAGACTCAGAATACCGGTTTTCGTTTGGTTATTTTAGTCTCAGGAAATGCAAGTTCTGTCTTAACGAAGAGGAAAAAACCATATCTATTCAGAGCGAGAAAACCTTAAACACCAAAGGACTAATGTTTGAAGTTCAATCAACAAAAGACTACAAAGAATGGGTGAAATCGCTAACACCAAGTGTCGACTTACGCCATTCAGATTTATCGCCATATCCGTCACCAAATGTTGAGAGAAAACATTACGCTTCTAACGTCGTGTATTGAGAGGGGTAGAAGTTTGAGTATGACTTATTTCCTCACATTCGAGCTCCTCAGATTGTTGATGAACATTTTATGGAATCTCACCATTCCGAAGAAGTTGATGAACAATGACAGTGTGGATTGGAATCTGACTATTGGAGCAAAGCATAGCGTCTAATGGGGCACGATTATTCTGTTGCTAGTATATATAGTATACAGTGTTGAAATAATATTTATGGTGATAAAGACTTCGACTCTGTATTAGCACGTATTCACATGTTCTTTTGTTTTTGTCATATATGTCATTGTTTTAATATAAAAGTAACATGTACATGTATGTAACATTAATTATTGCTGCTCATGATACTAGTACTATGGCATTAAACATATTATGAAAATAAATTTAAAAACTTAAGTTTAAGAGTTGTTGTTGTTGGCATGGCTTTTTCTTTTCTTTGTTTATGGTGAGAACACGAACAAATGTCATGGTGTTTGTTCAAAGGAGTTTCCTGTTGGAATATATTAACATGTAACCAAGTATGGCACGTACGTGACATTTCAAATTGTCAACCTTTCGCACATCAATGAAAACAGGAAAGCGTTCAACTGAAAATTCAGAGTACCATAAAAAGACTTTCCAACTGTAACTAGATGAATGAAAAGGCACATTTATACACGCACACACACACAAAACAACACCACAGCTGATGTTTGTAAGTGACTTAATGACAAGGACAACGACGCAACGTGGTGTGAACAAATATCGCTGGCTTTGAATGAGAAGGTCGTAAATACAAAATTGATATTTAAAGAGAGCAAGAAAAAACTGTCGGAGCAGAATGTCATGTAAATAGCCTTACGATGCTGATTTTATATATGTATCTGTCTTGAAAATTGTCGTAAGTAGTACGACCTTTCATTCTAAGCCAACGATATGTTTTGCGTTTTAAGGGCGTTCACGTCAGTTCTTGTCGAGATAGATGAAGCAATGTTTCCAGTTCAAACTTAGGATATAAACAGTGTGGTATATCAGAAACAGACAAAAGCATAACAAAGACAATCACGCTTGTTTAGACATTACTAGTATATATACCCTTGTTCTTGCCAGGGAGGTATATAAGAATATATGTAATTCCTTGTTCTTGCAAACTTGAATAAATCTTTCAAAAAAATGTTCAACGTCAGATAACTCATTGAAAACATCGGCGACCTGTGGTAAATGCAAATTGTATTTTTCGATTTCATACATAATTTTGCCTATGAAGTATATGTAAAGTTTGAATAAGTTTTATTTAGAAACTGCATTAAACGCCTTTCACTAAAGGCTTTGTGAGCAGGTACATTCAGAGGTGTTTCAGTGGTCACTGTATGATGTAGATTGATGAATATGTTAAGGTATTACATCTGCCCTGCGCTCAAGGTAGACTCACATGATGGAACTTTCGTAACGTTTTCGTAACATTTCTTTTAACTGGTCCGAAATACGTTTCGAAACCGTTACGAAAATGATTACTATTATTATACCCCGTCATTCTTCCTTGAATGCAGCGAAACTCCCCCATACGTGTACCTGAAAAGTGATACTACGTGTCTGCGTGCTCTCAAATTTTATTTTATACGTACAGATGCCGTATTTAAATTTTTAAGTTTTATGTACGTTTTTCTACGTAGATCGTACGTACATGCACTCATGAACGACGGTTTGTTTATAGCATACAGTTTGTTTGGGTATCTCTTGAAATCCAAATATCGGATGGTTATGAAAAATACGGACACATATCAATATATGTCGAACTCGGCAGTTGTCTGTTTTAATTTTATTGTCTTTATTTTTAGATTTCGCAGTTTACACATGTGAGATATTTCATTATCAAGTCCAATTTGGACGTGAGTTCAAAAGTTGAAGAACGTAATTAGCTGGAGTACGGAGACGGCAAACCGTTGCGACAGGAATCATGGGAATAGGAACTACACAAATACGTGCAGTGCCGTACCCAGACACGAATTTTAGCCGAGGCAGTCTTGGGGCTGGACAGGACCGTAACTATGAATTTTCCAAAGGGGTGCGAAATCGGGTCTTGGTTGTGTGACGGGGTATTTACATGAGGAGACGTCCAAATTCGTTCTGTACATGCTATTTTGAATATATTATTTTGCATGTATTTTGCGAGCGAAGCGAGCCAGAAAAAGGGACTATTTGTGGAAACTGACACAAATTTCTTCTCTACATTATATTTTAATCGCATTATTTATTGCAAATATGCACTATTTGGCGGAGCCCACACAAATTTTTTTTCTACATGATATTATTAATTAATGCCAATAAACTATTTGGCGAGCGAAGTGAGCCACAAAAAATGCACTATTTGTTTCAGCCCACATATTTCGTTATCTACATGATATTGAATAGTGATAAATTATTTGGCAAGGCTTGAAGCGAAGCGAGCCAGAAAAAAACTAAAAAAAACTTACTCCTTGCATGCTTTGCCCTAGCTCACACAAACTCGTTCTCTAAATGGTTTGATCAATCCTCGATTATTTACCTGAGCTGCATGCCACATAAATTTGTTCTCTACACGAACTTATGAAAGATTGATGTTAGGTGACAAGCAAAGCGAGCCTAAGAAAATGCACTGTTTCTCCAAGTTGCAGGTCATGCAAACTAGTTCTCTACATGATATTTCAAACGAGTAGTTATTTGGCAAGCGAAAAGATCATGATTTATCTGAGGTTGAGGTAGCACAAACTACTCTCTACATGACATTCTTAAATATGTGTTCAATTCATTTGGCGAGCGAAGCAAGCCGAATTTATTTACAAATGTAAAACATTGCACTCCTAACAAGGACCACTTAAATTAGTGTAAAAGGGGTACGTTTGCGCCCGATGAAATCTTAGTTATGACCATGTAGTGGTCCGATGTATTTGTTAACCTAGCACGCTATTAAACCACCGAATACACTTTCAACATTGACATGGTAGAATAGCGAAGCGAGCTAGACAAACATTATTTATATTATTTGAACACCATCCAAAACATATTCTGATATTCTGTTTTAGATAAGTATTCACTTATAGATTTATCTATGTAGCATATAGGAACTATTTTTATGCCCCCGTATCGATAGATCGGGAGGCATATAGTAATTCACCTGTCCGTCCGTCCGTCCGTCTGTCCGTCCGTTCGTCCGTCCGGCCAGGTTAACCCAAATTGACCGCTTCTTCTAGCATTAAAATGGCTTGCTACAAAGTTTTCAAACTTGCATGGATGTTGTATATGACCACTCTCCACGCGCCTGTATCACCTGACTCCATTTTGACCTTCACCTTGACCTAATTTTGGACTAAGACTTATTGAAAGGTAAACTTCTTGGTTAACCCAAATTGACCGTTTCTTCTAGCATTAAAATGGCTTGCTACAAAGCTTTCATACTTGCATGGATGTTGTATATGACCACTCTCCACACGCCTGTATCACCTGACTCCATTTTGACATTCACCTTGACCTAATTTTGGACTTAGACTTATCTCCACTTTAGTATTTTTACAATAAAATTTTGTCTGGAGCGTATCTTCAAAACTATTTAACGTATTGACTTGAAACTTGAAATATAAATAGATGGCAACTTGGAGAAGTGCATTGACAAAGAACCATAACTCTGTCTGTCTTAAATTTTGAATTATCTCCCCTTTAGTGTTTTTTTTATAGTCAAATTTTGCTCTGAGTATATCTTCAAAACTATTTAACATATTGACTTGAAACTTGGAATATAAATAGATGGCAACTTGGAGAAGTGCAATGACCAAGAACCATAACTCTGTCTGTCTTAAATTTTGAATTATCTCCCCTTTAGTGTTTTTTATAGTCAAATTTTGCTCTGAGTATATCTTCAAAACTATTTAACATATTGACTTGAAACTTGGAATATAAATAGATGGCAACTTGGAGAAGTGCAATGACCAAGAACCATAACTCTGTCTGTCTTAATTTTTGAATTATCTCCCCTTTAGTATTTTCAGAATCAAATTTTGACAGGAGTGTATCTTCAAAAGTGTTTAAGATATTGACTTGAAACTTGGTATATGAATAGATGGCAACTTGCAGAAGTGCAGTGACAAAGAACCATAACATCTGTATCACCAGATCACACATGAAGTCGATCAAGGCACTGCTTTCAAATGTGGCATTACTCGTTTACCATCATAAGCCCCTTATAGTCCAAAGCCATGTAACACTATCAAACATTTTAACTGAATAATGGCCCTGATTGTCTTAGCTTTTTATGGACATGGCTTCCACGGGGGCATAAGCGTTTATTGAACGCAGTCTTGTTCTAATTGATAATAGTCACTGATACAGCTGTTGTGAAGGCGAAGCCAGCTTGAAAAAGCATTATTTTCTGAAGAGAACCATTTGCGACAGGATCTTTTTCTATTCGAGACACCGTTCATCAGCATATCCTACGAACTCATAGGCTGCACATTTGTGTTAAGGGGAAGCTTAAACGATTTGAATGCAAGTAAATTAAGGGATCAATGTAATGCTCCGCGGGACTTTTAAAACAATAAATTCATCTGCTACATTCTTTGGTCCCTTGTTTTGGTATTGAAACGGAACATCAAGAAATTCATAGTAAACAAGAGCTCAAAGAAGAAAATACTTATATGCACATGCTTATACTCTTAAGTGTGTAGCCAACCTCATCATTAAATTGATTGTAAACAGTACCATGTGAACGTAGCGAGCGAAAATTGGCATATTAACCATTTTTGCAAAGGTGCAAATCTAGTGCCTCAAGTTGCACTAGGTATACTACCAGTAAGGTGAAAATCTAGGGCCTCAAGTTACACTATGTATACTACCATTAAGGTGCTAATCTAGGGCCTCAAGTTGCACTATGTATACTACCATTAAGGTACACACCTACTTTATACAACAATGCTCAAACTTCGATTATTAATAACGGATGGGTATCTAAACCCTTTTCTCCAGAGCGCGGAGTAAGACAAGGTTGTCCATTATCCGCCCTACTTTTTATAATGGCTGCAGAACTAATGGCAACTAATATAAGAAAATCAAATATTATTCATGGTATATCCGTAAAAGTCGATAATTCGAAAAGAGAATTAAAAATTTCTCAACTAGCAGACGACACAACGCTCTTTCTTCGAGCAAAACAAGATATCCTCAATGCTTTAAAAACAATTGAAGATTTTGGCTTAGTCTCTGGACTGAAATTAAATAAAAATAAAACAGAAGCAATGTGGATAGGAAAAAGTTAACAATGTATAGATTGCATCGGTAACATATGTTGGCCACGAAAGCCTATTAAAGCACTGGGTATTTATTTTGGTCACAACAAAATTGAATGTAACAAATTGAACTGGGAAACTAAATTAGAAAAATGTAAACAATCGATTAATAGCTGGTCAAAACGTAAACTAACAATTTATGGGAAAATCATAATAATTAAAACCCTCTTATTACCAAAGTTTACGTATATTTTCAGTCCTTAGTAGTTCCGAAGCAAATATCAGATAAAATAAATACCATTTTATTCAAATTTTTATGGAGCGACAAACGAGAAAAAATTAGAGATTAACTTTAATTGGCAACCGATCGCAAGGTGGAATAGACATGATCGATTTAGAATCGTTTATATCGTCCATAAAACTTAAATGGGTAAAATCATTAACAGACGATAAATTTTCCAGTTGGAAGCTTTTGCCCCTATTCTTCTTCAAAGAATTCGGACACAATTTTTTCATATTCAAGTCTAATATTGATAACATTAAAAATCTAAATACGCCATTTTTACCGGAATTTTATAAAAATGTTCTTGATATCTGGATAAAAGCAAAAAACATCAACGAACACAAATCTCCAAAATCAGCAGTAAACATTAGAAAAGAAATAATTTGGGGTAACAGGTTCATTAGAATTAAAAATAAATGTTTATTCTTTAACAATTGGATAAATTCGAACATTATTTTCATTAACGACTTAATAAATGATGATGGTGTATTACAGGAAAATTTGATATATAACAAACTAAATAATAAATCAAATTGGATAGCCGAAATAACACTATTAAAGAAATGTATCCCCAAAAAGTGGATTCAAGAAATACAAACAGAACAGTCTCGTTCGACATTAGTGAAAACACAACTTGGTATCACTGTCTTTCAACGCAATATTCACACGCAAACCAACAAAAAAATATATGACGAATTTATCAAAAATAAGTTCGTAAAGCCATATATACATACCTATTGGAACTCACAATTTGACACACGTATTAATTGGTCAATCTTTTATCATTTCTTACGATACTTACCAGATAACAGACTTAAACAATATAAATACAAATTAATACACAATATATTTCCATGTAAACAAATACGATTTAGATGGCAAATGGTTGATTCGCCGAATTGCAACCTCTGCAACGTACTTGAAGATTATGATCATACATTTTTAAAATGTCCTGTAGTAACAGATCCCTGGATCAAATTAACTCATTGCTTAAGTGAATGCGGAGTAAATAAAAACCTTCAATCTCTCCAGAGTATTGTAATAGGAGATAGACTATCATATCCTGCAAATACCTATTTGAATTTGATCTTAACACTTTTCGGATTTTGTATTTACAAAGCATACTTTTTAAGTGAAAGTAGAACTAAGTCTTTTGATATCTACAAATTATTTAAATCAGAATTTTGGAATTTATGCAAATCTTATTGTAAAAATAATACTGATCATTTATTAAGTAAAATAAAAGAACATATCAATTAATCTTAAATTAGCTTGCATGTAATAATACTGTTATTTATTGTATTGTAGTGATTATTATACATGTATTGCTTGTATTGTATTATTGTGTCAATACCATAAACCATGTTGTTACCATTCGTTTATTGAATAAACGGGGTTAACCGAGTTGGTTCCTCAAACTTGAAAAAAAAGGTACACACCTAGTGCCTCAAGTCGTACTATATATACTAGCATTAAGGTGCAAATCTAACGCCTCAAGTCGTACTATATATACTAGCATTAAGGTGCAAATCTAACGCCTCAAGTCGTACTATATATACTAGCATTAAGGTGCAAATCTAACGCCTCAAGTCGTACTATATATACTAGCATTAAGGTGCAAATCTAACGCCTCAAGTCGTACTATGTATACTAGCATTAAGGTGCAAATCTAACGCCTCAAGTCGTACTATATATACTAGCATTAAGGTGCAAATCTAACGCCTCAAGTCGTACTATATATACTAGCATTAAGGTGCAAATCTAACGCCTCAAGTCGTACTATATATACTAGCATTAAGGTGAAAATCTAACGCCTCAAGTCGTACTATATATACTAGCATTAAGGTGAAAATCGAACGCCTCAAGTCGTACTATATATACTAGCATTAAGGTGCAAATCTAACGCCTCAAGTCGTACTATATATACTAGCATTAAGGTGCAAATCTAACGCCTCAAGTCGTACTATATATACTAGCATCTAACGCCTCAAGTTGTACTATATATACTAGCATTAAGGTGCAAATCTAACGCCTCAAGTCGTACTATATATACTAGCATTAAGGTGCAAATCTAACGCCTCAAGTCGTACTATATATACTAGCATTAAGGTGCAAATCTAACGCCTCAAGTCGTACTATATATTCTAGCATTAAGGTGCAAATCTAACGCCTCAAGTCGTACTATATATACTAGCATTAAGGTGCAAATCTAACGCCTCAAGTCGTACTATATATACTAGCATTAAGGTACAAATCTAACGCCTCAAGTCGTACTATATATACTAGCATTAAGGTGCAAATCTAACGCCTCAAGTCGTACTATATATACTAGCATTAAGGTGAAAATCTAACGCCTCAAGTCGTACTATATATACTAGCATTAAGGTGCAAATCTAACGCCTCAAGTCGTACTATATATACTAGCATTAAGGTGCAAATCTAACGCCTCAAGTCGTACTATATATACTAGCATTAAGGTGAAAATCTAACGCCTCAAGTCGTACTATATATACTAGCATTAAGGTGCAAATCTAACGCCTCAAGTCGTACTATATATACTAGCATTAAGGTGCAAATCTAACGCCTCAAGTCGTACTATATATACTAGCATTAAGGTGAAAATCTAACGCCTCAAGTCGTACTATATATACTAGCATTAAGGTGCAAATCTAACGCCTCAAGTCGTACTATATATACTAGCATTAAGGTGAAAATCTAACGCCTCAAGTCGTACTATATATACTAGCATTAAGGTGCAAATCTAACGCCTCAAGTCGTACTATATATACTAGCATTAGGGTGCAAATCTAACGCCTCAAGTCGTACTATATATACTAGCATTAAGGTGAAAATCTAACGCCTCAAGTCGTATTATATATACTAGCATTAAGGTGAAAATCTAACGCCTCAAGTCGTACTATATATACTAGCATTAAGGTGAAAATCTAACGCCTCAAGTCGTACTATATATACTAGCATTAAGGTGCAAATCTAACGCCTCAAGTCGTACTATATATACTAGCATTAAGGTGCAAATCTAACGCCTCAAGTTGCACTATGTATACTAGCATTAAGGTGCAAATCTAACGCCTCAAGTTGCACTATGTATACTAGCATTAAGGTGCAAATCTAACGCCTCAAGTTGCACTATGTATACTACCATTAAGGTGCAAATCCAGTGCCTCAATTTGCACTATGTATTCTACCATTAAGGTCTCAAGTTGCTCTAGGTATACTACCATTAAGGTGCAAATCTAGTGCCTCAAGTTGCTCTAGGTAGACTACCATTAAGGTGAAAATCTAGTGCCTCAAGTTGCACTTTTTGTTTATAACTTGCGACAGCTTGTAATATTTTTCGTTATTCAGACATTTCATTTAACATTTAAGTTGAAGACAAATTTTCCACCAAAAGGTTAGGTGTGCAAATTTTAGCCGAGGCAGCTGCAGTATAGTTACGGCGCTGCATACTAGATAACCGTAGTGCCTCAGAATAAATTGCCTCATTGTTTATTACATGCGACAATTTGAGACATTTATTTTGAATATATTCAAAGATATTTTATTACATGTATATATTTATAACAAAAAAAAGTTTGGTCCGCAAATTTTAGGCGAGGCAACTGCCTCGCCTGGCCTCAGTGTAGTTACGGCGCTGACGTGGGATAATACATTATCGATGCAGAAACGAGACGTCCCAATCCTAACTGCTTAGTATTCTACCAAAATTTCAACAGCTTCTATAAAGACCAAAAAGAAGAGAAGAAGAAAACGAACACCTACCTTTTGCACGTTTGATACGTCCGCCATCTTGTGGTGTCCCGACCGGTTCACGGAAAAAAATCCTACCGGCACAGTAAGTTACGGAACAGTGATATGTGGAGACTGATAATACTCAAATAAATGACTAGTGTAGAACAGAGATCAATATTCATATCTGTCTATTAAAAAATCGTTAACTAATTACAACCAATTGAGAAAAACATTGAGTGAATATTAATGTTCATCTTATTTACTGTTAGTGTTTGAAGACTCCATGTAATGCATAAGGTTTCCAATGACTTACTAGCGTCTTGTTTAAGGAAACAAACGAGACCTGCGCAAGGACCACAGTAGCAAGAATAACCATTTTCTATCCTCATATCGTGTAAGACCCCACAAAATGCCAAAAGAAAACCGGACATGCATGGTATTATGTTTTAGGAACAGTCTGCATGGGACTAGTTTTTTCTTTCATTTTCAATTATTATACAAGTGAAATGTTGATGCTGGGCATCAAAGATGCCGCTAGTTCTTTTTAAGTAAATCTTTTTATTTAGTAAAAGGTATTGGTAGAAACTTGTAAACAAACTAAAATTCCGGCGTGATGTGTGATGCACAAGGGAAGTTATTCTCATGTGTTGAGTGTACGCTGCAAAAACTTAAGATTGCTGAAAATGGGTATTTTTCACTAATTCAAGGGCAATAACTCTGGTTGTACTAAATTGAAAGGGGAGTGAAACCCCAGGTGCACTAGAGTACATGCTGTCAAACATTTCTATAAAGGTTTCATGATCCTAGGTCAAATACTTTTTGAGTAGCATGTGAAACAAGTCAAAAATGGCTATTTTACACCATTTCAATGGCTAATAACTCTGGATGTACTAAACTGAAAGGGGAGTGAAACCTCAGGTGTAGAGAAAACATCCTGACCATTTCTGTGAAGGTTTCATGACTCTATGTCGTGTACTTTGAGTACCGTGCGACATAAGGAAAGCGGCCAATTTTTTCTGTTTCAAGGGCCATAACTCCGTCAAAATTGGTTGAATCATAAAACCCTGATAATATGCACCAGGTCACATGATGACAATCATTCTCTGAAAGTTTGGTTGAAATCTATGAAGAAATGTAGGAGGAGTTGTGCACAGAAGAAATTGTTAAGGCCCGCCGACATTCAGCAATCTAATAACCAGAGTTTTCCTTTGGAAAACCTGGTTAAAAACTTGAAGGCAGTGAAACACCAGGAAAGAATAGAAAACATGAAAACATTCTATTTTCTATTGAAATATTTATTCAAATGAACATAACATGTTTTAGAAATATGAGCACCATTATAATATTGATTAATGCTTCACAGATGGCATTTAGCATGTTTCATAAAATAACAAAGTGTATTCCAATAACGTGGTATAGCCTGACAACGTGAAACTGACACTAAAGGACATTGTTATTTCGTGGTTTGTGAGCTTGATAAGTAAATTTATTGCGAATTAATACGTTCAACATAGTTTAAAATATGCATAGAACTAGTTCCATTTGGCAGGAGTATAGGAGCGCATATGAATATTTTGTAAATAAGAAGTGTCAGTTCAATGTTGGCAAGCTATATTTACCCGTTTAAATTTTGGCAAAACAAACTATTCTGACATACATAAATAAAGAAACATAGAGATTAAAAAAACACTTGCATTTATCAAATTTAGATTAAGACAAAACCTAAGAACTGGAAAAAATCGAAAATCATAACTAAAAAATATCTGACAGACATGAAAGTATTTAACATGTTCCATAAAACAAGTAGCGTACTGTGGTAGTTTGCATGTGTAAATTCGAAAGGAAAATCGCCGCTCCGCGCAAATAGTTTTTTTTTACTTTTTAATAGCCCCTGCTAAGACCCGCAAATTGCAACATATGTAGCCGTTATATAAACACCCGTTCCGAACTGATTTGGACTTTAGTACCTACCGAACAACATTGCCCTGGTAGTCATTCAATTTTAAGGTATGAGATAAACTGTTTTTATAAAAGTCGAATAAAAAAAATTATAAGCCGGAAATAAATGAGTGTATAATCATTTTACATACATCTTGTGATAATAATATTAAAAATATTTTTATATTAAATTTTGCTATAATATTTATCATCCTATTTTACCCCTGACGGGCGAGTCCAACAGCGTTATAACCAATCAAATCTTGTATCCTCCTGGGACATCTGGTTGCACCCTTTCATACTCGATGCCGCCTCCTGGCGGCATCGAATGAACTAGAAGTGTTAACCTGTACGTGTGTCCATACCATTGGTGTTGATTGCGCCTGGGATACATACAAACATCACACCAATTTAAGAACCATTACCGCCACGGTCTCCGTACAATCACAGCGCCGTCTAATTCTGGTAATACAAATACAACGATTTTACCGAAAGTTATAAAATATACGGATATATAGTCTAATAATAAACAAGCCGCGTGAAGCCAACAAGAAACACGCAAGGCGGTCGTAAGTAACACCCTACAATGTCTACAACAGAGAACTTACAATGTCCGTACGGGTCTTATGCAAGCTCTTCTCGACATGGAAATATATCAGAGCTTGTGGACGGTTCAGGAGTTTACATTCTGATCACCTCGGTTTTTACCGGAAATGGCCGAGCTTTCAAGATTAAGGAGTTTAGTGAAACATTATCAGCAAGTTCAGCAAGTTCCTGAGCATTCTGCTAACGCAGTACCACGAGTACGTGTCTGTTTAAGTTCAATAACTCTGGTAAGGTACATGTAACATTATAACAGTTGGAGGTAGGAGCATACACCCGGTTAATGAGAAACTGTCGTAATACCAGGTTAGAGGTGTACTTGACACTGTGCGTGTAACCTAGATTACGTAAATGAGTCAACACTAAAAAAGCACGTTACAAACAAGAGAAAAGTAACTCTTGTGAGGTAACTTTTAAACAGTAGGAGGTATCATACTGTCGTAATATGAGGTTGGATGTGTGTTGATACTGGGCGTATTACGTATATCAAATGAGTCAACACTAAAATAGAGGTAACTTTTAAACAGTAGGAGGTAATATATTGACGTAATAACAGGTTAGATGTGTGTTGTCACTGGTAACAGGTTATATGTATGTTGTCACTGGGCGTTTTACGTATATTAAATGAGTCAACAACTAACACATTGGTTCGAACAACAGTAAAATAGAAGCAACTTGTAAATTGAAATTTGGAACAACTGTCGTAATATTTTGTAATAAGATCATTCAATGAGTCAACACGAACACCTAGATTCGAACGACAGTAAACAGACGTAACTTGTTAATAAAAACCTGAAATTTGGACCAGTAGGAGGTTTGATTATATCACAAACAAGAGGGCATGCACTGGTATTTTGAAGTAATTGGGCCTTGTCATTTACACAAGACCTGGTAACATGATGGCCCTCTATCGCTCACCTGATTATAAGTGAAGCCCTGCACAATTTCAACGACAGGGGGATGATTTGAACAATCTTGGTAGAAAACCACTAGAGGCTGCTACGTACACACTAGGCATCGTTGTCAAAGACAAGAATATTTTTTATATGTTCCCAGTATGTAATTTTGGCGTACCCCCTAGCGGGGCCAATTTTCACCCCAGGGGCATAATTTGAATAATCTGTATAGAGGACCTCTAATTGATGCTACATACCAAATATCAAAGTTCTAGACATTGTAGTTTTATGCAAGAAGATTTTATATGTTTCCCTATATGAGTCCATGTAAAACTGGTGGCCCCCTGGCGGGGCCAATTTTGACCCCAGTGGCATAATTTGAACATCTTTGCAGAGGACCACTAGTTGATGCTACATACCGAATATGAAAGACCTGTGTCTTGTGGTTTCATACAAGACGATTTTTGAAGTTTGCATTAAAAAAACCTTTTTGTGCCTGGTGACCTAATTAATCAACAGACCGTAACCATTTTAACGATGTTGGTAGAGGGCCACCCAATGATCATTTGTGTGAAGGGATTTCAAAATTAGACCAGTGATTTAGGTAGAGATGTTATTTAATAATGATTCATGAACAAACTAATGCAATAAAATACGAAAACATATTCAAGTGTATTCCATCCCATTATTACCGAATGAGACGCACGCTAAACCTTAAGGCTTTCTCTCGACCAATGGGGACGGATATGGTGAGAAGTCAGAATGACATAAGTCTTCACTTGGAGTAAGCGATTGTACCCATTCTGTGTAGTCTTTTTTCGACTGAACTTCATATGAGAGTCCTTTTGTGTTTATTCTTGGGCTCTGGATAGATTTTCACTCTTTGTTAAGGCATGACTTGCATTTTCTGAGACTAATATATCCAAACGAAAACCGGTATTCAGAGTCTGTATATATTTGCGCATGATGCTCGTACGCATTCCTAAATACATTCATGTACACCTTGCTTCGAGTTGTCTTGTTGACGCTGAGCTGTCTTATTGTAAATATTTCCCCACTTTTTACATCGATTTTAGAATCGTCATGGGTTAATCCTTCATACGAGAATGTGGCTGTTAACGGTAACAATTGCTTACAATACATCGTAATTTTGCAACTTACTCCTTTAAATTGTGATTAATCAAATGTATATGCGCCGTAATGAACTATGAGTTTCATCGTTACTGGTTGCCTGATTGTCCTACGAGTTTTTATATAGCTACATGTATAATATATTTATAAGAGTACATGTTTGTTGACGTGTATGGTGAACTATCCTCAAAAAGACCTCTGCGAATATTTCAGGATGAGCAGTCGTGCAACAATCAATTGACACATGTTCTTTATAAGGATCGCAATTGATCTCAATTGAAATGGCATAATGTGGTTTGACGGCACAATTGGTATGTTTACGTTCATGTGGGAAATGCTGTGACAAATAATTACCGAAAATTGCGTTTTGACATTTTTTAAAGTGCGTGTAATAACGTCTAAGGCCGGTTTTCCATGTCTCCGCGTACATGTACCACGTCCACATGTCCGCGTCCGTCCAAACACGAACTGGTAGAAAAATGTCGGGATCATTCAATGGCTCCTTGTTCTTCGCCTGCATGCGGTGTTTTCGTCAAATTTCAACAAAATGAAAGACGTTCTGCCATTCTTAGATACACTTAGCGATTCTGCTATAAGGGTATCAGCATGCATATCGGTAATTGGCTATGCCTAATATAGATGATATTATAAAATTATCACCTTATACGGCAATGACGTCTGTTGTAATTCGAGAAGAAGGCGTGTCCGTGTACTTCAGCATCCTAACTGGTATATAAACAGCACTGAAGATAATGTTTTCACTAACGAATAGTTTCTTATTCAAGAAGGAATTGACGAGCGCCAAACGAAAGACTTGTTCACATTTACTTCTCGAAGAAAAAATGAAGAACAATGAAATGGTACTACCTACCAACTGTCGGTCAAAGAGGAGAGGTGCGGCTCAAACGGATGTTAAAACTGGAGACATTTTTGTGGTTTTGGCGAATAATGAGGGTCCATCTACAAAGATCAAAATGTACATGAAAGTGTTCAAGAATGAACATGAGCACCATGCTCAGATATTTTCCGAATCTGATCACAAGCATCCATTTGGATTCATCAGTCTGCGAAAATGTACGTTCTTGATCGACGAAGAAGCAAAAACAATTTCGATCGCCAGTAAAAAGACAACATTTAAAGGATTGTCATTTGAAGCAAGGAGTTTGGAAGATATGCATGGTTGGGTGGAATCGTTGTCTCCATAATATTATATTGAGTATGATTCGGAATAAAGATTGAATCACCTTGCAGAGGTCACCAAATTTATCCGAACATATAATGTTTGGAACATCTCGACAACAGACAAATCCGTCATAGACGTTACCCGTTTCAGAATGAATCGTGCAGAAGATTGTTTGAACTTCTCTAGAAAGGTCACCTATTGACAATACAGGAGCTCGAGAACGTTGGTACAGCATTATTGGCTTGTAAATGTATGTGTAACTCTATTTGTATATTGTACTTACTATTATTATATAATTACGATTATATGTCCCGTGATGAACATATCATACATGCACCTATATCGTTAACATTGCAAACATTGCCGAAAACATAATATTGGTGCTTATTGCATCGTTTGCCTCAACCATTGTGTAATTTTATTTCGTTGTCTTTATTCATACATGAAATGTAAAATGTCAACCTTGTCGTATAATGTTGGTGTTTATAGTACCCTTTATTTCAACCATCATGATGCATTGTTTGTCAGTGTCATTTATTTCTTCATTGTATCGATTTAATGACCATTCACGATATATTTAGAAAATAAAAATATGAAATATGCATATTCTGTTGTTGTTTTTCTGAAACATGGTTTCGGGTATTTACTATTATAGTATACTGGGTGTTAAAAAAATTCGTTCTTCTCAATGTTTCAATTTTTCTGACATTTGAAAACTGTAAATATTTCAATTTACAATCCAGGGGGGTTCTACCATTGTTGTGAATTTTCTGTCATGAAATGAAGCTTTTAGAGAAAGCAATTCAACTTATCTTTTGGGTAGACAGCTAAAAACATTTTGAGACCAAACGTTTAACACCGTACGCATACATTTCTTCTGGGGAAGTGGATTCCATTACTAGTGTTCCATACATGGATAAGGATACACTATAAGTAATGAAAACACTTTCAAGGCAGTCATCGTCATGGTAGTTTTGGGACATTTGCAATAGTTGAATGAAGTGTAATAGTAACACAAGATTCATAAGTTCTAATCCAAGTTGAGCATGTGAGGGCATGAAATTTCGATACGGTTCATTTGCCATGAGTGGTTTGTGCAATTTGGTCGCCGTGCAGCGGGGCCTTGTGGTTCTTGATCGGGTCTTCGGTGCGTTAAATTCGGTCTATGCAATAGCCGCTTTTCTATAATTACTTTGTGAAATTGGGTCATCCTGCATTTGTGGCGGGGACTTTGACTTTTAATTGTTTCTTTGGCTTATGTGTGGACATTGACCTGTGTAGTTTTGGTGTTGTGTTTCTAATTTATGTGCTGGGCTTGTTAGGTTGAGTGCTACCTTCCCTGTCTTATTTACTTATACCTTTTAAATACTTTTAAAACATGGTGGCGAGGTGATGGCATTGTGTCTCTAGTTTCTATGAAATGCCTAGGAAGGAAACTCATAGACAAACTGTACGATTAGAATGCCAAATTAAGAGGTGTCGTTTTTAAAGAAGAATGTCATTACTAGAACACGAGATGCTTTAAAATACTTCCACAAACTCCTTAAATAGATTTTTTTCTAATTACCGATTTTAGCAACATATATTAAACCAGTAGTACGTACTAAGACATGCGTCAGTTATGCTCTGCTATTCTTGCTTCAACTTGCACATTCGTCATTAACTACGCTAAATATAGAAGATATCAAAACATTGAGCTAGAATATCACCGTATACAGACTTGACGTCATTTGTAAATAGCACGTCCGAGATGTAGGTGTCTGGATCACCTTGCAGAGAGCATATTTGCAAAATCGATTTTTTGCGACGTTTTGCGTTAGCGCTGCGATATTTCAGGGTAGGTTGATTGCGACGTTTTGCGTTGATTGCGATATTTCGCGGCAACCTTGCGACGTTTTACGTCAGTTGCGACATTTCACGGCATTGCAACTTTTCATGGCGCTACATGCGTTATACATGAATCGTGCGTCCTATACAAGTACTACCCATATCATCGGTCCTACCTTTTATGCAGATTGTCTGGGCTTTTTTCAGAAGCCCATCAATTACCATATTTGACGGTCATTGTAATGGGGAAAAGAGGGCGAAATGTTCGCACTATGAAATCCCAAGGAATACGTTAGAAAAAAAGAAGATAAAAAGATAACATGTTCATCAAACGGTCATTATCGTGAGGTCTACCCCGCTAGAGTTCTGTTTTATGGAACAATTTCGAAGTGTTTGAGGAGAGTACGCGATCAATAGTGGAAAGAAGGGAACCAGAAGACTATGCGCACACACAACAGCGCCAGTCATCCTCATGATGGTTTTTTATGACATTTGCATCAAGTTTATTATTTATTTCACGCGTTTCGATAGTAATAGCGTGAAATATTTGTCTAAACGCGTAACGGATTCAAATAGAGTGATTATGGTATTGGTCGGTTGATTTTCACGGGATTTTTCTGTGTTGAAAAATGTGTATTGATATGAAGTTTTGGTCATTCTACCAGACGATTTCAGTCAGTCAGGTCACGTCTTGTTTTAAACTTGATACTGGACTCCAGAACAATGTTGACGCGCAGAAGCTTAACTATAACATTTTGCGATTATAATTCAACGTAAATTTAAAGCGTTTGATTAACGAACAGAAAGAACACATCCTTGGAGAGAGCATTCCGTCGACGAGAAGACAATTTGCACAAATGCAAACAACACGAGAATGATTCAATGATTCGCCAGAGGATTCAACGAGGACTGCAAATATATCCGAATAACAGAGAAAGTCAGGTGATTGTTGACTGGAAGGCCCCATGGTGGGCTCCATGTTGTGTGTCACAGACAGAAAGTTCAGATAAGTAGCATTGATATTTATTGTAAAAGTAGTGCATATAATAGCACGTGCTCGGTTCCAGTGGGTGAACTAGTTATTTAGATTAATTATTTTGTAAAAGGGAATTTCAGTAGACTCAGTTCATGCTTAAAGCATTAGCTTGTGGTAACACATGTTACTGGTGTGTAAAGCATTAGTTTGTGGTAACACAGGTTACCGGTGTGTAAAGCATTAGCTTGTGGTAACACAGGTTACCGGTGTGTAAAGCATGAGTTTGTGGTAACACAGGTTACCGGTGTGTAAAGCATTAGCTTGTGGTGAGACAGTTTACTGGTGTGTAAAGCATTAGCTTGTGGTAACACATGTTAACTGGTGTGTAAAGCATTAGCTTGTGGTAACACAGGTTATCGGTGTGTAAAGCATTAGCTTGTGGTAACACAGGTTACCGGTGTGTAAAGCATGAGTTTGTGGTAACACAGGTTATCGGTGTGTAAAGCATTAGCTTGTGGTAACACAGGTTATCGGTGTGTAAAGCATTAGCTTGTGGTGACACAGTTAACTGGTGTGTAAAGCATTAGTGTGTGGTGAAACAGGTTACTAGTGTGTAAAGCATTAGATTGTGGTGACACGGGTTACGGGTGCGTACATCTTAGATGCAATAAGATACAATATGCAAAATGTTTGGTCATGGTTTGTCTGTCATCATTACATAAATGGCATAAGAATGTTGATTTGAAAATCGTTATTAGATAATAATAATAAGACAACACATGGTAATGCAGTATGTGCAAGTTTACTGACGAAGGGTGATTCATAAAGCTAGATACCACCAACCGTAATGAATATAGACGGTAGAATTCAGTGTGTGGTTGTTGTTTTTTTTAAAGCTGGTTTGAAACTCAGTAAGTTGAGATACGTTTTATTATAAGGAGATTGCTTGTTGAATTTGATATTAAAGGTTGTAGCACTGTATCACTATGTTTCATGACATCCGACTAAATTTTGTTAGTAGCTTTAATATTGCTGGTTTCAAAAGTTATAGAAATAGAATAAGAGGTGAAACTGCAAATTAAGTTTCTTCAGTGCTGCCACATTCATATAACACTATTTACTTTTCGTTTACATGAGAAATAGAAAATACTGCTAGAAAGCAATTTCGGGCTATGAACAGGCTGCTAAAGAACTATATTGGAATGTGCATGTTTAGTATAAAGTTTTAAAGCGTTGTACCATTATATTATGATATTATTAGAACATTCGACTGACTTTAGTAGAAAAATGTTACATGTTGTTAAACAATGCTGGTTGGTTCAAATTTAGAATATTTGGCGACATTTTAAAGAGGTTGCTTTGTTTACGATACTGTTTCTGTACGCTGTCACAAAAATTAAATATGATTTTCATTTGGCTTTTAGCATGAGAATTATGTTGCAAGAAACTTTGTTATACATGCAGTATGTTCAGGATATGGACAGCACTTGGCCAAAGGTATAAATAAATGTCCAAAGACAATGACTAAGTCACATGGAATGTCTGTAGCAAGTCAGAAACCGTTTTGTTCTGATTCCGTTAAAAAAAAAAAAAATAGCTTACAAGTAAGAATTAAATTACAAGAATGTGTAGTTCAAGGAGACAGCTGATATGCAGCGGTTCTGATAAATTGTATTTTTAAAGTGAACGTATATGCATAGTACAAACAAATAATTATGTGAAGAAAGTGTGTTATATATTAAAAATATGATATTCTGTTAGTCGGGCATTCGTCTTTGTGGACGCCAGTGGAGCTGGATTAGTAAAATATGCCAACGTCTCTGTTGACGCCAGTGGAGCTGGATTAGTAAAATATGCCAACGTCTCTGTTGACGCCAGTGGATTTGGGTTAGAAAAATATGTAAACGTCTTTGTTGACGCAAGTGAACCTGGTTACGATAATTATAATGAAAAATGTTGATATGTTGTAGAAACCTCTAGTTGGTGTATCTATAAAATCACGTTTATCTCAACGTAGAGCGAATTGGATATGTCTATATTGTGATGCAAAGCCACGTTTAAAATTGCAAAACAAGTGCCATAGAAAATACAGACTGAAAATGCTAGATCAACTCTGACAACTGATAGTTGGAAGCCTCATTTACATGATAGTCACATTTTATTAAAGATGGATGACATTTGTTCTGATAATAATACTGATATTTAAATCTTAGGAGGTTGCCAAGGGGAGATAACTTTGAAACAAACTATATTAATGGTTGTTCCGATAGTTACGACTGGTTTATCATACATTCAGAATTTCAGGTTTTAGACATGAAATGGGGTCCATACACAATGGACAGTTTTGTATATCATTACAATAGAAACTGCTCAAATTTAAATCTAGATACGTGAGCCTACATCGGCACCGCTTGTGTTGATGTATTTAAGAAAAGTTCATCAGGGTCAAATTATTGAATAGTTCCAGCGCCAAATCTGGCTTGGCGAGTATTATTATATAAAAATTATTGCTGAAAAAATATGTATGTACTGTTTTAGTACCGCGCTGTACATCAGCATCATATTTCGCCATAATTTGTTTTACGGTGGGTATCCGGTTAAATTTATCACATATGTTGATTATTTAGAGCCCGTAAAGTTAACAGAACGGGGCAAAGGTATAGACAGAATTTGTAATGGTCGGACATTAAAGTTCGGCTTCCCAGCAGTACGTATCGAATAAACGTGTTACTACATGTATGTTATTCTTTTCTTCAGGCTAGAGTTTGCAGAAATGTACTGCTGAAGAATTTAAGATGACCGATGTTTCAGATAGGTCGTTTAGTACGTGGTTTCAACCAGAAAACGGCCGGATATCTAGTGAACTCGAGAACGGGAAGTATTGACGCTATTTCAAACAGTGGGGGCATTTTGTTATTTCATTGGACAGTCGTTACCAGTCGTTAATTAGCTGAACTTGTCGACAAGAAATCATAGGATAACGTCATTTCGTCGACAGTGTACGGTCAAAATTGACATGCATGTATTCTCTCAGGAATCTTCCAGATCCAACTGACAATTTATTAATGAAAAAAGTTATTCATAAACCTGTAAACAAAAATGACATTGTGTCCAGTCAAATGTTGATTGATTTGTGTGATATATATGTCAACATCAATGATGTTTTTACTTTTTATCATCAGATATTTATGCTTGATTCTTTTGGGTAATTCAGTTTTTTAAAGATATGATGGAATTAGAAACATTGGTTTCTTTGAATATTTCTTTGATATCAAGTTGCAAAGTTCTTGTTTTAGCATATTCATTCGTAATAGTAAAACTGACCAATACCGTATCGGTAAATAAAGTCATGGTGTCGAAGGTATGTCTGTATGACCGTATATCATGCTTCAGTTTCGGAACAAACAGTGGAAAGTCTTGTTTAAAATTTGATTAGTTCACGGGGCAAAGTAGTCTTTTATAATGATATAATACCTTAAGTTAAATTAAGGACTAGATAATCTTAACTGTTTATGCTCAGAGAAACGGTCGGCGAGTTAAACACAGACTTACATTACTTTAGATACTGCGATGTTAGTGCCGCAGACACTTCGGTGTGAATGACCGGTGTCGGAAAAGACACGGTCGGTGGAAGAGCGAAAACGGTTAAGATGGTTCTGTTCCTTATTCTACAGAAAGTAGACTCGCTATATTTCAATATTTGGCGGTTTTGCAATAGACTAGAGGTCTGAAGCGTGCATATGTTGCATTCGTAAGTCTTATGACGTCGTCGAGTACGGATTCGTATATCACATAGACAAATTTGTTTTCTGAAAATACAACGTAGCTCAGCTCCAGCCCCTTCTTTGGTAAGTCTAAACGCAGTTCTGGCCAATCAAATAGTGTTATTTGTTGTTATTTGATATTATTTGAGTGTAGCATAGACTATTTATTTCACGCGTTTCGATAGTAATAGCGTGAAATATTTGTCTAAACGCGTAACGGATTCAAATAGAGTGATTATGGTATTGGTCGGTTGATTTTCACGGGATTTTTCTGTGTTGAAAAATGTGTATTGATATGAAGTTTTGGTCATTCTACCAGACGATTTCAGTCAGTCAGGTCACGTCTTGTTTAATTTGATAACCCAATTAAATGGTGAAATGTATAGCTTGCAACATAATTAGTCGATGACGTACGATGAAAGCTCAAGTGGAAATTTCAGAGCAAATAATGACAATACATGCATGCATAATTTTATTACAAATGTCAAGTTTTTGCACACATTTCGGATTCATTTGTAAACAAACTGAGTTTTGCAATATTGTTTTATATTATTGTTTGTGTTTGTGATGAGAATGAGGTCCAACATTCAGCGATCGACACCACATGTATTTATACATTTGTATGGGACAAACGGACACAGGTTTCCAGAGTGTTTTTCCTTGTAAAAAAGGTTTTCATCTCTGGTTTTTCCTGAGCGAGTCGATGCGCATTTCTTTTACGTCTGATTTATACTCATAAATATAGAGATACATCACTTGATATATTTTGGGCATGCTATATTACTTGTATCACTGTATATGCCAGGTTACAACATCGTAATTTCACATTACCTTACGTATACATGCCATTCATGCTCTGCTTTTCGCATACTAGCTGACTGAATAAACGCAGTTCTGGCCAATCAAATAGTGTTATTTGTTGTTATTTGATATTATTTGAGTGTAGCATAGACTAAGCGTAATAGTAACACCCACTTATAATCACAAGATTCACAAGTTCTCACCCAAGTTGAGCATGTGAGAGCGTGAAATTACGATACGGTTCATTTGCTTTTTTGCTATGAGATAATACCCTTAGAAAATAGCTTTGAGATGCGACGGCATTGTGTCTTGTTAGTAGGAAATGCCTAGGAACGAAACTCATCAACAAACTGTGCGATTTGAACGTCAAATTAAGAGGTGTCGTTTCTAAATCAAGAATGTAATTACACGAGATGCTCTTAAATACTTCCACGAACCCTTTTAAGTTTAAATAAAATTGTTCCTAATTTTAGAAAACTATATTAAACAAGTAATAAGTCACTAAGATATGCGTCAGTTATGCTCTGCTATTCTTGCTTCAATGTGCGTATAATCATTAACTGCGCTTTATATAGAATATATTAATACATTGAATTTGAACATCACCAAATACAGTCTTGACGTCATTTGTAATTATCACATCCGAGATGTAACCTGCTAGTCAGCATGCTATCGTGTATATAAGCCAGTGTGTAGACAATATGTTCAGTAAGGACTTGTTTCTCGTTCAAGACATACTTGACAAACGCAACACCAAAGAAGTGTTTACCCTTACATCTTGCAGAAATATGAAGAATAGTGGAATGGATCTACCTACCAACTATCGCTCAAAGAGGAGAGGTGCGGGTCAAACGGATGTTAAAACTGGAGACATTTTTGTGATTTTGGCGAATGACGAGGGTCCATCTACCAAAATCAAAATGTACATGAAAGTGTTCAAGAATGAACATGAGCACCATGCTCAGATATTTGCCGAATCTGATCACAAGCATCCATTTGGATTCATCAGTCTGCGAAAATGTACGTTCTTGATCGACGAAAAAGCGAAGACAATTTCAATCGCCAGTAAAAAGACAACTTTTAAAGGATTATCATTTGAAGCAAGGGGTTTGGAAGATATTCATGATTGGGTGGAATCGTTGTCTCCATATATTGAATATGACTCGGAATAATGATTGGATCACCTTGCAGATATCACCAAATTTATCCGAACATATGATGTTTGGACTTTCTTGACAATAAACGTTTTCGTCATAGGCGTTAGAATTCGGCTAACATACAATGAATGCTGATAAACATTACAGGAACGTTATATGAGCTCGACGATATGGTTAGCGAAAGCTTTGATTGTAACTTTATTTGAATAATGTACGCTTGGGCTTACCTTCAGCATATACATTCGTAGTAACGATTATATCTGCAATTTAGATCATACAATACTGTGCACGCACATACGAGTACATCGTAAGCATTGCCACATTGCCGAAAACATATCATCGATCAATATGTATTGAACGTTTGTCTCAACCATTGTGTATTCTGTGTTTGTTGTCTTCTGTTTATACATGAAATGTAAAATGTCAACAATGTCGTATATTGTTGGTGCTTATAGCACCCTATTCTTCAACCATCATGCATTGTTAGTTCATTGCACTTTGTTTACTTCTTCATTGTTTTGGAAATATGAACATAAAATAAATACATTAAAAATGCACATAATGTTGTTGTTTTTCTGAAAGATAGTATCATAGTATACACGGGCCAAGTCTGAGCAAGGATGGCTTTCTTCAGGGAAATTGAATTCCTATAATATGCAAGCATTTTCCATCTTGGTATTCTTCCAACTTTATGTGTCTGGGAACTTAGCTAACCCCAGTGATATACATGAATGAGGAAATAGTAGTGCCGGTAGTACTGACGTTACTGATGTTTCCAGTAATGTTGGATATGGTATACTTTCAAGGGTTTTGCACAATATGCATGTCAATGATACCGGCGTGTAACTCCCTACATATTTTATCTCCCTTTATATACAGAGCTGTTGTATTGACCTTTTCCACACTTCAGGTATAACACCAGTATTGAATGAGTTTTACAAAAGTATTTTTAAGGGGTTCGCTAATATCTCATATAATTCTTTCAGCACTCTTGGGTGAATATTAAATGCTCGGAATTTCGTCATTATTTACATTCGTAAACACTGAACTGAAATAGTCAGCTAAAACTTCTGGTTTTTTTCCTTGTCACCATTTGATACATCAGTCTTATCCATATTTCTAACAGACCCAGTATTGATGATTTAGTCTTTGACTTACGCTTCACGCAGTTCCAGAAACAGTTCAGATCCTTTTTCATCCCTTTTGTGGCTATTTGTAACATTTGTACTTCTGATATGCATTCTTTAACACAACCATTTAATGTATCATATATAATCGGTATTTCCCATTGCTCTTCCCCGTTCAAGTTGCGTTGCCCAAACATTTTTCCCAGTCAATATTTAACCTGTCCCTGAGTTTATCGTAGTCACCCTTGTTGTACATTGGTCGACGTTTTTCTGTAATATTGTCTGCATAAGCACTAAACTGGAATTTTATCAAAGCATGATCATTTTACCCAGTTGGCTATCTCCCTGTATAGTGTTGTCTTTTTTACTAAAACACAAGTCTATTAAAGGGGAGCGATCTAATCCTCTACACCAAGTTGGTTTTAGTTGTTTAGAATGTCTTTTACCGTTTCCACTCTCGAAACTAACATTGTTGACATTATTTATCTCCCAGAAGCCAAGCGTTTACTAATCGGCATAAATGTTTTAGAGTGAATTTGGATGGTACATTTTGAAAGGTGTTTTGTTAAAAACCCAGTCTTGAATGATTTTTTATGACTTCTAGTAAGACTGTCATCATTGGCCATTAGTGTATACATGTCGATCGAGTATGGCTTGTTTGGCCTCGACCGGGCAATAAAATTGAAAGGTTGTGTGTTAGTTGTGAACAAAAAGGAATGCATTTTAGTAGGCGGTCTCTGAAATAGTGTTATTTTGAGTAATACTGACTTCATATCTACATAACCATAGCATGTTTCTATTCAGGTCTGTTGCTAAAGCAAGTGTGTGAGTGTTTAAAGAAATATGGTCAGATTATGTTGTCACTAAGGGAAACAACCGCTGCATAAGAAATTCGTAAATAAGTTGTACTGTCTAAATGGCCTCCCTTTTTACGCAAGATAAGAGTATATTGAATGCGGTACTAGAAAATATGAGAATTCATGTTCGTATACATATATAAATATGCCATGCGCCTTGCTGCCATTGAATGGCAGGCTTTTATTGCTCATGTATCCAATAGATTGTCGGTGTACACTTCATATTTGACCTTCTATTATCCCCTGTGCTCTTTCCTCGGTAGACTTTCTGTAGACTCGTAAGAAAACAATTTAACAATAAGGCATTGTACGTGGATGTTTAAACATGTTTTCATAGAGACCAGCCAGTCCATGGTTAAAATGCAGTATCTCATTTTTGTACATGTAGGTCATACTAATTTTAAAGGACGGGTGCACGACTGAAAAATCCATTCATAGTGTATTCATCTTCTATTTCTTGTTGTATGTCTTTTTTTGTTTATTCCAGGGTGGTATTCACATAGCATCATAAGGGAAAAATATAATTTTCTTGAAGCTATTAAAGTCTCATTTTAAAGAGTACTTATAAGCTAAACAAGAGCATCACTATTATCCATTTCACGTAGTTTAGACGCATTATGTAAAGAGCTACAATAATTACGAAGAAACAATGGTTAATAAGCCCCGTTTCTTTGGAAATATGTGCAGCTCATTTTTTAAAAAAACTTCTTTACAGAATATCTTTTGATGAAACTTAGTTTTCCCTTTCATGAGCATACCGAAGTGACTGCCTGTGCCAACATAAACAAAATAACGTGTGCAACTTGATATAATGATATTGGTAATCAAGGTTGCAAAACTTACTTTTGGATATGTAAATAAAATTTTCGAAGCTAAGTGTTGTCGTACAACATACGGAATGGTTACCATAGCGACTATCCATCACACGACTATAAAATTATCACTTTTTTTAAATAGTTAATTATACCCAGGTCTCAATATAAGTTCTTGGGAAGAGACAAACAAGACCACGTGGAACTTGAAAACGTCGAGGTGTTCTCACCATGAACCTATAACTCGCAGCGTGGGTAAAATTTGTTTTGATAGATGCACATGCCTTTTAGCGTTGTTCGTATAAATGACAACATGTGAAAGTTCAGCGAAGTTCTGTAATTCTGCGAAGTTCTGAAGTTCTGAAGTTCTGTATTTCTGCGAAGTACTGTAGATGGCTCATTGTTTTAATATAATTAATAGATAAGACGATCACTACTCGTATATTAAAGTATCCCTGACAATTTGTTCACTGCTTATGTCTAGGTCACAAAGCTCGTACGATTCCACAAATTTTAGAATTCTCAGTTTCTTTTCTTCTCGTTCTCCGTCTTAGTTTTATCTTGCCGGGCTTTCTTTTCAGAAAGAAAATTACCTTCATTTACCTCTATCAAAATTATATTTGGGAGTAGATTAGAACTACAACGGAAACTAGCCCTAGATCAAGGAAACATAGACAATTTCAATAAAACATGGGAACAATTGATGAACACCTGACGACTTCTGTGACATACAAATAATAACAAAACAAAACAATCAACATCTCTGACAACATTTTTTTTCTTCTCTCTGCTCGTCACTCTTTGACGAAAAAGGTCCCAATCCCTTTTATTACCCCCAAAAATCAAATTTATGTAGAGAAGTATATTCATTTAGAGTATGATTTTTATTTGCTCTGTTCGTTATATATACTTGTATATGATATGCAATGTTGTAAGGTTTGTGTGGGGGGGGGGTGATTCTCCGACCCCTATAAAACCATTGGACGGGGGGGAATAAATGGGGTTACCCTTCTGGGGCCCGGAAAAAAACACTTTCTTTTCAATCCATAAAGCGTTATATTATGTTTCGAAAATAAATATTGTTTAAATGTAAAAAATAGAAGAAAAAAAAGTTGTTTTTTTGGCTTGAACCATAGTCTTGTGATCCACCATTGATGTATAGGGATGGGTATCGATACACTGCTAGATCGGTCATTGTTCGAATACACACATCGCGGACGAGTCGTTTGCAACTAGAACGAGTTCGGTTCATGTAGGACTGTCTATAAGTGTTAGGTGGTGCAACTATGTTTTTTTACTCTGAGTGCTGCCTTCGTCGATTTTCTTTTATATTTTTGCTTCACTGTTTATTATCTGTATTTAGTTGGTTTAGCAGAGACATGTGAGTCAAACAAAAATAATAGGATATATTATATGTATATACATATCCCCATCTTACATCTAACGCTGTTTACATTTTGGATTAATATAAAATAGATTAAAATTCTTCAAACTTTTATGGTTAATAGTAAAGCCGTTATGTAAATGGACTACTGGAAAGTTTGTTTTCGGTCCCTTTCCGGACCTAAACGGTTTTAGCTGAATATTAAACAACGCCGTACGAAATCCTTTAACTAATCGTGTTCTCTTAATTTTGTAGCCAATTAACAAGTATTTGCCATCCTTTCATCTAAAATAGCATCGCTGTAGGTTAATGAATCGTCTGATTTACTTTAATATTTATGTCTATTTTCATAATAAATATTAAATTTCTTAGGTAAGTAATTTAAATGGAAATGTATTTATCGTTGCTTTGATCATTGTAGATTAATTGTATCAGACTGAAGGAATCTTGTTTGTACATCTACGTGAATGGAAACATGAATGTTGTAACTGTATATACATTGTATCTTGTTCCGACCCACCACTAATATACACAAAGTTTACTCATAGTAAGCTGGGTATTACAATAGAGATCTAAATACCCAATATTAAGTAAAACGGTGGTCAAATATGTGTTACATTCGTCATTTAACGCTGACGTTGAATTTTTAAAATACTAAAATTGTGCAGTTTAATCTTATAGCAACTGCTAGCTTATGTTCTTAAGAAAATGGAGTAGTTGTTGATGATGTGCGTATTGCAAGTTGTTTTGATGAATCTGTATATATCTAAAACATGAATAAAATATATACACGAAAATGCATCAGAACCTTCCACTAAAATTAAAAAAAAAACATGCTGTAAAAAATAAAATTCTTGGAATAGTTGTAGAATAGTATCATACAGTTTTATATACGTTTTAACCGGTATTCGCGATTTGTTGGTACTTTGAAAAATATGGTATAAATGATACGTACAAATTAAGCTCTTGGTTTTTTGTACACTTTTTGATCTGAAAATACTCTTGAAATTACTATTTAGTAGTATTTAGTAGTATTTATTAGTATTTATTAGTATTTAGTTTAATCGCAATTGAAGACATCACAAATACAGACATATCCCCTTGAAGCACGCGACGTATACTTTGCAGTTCTAGATGTATGTCATAGCCAGCACAGATTAGTAATTACAATTAAGTTTATGTTTTCTCTATGTATTGAGTTGATTTTGCAGTGAGTTATATTATCATATTTCTTGTCAGTTTTACGAAATAGACAAAGGTACATGGCTACACAAGTTGCTGCACAGTGACATGTATGTATAATATTAATTAATTGGAACATTTTTTTCAATTAGTATTTTTTGAAACTTGAAGTAATTCTAATAATTGAAGTTACGTATTTAAGTGCGTTGAGTACGCCTCCCCACCTCGATGACTATTTTGTTGTATTATAGTCTATTTTTCTTTTCCCTTACTGTCGGCAACTACAAACGATTTATGTAGCCAATTCTGTACCTAAACTACTTCAATAGATTTTATTTGATTGTCAAATACTGTTGAGTTTGTTATTATTTATCTAATTCAGGCCAGTTTACAATAGTGCGTATTTCGTGGTTTTTGACCAGGTGTTCAGCCAATCCCGGAAACAATATTATTGTTTGGAGACAAAATATATTACATTATGACAATCATTGATATCCGTCAATGTTTGTTTTAAATGTTGTACGAACGTAATGGTCCGAACTTCGTCTCCTTCTATACCGCGGTATCACGTTCCTGGGAGGTTGAAACTATACTCGTATACGACTACTATACTTGTTTTTTGCTGAAATTTAAAAGACAACCCACTAGTATGCGAACCCTCAGTTTATGGAAACATTTGCGTTAAGACAAACTTAGGTGTTGCTGTGTTGAAACGTCTCCTTTAATACCCAAGTTATTGTCAAACCTGACATGTTTGACCCCTACGATAGCACTCAGCTCCGCAGTATCTCAGCTATGTAGCATAGGTCGCTCTGTCACATTGTCAAGGCCCCGGAGAAAATCGCCTACCCGGTACGCTCCAACCGACATGTAGGCCTATGGGACTATACCAAGTAATAAACACTTGAACGGACTTAGTATGGCACGGCCTTGGTCCAAAGTTCAAACACGCTAACTTCCAACTTGGACGCGCTAACAACTATATATCATCCGGGTACGTTAGGAGTTTATTATAGGAGAGGGTCACTATCAATGTATCTGTTCGTTTAACACATAATGCTTGATAAAATGGACAACATGGATAGAAAGGGTGTATAAAGTCTGATTGTAAAGCTAAATCACAAAAGATATAGGATTTTATTTATGCTACAGTACTACAATACCGACGTCAATTCAATTAGATAAGTAAACTAGAGCGATTGTTACACCGGGTTAAAGTAACAATAAAACTAATATATGGTCAACACTGCGGTCCTTTTCATCTTTGTACTTAAGGCAACTAGTCCAATCTTGATAAGTTTCTTAAATGATATACTTTAAGTAACTTCACTCTGGATTAAAATATTTATAAATCCCTTCAGTGTTACAAGAAGTCGTTCGATCACCCAGTAAAGACAAGCGGAATAAATGTAAATACAAGTACATTCTTAGTTAAAAGCACTGCTCATTTCTATAGTTTTACATTATTTTGAAGGTGTGCAAGGTCCGTGACAATGCATTACCTGGCCAAAATAAAAAAAATGTGCTATTTGATCAATAACAGACACTTAATAGTTACATGAAAAATGTATATACTAGTATGAGAAATGTTCCAAAAATAACAGAAAATGACGATATATTAGAAAAAATCAACAAGTTTTGATCAGCAGGCTTCAAGGGTTCAGCTCATTAAATTAACTAAATTACAAATTTACAAAATTAATTGTAATTTGTTCAAAATCAATCAATGGCTTTCTTGCCCTGAGGATAATGAATTTTAATCCAAACTTAGCATACCTATTTTTAATTCAGTGCATATACTGAGCAAAACAGCTAGCCGAACACTTTTTAAATTTGAATATTTCAGTATCCTGTAAGTGTACAAACTTAAAATTTTGCATAGTTAATTCAATATAGAATGTGCACCTTATGCAGCTTACCAAATGAAAATGCATGCCAAAATCACTCATTCATAACGAAAAAGCTTCAAATCACAATTTTGCACGTTGTGATCGATTGCTTTCGAATGGCTCTAGTTTTGTGTATATGTTGTGTAGCATGGGTGTTTGTTAGTCGGAAAAACAAAATATTATGTCAAAAACATGGCGCATTTGTCAAAGGTAGGCCGCGGAAAAGCGGCAATTACGCTCCCTGGAGGGTATCAATCAGACAGATCAGTTTTACACATATTCAAATTATCACAAACATTATTTCCTTTTATTTCACGTAGGTATGCATACCAATGCACATAAAATTACCTAAAACAGTATATTGGGAATCGCAGGAGCAAAGAAAACTAGCAAATTCAAGCGGGATAACTCTTGCATAATTTTACATCTTTTTAAGTTCATCCACTATATTTTCCCATAAAATTGTATTGTCATGCATAAGTGAAACACGTTGACTTTAAAAAATAATAAATATTAGTCCTGCGGGCTTTTTGGCATGTGTTTGAAAAAACGTGTTTTTCTCTCCATTCAGTATATAAAACACATTTGAAGTGCGTTCATCAGGTGTTCGACAAATTGTAATGCAGCTATATGCCCGCTTTGGTAATAAAGATTGTTTTAAGTGTATATTCTGATAACGGAAACAAAAATAAATATTAAATTACTGAAAATAAAACCAAAATTAAGTCACTAATTACCCTCATTTATCCACACAAAAGATATTCGACCAAATTACCTCCCCTTGACCATTGAAAATTAAAATCATAATTTTGAAAAATTAAAAAATCCATGTTTTTGTGACCAAATCGCATGATATCGAGTTTGACTATTTGTTTTATTAATTTGGCGATTATTCTTTTTAAAATGTGCATGGAATAAACCTAAAATATTGTATCATTTAACGCTTATTCGTGAATTTCAAGTTTTTATGTCTGGTTCTGTTATTTCATGGTTCTGTGAACTTCCGTTTCGCATTTTTGAAAATAAAACTATTTAAATCGCACCTCAAGATCGTACATAACAAGTACACCAAATTGTGTGCAAAAATATTAATAAATAAAAAAGTTGTACGGTAAAAACCGCTGCTCATTCATAAAATATGCTAATTGTACATTTTGTGAATTTCATATTGATAGGTGATGTCATTAAATACATATTTTGACGATGATGCAAATTAAATATTTTGACGAAATTTTACCACCAGCCTTCTAATGCTTGGATTATACTTCAGGCCAAGTTTCAGACAATTCCTATGGATAGTTCTACAAATATACATAAAAAACATAAGCGTTCGGTTAGCTGTTTTGCTTAGTATACATCTTAATACAAGGTATTGTACGCTTGCACATGTAGTATTTTCCAATATGATACATTTTGTAAATGCCGAGCCTAGCCGTTTATTGTCAGTCAGCTTTCTGCTGAGATATGACAGACGATTATTTATTTGCCTCCACACGGCTTAGACCCATAAATATAACTAAGTTTATTTGTATTTTTTTTCTACATAGCCGAATGATAGGAACTTACTCAACCAATGATGTGTGAGTGTGTGATTTCGTGACATCCCCAGTTCTTCTAATAACTATTACACATTACTCACCCTAGTTAGATTCCATCTTGGTCATTTGCAATGACTGCGACTGTAATAAAAATTGCCAGTCAATTGCGAAAGTTAGTACTTGTGCACAAATTTATTCCCGGGCAGCTAGATAGGTGAGGTTAGTTGAACAGTTAGTGTCTCCCATATGTGATATAAAGCACTTAACAGCAACTCCTAATCAGTTAAATCCTACTTGGTCATCATTAATGCTTTAGTATCATCAATAAACATTGTATTGATGTAATCACTGTGGTAACACGCATATCATTTTCACATAGTTTTAACCATGTCTTAATTTTCATTGCATGCAGCACTTTTGAACGTATAATTATATTATTTAAACCGTGATTTTAAACATGACCACTTTGAAGAAGAAGTAGACGAAGAAAAAGCAACAGAAGAAGAAGAAGAAGAAGAAGAAGAAGAAAAAGAAGAAAAAGAAGAAAAAGAAGAAAAAGAAGAAGAAGAACAACAACAACAGCAACAACAACAACAACAATGTGCATTATCAGACCACATTAAACGAAGCAACACCAACATCATCATCGTCAGAGACGAAACAGTGAAATGAGTTTTAAACATTAGATATAAAAATGTTAAAATGGTGATTATTCCCCAAATAATCCAAAAAAGATGATTATTTTATTCGATCGAGCCACTTTTTACAATAATAACATAGTTCAACAGGCCAGGTGTAACTTATATTGTGAATGTTTTATTTGGTCGCATAATACAATAAAAATAAAACAAAGTTCAAGTAGCATTAGTCTACTTATACAACACATTCCATGAGCCACAGATGATGGAACTATTACCGAAAATTGAGAAAAATCTAAAATATTTCACATCAAAAGTCGCCGCTGTAAAAATATTAATCTAATAGAGGAATCACATTCTAGCTAATCGAGAAATATAATTTAATCAGTTATTTCGCACATACAATAATAGTAAATCGCTAATATGATTAACCAGTATCAATATTGTCCCGACTTTTGCTTGTAATGAATAGCGCGGTGTTAGATATTACGCCGCGTACTGATTGTGTGGGCCTTAGATTGGTGATAGCTAGTAAACTAAATAAATGATACATTTGTGTCAAAAGCTATCTACAGAAGATCGCTGGTCAAGCCGAACTGAAATACTCTTATTTCGTAAATTTTCTTACTTGACGATATATCAAAAGTGATGTCTCTTAAGGTTCGATCGAACTTAAATCATTGAAAATGGTCTTCTTGCATTGTTATTGTATGTAGATTCAGCCACATTATCCGTAGACATACATTTTTATTTTATTGTGTGCTGCAATTGTGCAATGAAAATTGTCCGTTTATATCGAAATGATATTTAAGATAGTCATAAAATACTATATTGAAGAACAATTTTGCATTCAGCCATGCACTGGAATGAACTAAGCCTTTGTTGTGGATTGCGCCGGGACCGGTGGTTACGGTGGACTCTGGAGGCGCTGCATTCCACATAGCTAAATTATTCTTACTTTCGTATAACCTTACGTTTAAGAGTAGCCGCGTGCTACTGGAAGTCTCCTTACGCGCAGGACTTCGAACCAAATAAACCACATATTAACATGGTGAAAGTGCGTACCGTGAAACCTTTAAAGTCTGTGAATGTTTTTTAGGCCATATTGGTGTTTGTTTGTGTTTGACCGCGAGACAGTCGTATTGCTACAGCCACAGTCGTATGCTGTAGGCCATAATATAACTATTTAAATTTAATCACAATTTTGAAATTAATAAGCGTATCCTGTTTGAATTATAAAAATCGTATTAACTAGCTGGTCGTACTTGCAAAACTTTTTTCTGACGTAGCAGTTGCAATAACGGGGTCATTTGTTACGTTAACTATACCTAACATAGAAGAAGTCGGGTAGCTCAGCTGCTCGGATGGTTCCGACGTCTGTCAGAAGAGTGTCAGTCAGTAAAGAATGTGTTTAGATATATGTGATTTCATGCGTAATCAACTCTAATCAAATTTAAATTAATTTATCTTTACAAGTTCTTTAATCGTTCGTCTAGATCAACATTTTAATGATTATTTTACACGCTTGTAACTAATTAGCATTTTAGGATTCACAAATGACTGCTTTTGGCTGCACTTATTAGAACATGCGCATCGGCCACCTGTGACATTAACACATCGTAAAAACTACTATAAGAGGTGGTTAAAAACCCCTCACCAAAAACACACCCGTCTTGAAAATATGCAGATATTAGAATATTTTAAACGCCTTCAAAGTACTCCTGTGAGTTGGTCAAGACTCAGTTTTCATTGTCAAATCTTCCTGTTTTAATGTTAACAGGTGTAATTTATGGCCAACGAATACATAAACCGGTGTAAAATAATCGCACAGATTTTTCCCTTCATTTAATTTAAAAGTAATAAATAACCCATGAAATATCACTACTAGCGTAATATTAAAGATGCGTGAATTCAGGTTTTTGTTCGATGATTTTCGAGCACGAAGTTGATTATTATCATGTTAATGACAGAAAACGATGTTGCTGGGGTTATATTTGACAGCACATTTTGATGAGAAAGGATAGATTTCAGTTTTGACTCAAACAGTTTAGGACACAAATATTCATATAAGACAGACCACACAAGAGGCGGTTATGAATCTAGTTATTGGAAAGGAATGATTTGTGGGGTATTAAAGTTATAATGATAAAAAAACCAGAGAGCGGACGCCAAGCGAGTACGTTGACTCCTACATAAAATTATCTAATTGTTCAGAAAGAAAGACAATTACGCGCTAGGTCCAGTGTTCTTATTGGCTGTATTATTAAACGTACGTTTGTAATTCAGTCATACACTTTGACAATGTGACTCATTGACATGGCTGTGCATCGATTTGTAAAACATAATTTAGACCAAGTGCTGAACAAAGTATTCCATGAAACCTCTCATACGAGTATCTTACACGTAGATGTAAAATGTGTACACATGAGTTGTTAAGATGGGCTAGTACAATTATGCCAAGCCAAATGTTTTCTTCTTGCACTCTGATACGACATTGCCTACACTGGTCGGGCACTCCAAGATACATCAGTGTTAGTTTTTTGCGGATCGTTCATGATACGATACTGTTTGCCCTGTCCAAGCAGTTCATTGGAGAAACAATGCTAATTGTATCAAAACACTTCATGACACACATATTGTTTAAATGGCCGTTCCGGAATATAAAATCATTTGTCCTGTCGGGCCAACTCCAAGATGCGCAATTGCCAGATACAAAAAATGTAATTACAAGATTATTAAGTGTCCTGTTCGGGAATTCTATTTTTAGGAGTCAATTCCTATTATATAAGTAGTATCCATTCGGAAACATTTCTAATCACCGTGCACCACTTTGCTGTTTATGAACGTTCAGAATGTCCGGTTGATACTTTATCTTATGGGCATTTGGAAGGGTAGCAATTAACCAAATATCATACTATAAATATAATTTTTCATCAACTAGATAGACCCTCAATAATAAGAATATCCTTTTAAAGTGACTTTGTGAAGGCTTCTGAAACACGATCATAGCTTGAATATGGATTTCGCAATAGTGCGCTTTATTTGTTTATTCGAGACCGTTTATATAGTCACAAAATGCCCAGAAAGTTTATTACATTCGCCATGGTCATGGCTTTTTTATGATTATTTAACATTTTAAAAGAAACGATGACAAAGGTACAATAGTATTTTTTTAAATTAAAATTTAGTTCCAAAATTCTACTTCGATTGTTTGTTCCCTTAGACATAATATCCTCAGCACCGTTTATATAACTAGAGTATGCCTATAGTATAATTTCCATAGTGCCAAATCCATGCATCAGTGATGTTGCCTATATGAATCTTGTCATATAAGTTGTGCTTTGAAACAACTAGCCTATAATGAAAGAGTTTGAAGCGACGAAGCAATGTATACGATACAAACAATACAAAATGGTCAAAATTGGCAAAGTCTGTAGTGGAAATAACGCAACATTTTAATCAGTGTGTTGGTGCACGACTATTTCATTGTCACTTCGCGTACCTTATGTCTTACTCTTTTATTGATCTGATAGCTGATTGTCATGTTCCCATCTTTGATGAGGGTGTATGTTGCTTTGCACGTTTCGGTTGGTCAGATAATAGGTCAGTTGATCAGCCTGTAGACCAAATTCTCTCTCCGTTCAGTAACTCAATAACGCTTTGCCCTATGATCGTCAAACTTGCCATGGATGCTGGCACCAATTGATGCTGAGGTCAGTGTGACCTTTACCATTTCTCCCCATTGAGCTGTCATGCATATGTGCATACATTTATTACAATTATCTCCCATTGACATTGTTTAATATGTGTTGTGGTCTTTTACTTTGGGGTTACTAGTAATACGGAGCGGGGGAACTTTTATGTATACAGTATTTGTTCCATACGGAAAGTTCTATGTAAGAATGGGGTTTGGTACATCTCGAAACTAACCTCGATAGCCTAGTGGTAGAGTGTTCGGTCCCAGGTGAAACCATGGCTAATGTCAAAGTCCTTTAAAATGGTACTGATATATCTCCCTTTCTTAACGCTCATCATAGTTAGTTCCATGTTAACTTGCTGCCAGGATAATGTAACTGGCAAATGTCTGTGACAAGGTAGAAGCCATAATGACCACATTTTATTCTTAGAATTCCGACTGTCTTGTAGATTACTGGAACCAACTTTATGAATAAAACGACACTTTTACCATATATTTTGTGTCCGTGTGACGTGTGAGTTTTCTTGTTACCTTTGGCACTTCCTTGTAATTGATGGTTGTCCTTCTAACTGGTTGCTGTTTGCTGGAACTTTACACCGTGTATGTGTTTGACAGACTGTGATGGAATCAGTACTGTCGGGGTATGGGTCTGATTTGATGTACATTTCGATGGGTATCCTTGTCACTTCAGGCTCACGTTTTACGTTTGTCGTTCGAAATAGATAAGCATCCTTCCAACGATGTGACTACATCATTACCTTGAAGCCAAAAAATCGCACATCTCTATCACTACATAAACGTTCCACCCCATATAGATTTTTAATTCAGTAAGCACATCAGCTATGTCTATTTTTCATATTCAAATAGACAAGTATATTTCAAAGATGTGATAACATTATCTCATTAAACATACTTTAGTTTCTATATGCACATTTCTATCCCACCACTGCATCAACCACATAAAACCAATTATAATAGTTTCCTCGAAACTCAATCTATGTTGAAAAAATATACTTAGACAATGCTGATATTTTAATGAATGTATTGTATTGTATTTGTTGACATACTTTTGTTCTATGTTTTTGTAAATATTGTTTATTTTATTGAATAAACGGACCACATTATATGGTTCAAAAAAGAAAAAAAAAACGTTTGTCGTTGTTCGTGTATTATGTCTTTTAGTTTCAATTTCTTGTTACCTTTGTGATGTGTTTTATGCACTGTTGTTTCGGACATTTATGCTCCTGTTTTTTGACCGGATGTATTATGACCTTTTCACAGTGTACAAAAATTAACACTCTAGTTGTTTACGCCGATTTTTGCCAGACTTTCATTGACGCACGGCGATCAGAAAATAGACGTACCAAGTTTGGCTTTTTTAAGGACACGCGTCATATGCCCATTTTAACCACTGGTCGTTAATATTTATAATATACCAGTTTGGTGCTTGACGCACGTAACATTTGAGCACTAATGAACCATAAGTACGACGAACAAATATATCCTTGGAATGACTTGGACCTTGTTGTCGCGTCTTTAAGTAACATTATTTGTTTTTTATTAACATTAGCACGTTTCTATAAATAAATGTCACAGTCCGTCCTTACATTTAGCAGACAATCCTTGATATTTACTTGTTTTAATGTACTTTCCTGTGATGTTTGTACACACGAGCACATGTTTTCCTTTTGTGTTTGTACACATGATCACATGTTTTCCTGTGGTGTTTGTACACATGATCACATGTTTTCCTGTGGTGTTTGTACACATGATCATATTTTTGTTACTTTCCTGTGATGTTTGTACACATGATCATATGTTTTCCTGTGGTGTTTGTACACATGATCACATGTTTTCCTGTGATGTTTGTACACATGATCATATGTTTTCCTGTGGTGTTTGTACACATGATCACATGTTTTCCTGTGATGTTTGTACACATGATCACATGTTTTCCTGTGGTGTTTGTACACATGATCACATGTTTTCCTGTGATGTTTGTACACATGATCACATGTTTTCCTCTGACGTTTGTACACATGATCACATGTTTACTGTGGTGTTTGTACACATGATCATATTTTTGTTACTTTCCTGTGATGTTTGTACACATGATCACATGTTTTCCTGTGATGTTTGTACACATGATCACATGTTTTCCGGTGATGTTTGTACACATGATCACATGTTTTCCTGTGGTGTTTGTACACATGATCACATGTTTTCCGGTGATGTTTGTACACATGATCACATGTTTTACTGTGGTGTTTGTACACATGAGCATATGTTTTCCTGTGATGTTTGTACACATGATCACATGTTTTCCTGTGGTGTTTGTACACATGATCACATGTTTTCCTGTGATGTTTGTACACATGATCATATGTTTTCCTGTGATGTTTGTACACATGAGCAAATGTTTGTTACTTTCCTTTGATATTTGTACACATGAGCACATGTTTGTAACTTTCCTGTGATATTTGTACACATGATCACATGTTTTCCTGTGATGTTTGTACACACGAGCACATGTTTTCCTGTGATGTTTGTACACACGAGCACATGTTTTCCTGGGATGTTTGTATACAGGAGCACATGTTTTCCGGTGATGTTTGTACACATGATCATATTTTTGTTACTTTCCTGTGATATTTGTACACATGAGCACATGTTTGTAACTTTCCTGTGATATTTGTACACATGATCACATGTTTTCCTGTGATGTTTGTACACACGAGCACATGTTTTCCTGTGATGTTTGTACACATGATCACATGTTTTCCTGGGATGTTTGTATACAGGAGCACATGTTTTCCGGTGATGTTTGTACACATGATCATATTTTTGTTACTTTCCTGTGATATTTGTACACATGAGCACATGTTTGTAACTTTCCTGTGATATTTGTACACATGAACATATGGTTGTTGTTACCGTTTCTAACCGATGCCATCTTCTCCTTGTACCGTGTACTTTGATTAACAAAATAGTCTGGTATATAGAAACAATGCAATAACCACCTCAACATTTTAGATTTTCAATTAATTTCTCTAAAAAAAAATAAAATAAGATATTTGTTTGAGTCTATTATTATTCAGTATTACTTATATAAATTAAGAAACAACGATGTTTCTTCTGAAGTAAATAGATTAGCACATGTTTTACGTGTTGTTACTTAGTCTTACGAATTATCTGTAGAACTTTGTGTTCTTATAAAATGTGTATCACTTTTACATAAAAATGAATTACATGACATATTCATGAATCTATAAGTAACCTGCAGAAATTCACGCTTTCAAGTTATTGACGAATTCGTTTTTATATAAGAAAATAAGAAAACTGTGAATGTCACATCACATTTTCGTAACTAGTACTTCCATATTTGATATCGCGATATTAACTAATATGAGAATAGCTGTGTGCACGCGTAAAACAGAATGCACCACATTCGGAAATGTACACCGATTTAGTGTGCTCATTTCATTTTGCTCTTTGTAAAAGTTCGATTACACGTGCAAATCCAACTCGATAAGAAAGAACACCTATGGACATGTTTAAATCACAGCCCAGTGTAAGATTTCGCTTATAAAAACATGTATCACAGTGCGAGGTTGAGAAAATCGGAGAATTGGGTTCTTAAAATTCTACTGGTGTGTAAATTCAGAATTTTATTTCAGTTTTGTGTTACATATTCTTAGTCTGTTGCTGCATTGAAATCCACTCAGATAATGTACGTGTATGTGTGTCAATATTAATTTTATACCTGGCCCCGTGATTATCAAAACTTTTTCATACTTAGTTCGATTCCATGCTCATCAAATGTAAAATGGTTCTAACAGTTAATATGTCATTGTTTAACTGAAACTTTCACATCACATGAATATCCTTTAATAAGGTTTGATGGAGCAAAGATGAGTTTACACAGTTTATGCGCTGATTAAGTTTCATGTTGAAAAATTGAGACAAGCTTTTCACTCACGAGGCCAGTTCCCGTGATCATGAAATAGTTAACATATTTTCAGCAACGGTATAATAAAATTTTAACTAATTTAGAAATATAATTCTGATTTTGGCTATCCATCTAGTAATAAAGTTTCGGTAAACCACGAAACGTTTTACTGTGTAAGCTATTTGAAGTTCGAGCACGAAATTGAGTTGAGGATGAAAACCATTTTATAATCACGTGGGCTGCTGTTTTGATCCGATGGCGATGCTTCAAGTGTCTTGTGTGTGGTCTTATTATTGTGGTTGTCCTGTAATGAACCAACCGCGACACGTGTTAGTATTCAGATATCTCTACCCCTGTGTAAGCACACCGTGTCATCCTGTACGCTATCCTTGGCCTCAAAGTCTTACTTACCGTTATTAGAACCTCTAGTTAAATCGACTCAAATACTGTAAGCAAACATCTCAATCTGGCATCAAAAGACAGTGTGTATACACCAGTATAATGATATTTATTTTGAAACATCATTATCCATTTCTTTGGTTAAATCTAACCATACAAATTATCATTACATTTCTCCAAGTATTGATATAATTTCTTCAATTCTCCTTTTTAGTTTTTCACATTGGGTGAAAGACGTTGGTATTCTATAGTATAGCTTTACAAACGCCAGATTTCAACAAATAACTAATTTTCTTAATTGAATGCTAGAATTTCCTATCGCAAACAGTTGTCTTGTAATTTCTGTTGGAAAACTAACACTTTCAAGTGTTCAGATGTGTTTACTGAAGTAATTTAAACACTCGTTGCTATATAATAATGAGACCACACTTAGATATTTTAACAAAATTTCGGCGTTTTAATTTATACAATTTAAATATTACAGAAACATAATCATAATGCACAAATATATAGTATTGGCAATTATTCACAAGAAATATATACATGCACATTTAGTTTGTCTGGTTGGTCGGTTTCAGCATCAAATAACCAAACAACAAAATATCATTCGGCAGCAATTAAACAATAACTTATATACAGCATAACACTTTAACAAATATATAATACATATTCAAACTTCTGTTCAGTTTAGCCAACTATCAGTCCATATGAATGCCTACCGTCTAAATGGATTCAGCAGTTTAGGCCTATATGTGAAACTATTCAATGACTAAATAAGGCAACACGTGATGGAATAAAATTCTACTAGATCTAACAGAATGCCAGAATGTATATCCCCTTGGGATTCCTGTACAATTTTTATGTAACTGTCATCATAGGTTTTACTAAGGTTTAATATCCCTAAACCACAAATTCACATTGTCACGTGGTTTAAATAGTCATGTGACGTCACAGCATCCTTGTTCGACGCGGCGCTATGTGCGGTTCAGACTATCTTTACACAGAGATGTTTTCAGAGCATAATTACCATCTGGGTTTGCTCATAACATACTGGTAGAGCAGTCTTATTTTTTATCACAGAGTTACGTCATCGTTGTGACGTCATTGTCTTAATATCTACGTCATTCATATTGGTGGTGGTGTAAGTGGACTCCAGTTGCTATTCCTAGATATATCACGGCTTGGTGTGGGCACAAAGTTAGAAATATCACACTGATCATACGTTGTCTGTGCTGAGAGCATACCACCGGAAGTTGACGACACAATAGTTGGACTAGTGGATGATGGGAGTGAATATCCGGTGTTGCGCAGATACGGCATAGAGCAGCTCTGATTGGGTGAAATGTTGCCTGTCATGGCGGATCCCATCCACATGCCGTACTGTGATTGTGAAGGCATAGAATTACCGTTCAGCATATTCGCCGTGGATGAAAACTGTGACCAATTGTCTGCAATGTTTAAAACTGGGGAAAGGTTTGACGTCATATCTCGGGAAAGTCCGGCTGAAAAGATAAAGATTTTCATTTTTAGAGTAAATCAAATCAACTTTTAAAAATGGTATAATAAATAATGTATTCATGGCCACGCCCTGTAATTTATTGAATGATACAATACGCACAATTGCAAGTAATTATTAAACACGAAACTACACAATATATTACACCATTGACAATGATTCATTGGACCAGCAAGATGCATTATTTCATTGGATTACTCACTTCTCAAGTAAACTAAATTTTAATAAAAGGAGCGTTTGTTTTAACACAAAAGAAGGTCTGTCAGTGTTACATAAATCAGGGCTAGTTGTGGCATCCATAAATAATGTAAAGTGAGAAAAGGTATGTTCAAAGTGCTTGTGAATAACATATTACAATGATTTTGACAACTTTTGCAGTGGCCCAGAAGTTAAAATAAATCCTTTTAAGTCCAATAATCAACAAAACTCGGGGTCACTTTATCTCTTACACTTCCCATGAAACATTTTATGTGGGGTGCTAAACGTTCGGTGTCACCAATGACAAATGTTGTACCCTAATTATCCAGTTAAATCTCATTGTAGCGATGACAATATCGGATCGTTTAAGTCTATTAAATGTCCGAATGGATGTTAACAAATTGGCTAGGTTACAGATATTGGTAATGTAATTGGCGAAGATGATATTGCAATTTTAAATTTATATGATCTCATGAGAAGGGCGCATCAAAGGGCCGAAGGTGACACCTTCTAGTGGACGGTGTAAAATTGCTATATCACAAACTACGGTCCCCGAAATTAAATAATTTGATTTCCGATAAGTTGAACGGTGTATAATGTAATATTAACACGTGCGTAATTTCTGCAATGTGAAAATGGGCCGATTTTACGGACGATGATTTCGGACAAATTGGCCGAAATAGATTTAAACGTTTCGCTTTGTGATAATTTTACAATAACTATAAGTTTATTGAATTTTAATTACATATGGTTTAGTCATAGAGTATTTCCATAGTGGTCATAAATAATTTATACAAAGGACCGGAAAATAGTAAAATCATTTAAGAAAGATAATGAAAATCTTTGCCTTTCAATTAAACCTAGAGTGGAGGTTTAATGTAAATCGAAAAAGAGAAAAGACTGTTAAATGTGTTTATATAGTTGGCAAATGGGCACGAAAATGGCGTCGAATAAACATAGGTAAACACCATTGAACAGAAAGTTATCATTTCCCCGTCCTTTCTGATCCTTAGAGATGACATAAATAAGATAGGCCTTGCTTTAATACAAGTGTCACAAAATGCCCATATTTAGACGTAGTTGTTATATTAGCCTCCAACGTTTACGTTTATGACGACGTTTTGTAATTCGGCTCAGAGGGTCCCGCTTTTAAATGTCCCACAATAAAGGTGGCTATTAATTTTAATTGTTTGGTTTGAAGTTAGGTTATGACTCGATCTGTCTGGTATGAATGAAGATCTCAGTTATCCCACTGACCACAGTGACAGCGCGGAAAATATGTAAACAGAACTTGACCCTGGCTCAATAACATACCGTATTCATAACGGTAGATATTCATTAATTTTAAAATCAATTTAAATTCTTATCTGTTTTAACGTCTAGGTTCTGAATGATGTTTAATTTCAATCATGTGTCCTATTCAATAAATTCACCTTGTAATCGTATACCGAAGTTTGTGGTCAGTTCAAACGCTACGTCATAATTATATACATGGGAATTTCATTTTCAATCATTTTTACATTACTTTTGTTTGTTTATGGTTTGTAGAGGAATTGAAAAACAATGCCCAAAAATTAGTTATAATTTCATAAAATTGTCATCATTATATTGTGGGTATTTTGCGTTCGGCTGATGCAGTTGATTGTATTTCTGGTCATTCGGTTTTACCTGCCTAATTGGCCAATGACGACCATCATTATTTATGCATGCATTATTTATTGATTTTCTCCTTATTATTATTACAATTCAGTATTGCACCGGCTTGACAATAAAACATAAGCATCGACCAAAGAAAAGAAACATTTTAAAATAAGTTTTTGTCGCTACAAGGACATTGCCGCAATGTACGCGAAACGATAAAATATTCAAATTTAATGAATACAAATAAAATAATATCTTAAAACTGCTCGACGTTCCCTGGGTTTAATGTCAACTTTTAGTCATGATAGTGCGGTACAAAATGATAATGAAAAATATATGAATAAATTTGTGTTTCAAATATATAGTTTTGTACTTCCTATAGATCGACATCTGAGGATAGTTTCGGCTAGTACAAGTATTACAACAGACAAGTAAAACGTATATGAAACAGTAGGTTATTACATATCACACCGCCATTATCCATGTATATCATTTCTGTATATATTTAATGCACTTGTCATTACTATGTAATCTGTGCTGAAAATAAAGGATATGTTCTGTTCTGTTCTGTTCTTCTAAACATAGTTGGATACTCGTGTGGAGATCTTAATGAACATGTATGGTCAATATACAAGGTGTTCCGCATGGCGGATAATAGGATGATACGACATGTTAATCAAGATTATGCATAGTGACCAACATATAAATACAGAAATTAAATGCTTCTAAAGTAACTAAAGCTTAATTCTTATTGGTATAAAAACAACCAACAAAGACTTGAAAGGATGTGTTTACCCTCACCACCAGGAAATCCCATATAGTCAAGCTGAATTACAGAATCACGAGTGGGTGAATAGTGAGGTAGAACAAAGACCTAAATTACAAATTACATTTTTACGTCTTTGGTTAGACCCTTGCTGGCACCCGAACTATTGGATGAATTACATCAGTGTTTTACTTGTAATACTAATTACACTTACTAGGTGGTGATCGTCTCTGGTATGGATGTGAGTACGGTGTATGCCTGGAATTCCGGAAGCTCAATCTATCACAATGTGGGTTAGCTAGATTAAGGGCATTAGGGAACTGGTGAGCTGGGGGAGGTACAAGACTGCCACCTGGTGGTAGATACCATGTTCCAGTTACTGAAATAGAAATGATACAATTTAGTCAGTGAAATTAAATCGTGAACGGGATTAATTGTATTATTAAGGCTTATTTTCATTATCAGTTCCCATTGGTTTTGTTAAATACTGCATTCTCTGTCGATTTGCTATTATCTCTATTTATGGAGCCGAGAATATGTAGGCATATAGCCAGTTGCACTATTCTTAAATGTAAGTTGATAACACAACAGTCCATTATCCACAAGTTCCGGACCATACCTTATAATGGCGCAATCAATGTAATAATAGCTTTAATTTACCATTCATAAAACCTGAACAGTTCCCGTCTATTGGTCAGCATTTAGAATATTCATTACGTAAATGTTTCTAGCCACCCAGACGGCGTTATATCTCCAGAAAATCGGGTATTCATAAACAACAGATCTGTGCAACAATTCATAAATATTTCACAATCAATAATTTATCCACTCAAGCGACCGGGTTTTTATGTTCATCGGAAGTAGATCGTTGCTTAAAGGCACGTGCGCGCACGATTGTTATTTCCATGACGGATATTTATGCAACCAACGGAAATTGATGCGTTTTTATTTATTATAAAACATGTATCATCTGCTATTTTCGGTTTGCAACACCTGTGATTTTAAAAGAAACCTAAGAAACATTGTCATATATCGGTAAGATCTCGGTTTTATACCAGCGTATATTCAAGTAAGCAAAGTGCCACTATAAGCTGCCACCTGTCGGCAAATCAAAGTACATATTGCAGAAAAAGAGGATTTTTATTTTAATAGCATACTGAGGTCGTTTAAGTAAATTTTGTTTGCATTTCATTCTGTATTTACATTCTTTATTTATAGAATATTTATGCAGTGTAGTGGGCGTTTGGTGCAATGTGGCAACGTGTCAAACAGGCGATGAAAATGCCACTGTCAAATTATAAACCGTTCATCAAGAGCAATCAATATTCCTGCATTAATTCTATGAAAGAGACTATCTAATTGTATTTCAGTTTAACTCTATCTCGATATAGCGACAATGTCATAGTTTGATACCATTAACTATTATCAAATAATACGAGCATAGGGATTGAAATACAAGCGTTTGGAACGGTGCGTATTCCTACGTATACAAAAAGACGTTGAGAGAGCCAGAGTTTGATGTACCCAACGATATAAACACAACGAGGAATTATAAATACAGCATCATGGGTGGTATATCAAAACTTTTCTTCTTGCCATCATAAAATAACTATAAACACCCATGAAAGTACGTGAAACCCATTTTGTGTTACCCGACCGTAACGACGAGATAGGGCTGTATCTGATTGAAAATATAATAGAGTCAATTGAAATCGCTCATCGCCCAATTAAGATGAAGAAGGCGAAGACCACACCGTGAATGCGGAAAGACTGTTAGAAAACTTTTGATGACAAAACGGCTCATGAAAAAGCCTTAAATGATTGACGTCTGATATTTAATGAGTCTATCAAAGATGACTAAAACTACCTCAACCCACCAAATTCATGAAGAGTAAATTAAAGTTACCACAAAGTCAATAAGAAACGTTTTGTTGGTTGCGAAAAAATACAAATGTGGCAAGAATTGTATATAAAACGTAATTATACGGTCATGGTTAGCATTCAGACAGAAAAGGGCCATCTGAGGCATCGGAATGTTGTCATGTGTCCGAAAGAAATTTTTAAATGGCAGGTTTGCAATATCATCAATATAGTGATGATTAATCAAACCCTGTCGCCCCCTCCCTCCACCAGTCAAAACTTTTTAGGGTCACCAGTCACAGACATCATATGAACGGCTGTCAAGACATGATAAGTTGCAATGACACCCAGCATTCGCAGGGACGTGCAACTTTGAAATTGTTACTGTTTTTGATACTTGGACAACGTTGGAGGGCGTGTGTTACTTTCTAAATGTAAACCTATACATATATTTGTTATAAAAAATAGAGACATATCGTTTAAAGGGGTATACGTATTAGGTTAGTTCGAGGATCAGGATTATGCGACTTGGTAGCCTGCAAGAAGTATGACATCCCTTTTACCAAGCCTATTAGATGTGTAAGGTTGCCAATTCCATAGTAACGACGATGGACTGTGGAGTTATCCAAGAACCCTGTCTTTGGGATGGACGCAGAATGCCCATCAGTACCGGACCCTACTAATTCTAACAAGGTAATGACCATTGCTGGTTATATAACTGTTCATGCCCCCCTCTATATTACCCAATAATCTTCTAAATTGATTCAAGTCTGTACTTGTCAACCCTCACTGCAACCATGCTTAAAACTATCTTTATTAAGCTTTTATTAGTCATTGACTCATGAACACAAGTTGTCTCACAATATCATACAACCGATTCCCTCGTTATTCTAAAGTGTTAATATCTAATTTTAAATCCAGGTCTCTCATCTGCCCCTTTTAAGGAACATCAAATCAGTCCAATATTAACACAATCTTTAAGATGATGATTCTTTCAGTGTTGAAGTAATGAAAATAAAAACGAGCCTCTTATCTGATGCTAAACATTGTAAATAATATCGCCGCTCTTATTTTAGTTTACATGCACATAGACATCAAAGGCGCCGCAGTTTGAATTAAACGTTTACTTTTAATACGTCTTCAAGGAGACAGGTACCCTTATAATTATCCGTGAGACGATGCGTACGAAAAGATAAGTTTGAAGGGAAATGAAGGGCGATAATCCATGCTAGATATTGTGTTGTAGATTTGGGTGTTTGAGATAACAACTTGATGATAATCCGTATTGTTCATCACTAAGATTAACGAGGTGATAGTGAGTAGATTAATCAGTTAAAGTTTCCCTAATATCCGCATCACGAACATTCTTGTACCGTGACACGTCAATATTTATTGCCCTATTTATTATACAACAGAAAAAGGGGGCAGTTAGGTTCTCAGGGGTTTCTGTCAGTTTTTTTTAAGAGAAAAAAATGAAACAAGACACACCCAAATTCAATAAAATAAATTAAATGAAATAAATCAATTTCTTCGAAACAAGCACTAATAAATCGAACTTGTCAATGCCAATGAAAAATAGTTTTGTTTATTTATATTTGTACGAGTCGCCCAAAAGAAATAATTACAAATATTTTAAATAAAACGGTATAAGGCTAGAATGATATAACATTTCAAGCTAGATATAAGAAGTTCCCCATTCCGCAACTGATAAAATGCTTAAATGTTTCATTTTTGAGAACACGAAAAAGAGAAAAAATCGAACGCAAAACATTTAATAAAATCGCGCACTTTTTATAATTATCGGAGCAACACGACGTATCGGCTTTGTAGGTTTGTTTATTTGAAGTCAGGAGAAAACTTCGTGAGTTCATTCATAAAACACAAGATAGGGAATACGTACAAATATATGACGACAAAAAAAGAGAAAGTGCTCTATCTTGACTTTAATAAACTAAAATAAGGAGAGTGATTAATTTATAGACCAATTCAGCTCAATGTTCGAAGGACGGTTTTGAACTGTTAAGAACATGTTCTTGTATTCTTACGAGTCAATTTTATCAAGCGAGTACCACCTGGCTGTATTCAAAGAGTCATCAACAATCACTGAATGAAAACCTGGTAAAAGGCAGTTTATAATTTATGTATAAGTAGTTTGCTCGTTTATCTCACAAACTTCACAAATACGTGCCGAATTCACTGAAAACTTCGATGCACGTTTGTTCAATATGGTTGAGTCTTTTCAATTTTCACTTCATATCTACTCGCTCTTTCTCACCTCCTTCGATAACTTAAACTGACATTTTGACAAATTAAGATTACGAACATTCCTAGGGACGGTCATATTGTGAAGGAGGGTTTAGTTAACTGGTGTTAATCCGCTACCGTATGGTTCACAGTAGCTTCCTAAAAATCTTCCACGAGACCGCTAAGTGGACACCAATAAACGCAAGCGAAAACCGAACAACACTGGACTTAGGAAGCGCATTGGGTTTGAATGTGCTACATATTTCTAGGACACGCATAAGTCAGTGGACACAATTTATGAGGCTGTTAAAAGCAGGTGACTGTAAGATACAGGTGTAGTTAAAATAAAGTACGCTCTCTGATCTTTGTATGGCATACGATTTCTAGACATTTCCGCTCTATCCAGGTGGCACCCGAACTACTTTTCTCAAACCTTAATTGTAAATTTACGAAGCGTATTAAACAGACACGCTCAACCCTTATTGTGCTCCCTAAAACCGGAACCCTTTGCCCCTTGCCACCTAGACCTTGTCGTCGCGATAGGAGTGAAAATGATATACAGTGTTCTGTGATACCATTGTTTATTTTACACACCTGTTCACTCGGTTAGTGAGAGTTTTAGGTGTATTTACTTTCTTCAAGTGGTACTCAATATAACAAGAATGTAAATCAAACGCAGAATAGATAGCATTGAGATCGCTTTAAACAAGACTTGTTCGTTTATAAATTTGCTACCGGACTATATCGAGAACTTCTTTAAGAAGCAGATAAAGGCCTAAGGTCTGTGTTGATTTTGACGCAATATTGGGGGACCCGCCGCACACATTGATTGTGTACATTTTGCAAATTGGCAAACAATAGGAAGACACCTGTATACTTTCAGATGAAATTGAAACTAAAATGAATCGGAACGAATTTCTGCGAGTGTCATTTCGTGACAAGACATTTTCGTTTTCGGTAATTCTGAAGTATTTACATAACTTGAACGATTCGTCTATATAAACGTTGAATAGGAACAGAATTGTCATTGATACAGATGAGCTAGCGGATGTATATCTGGCCTGGATCATGTTGTATTAAGTAATGTTGATTTATCTATGTTATGTGATACTTATATACATTAAATAATTTTAAAAAGGTTTTACGAAATTAATCGGTAGATAGATCATAGATACATGTACTAGCACAATGTCATGTAGCTTCGAAAATCCACAGGACAAATGTTTCATGTATTACAGGGGTGTCAACAGAGCCAAATTTAAAATCAGGAAAATCTTATGTGTTCAACCATTTTTGCCAAATGCGAGGCTTTCAACCACATTATAGTTTCCATATTTAACTCAGTTTTATTAAGAAATTCCTTCGAAACAGACTTAATTGACCATAACTTTGCCAATTTTCAAGATGTTCTCTTCAAATAATTTTTATTTTACTCAGGATTCGTGGCTCTTTCTGTAAATGTAAATCCGGAATTCCGGATGAATCAGGAAGATTGACACCCCTGGTATTAGGTTCTCAAAACGTAAGAACTCCAAACCAGCTCATTAAGAAGCACAATACTAAGGCATAGAACGCAGTCTATAACATTGGATAAGTCAAAACTAATTATTTTACCCACTGCATAGAGCATGGCTGCCATTATTATTATAGTCTTACAGCAAAACCTTGTAAAATTATTAAAGGGTATATGTAGATATGGCAATATAACTTACAATGTGAGAATGATCTCTGTTGGTTATCCAAAGTCTCTTCTAAATAATCTCTTTGTTCAGGTCTGAAATAAATACGTAAAGAAAATGTTCTATTGATTCAGAAAATATTCTACTAGAGTAAATGGTGTGATACAAAACGTTGTTGATAGAACATGCGTGTATACTGTATAACTTTGCATATGTCTAATGATAAACTAATACGCAACATATTGAAACTTGAATTTATCATATAATTATGCATATTTAAGTAAGAAATGTGATAGTTCGATATCATCTTCGAGATGCAGTTAAAATTCACTGTGCAATACTGCGAGAAAGGTCTTAGATGTTAACTCATTTTTCAGTAAATGTGTTGTTACCAGAACCAACGTGTATAACGAGCACAGGTTATGACAGGAATATAATTATGATCAGCATTGAAAATGTTAATTTAAAGTGTATTGAGCTATATCGGAAGATATTTTTTTTAAAGTTTCAAAAACTGAAAAACAATTATGCCTTCATATCCATTAGATGGTTTTTCGTTTCAGTTTTACCAGAAACTCTCTCTGTGATTTTTTGGACATGCGGACAGTTCATTTCCATACGAAAGTGTTCAAGAACACCCAATGAAACTATAAGAATCATCTCGTTTTCGACGATTGAATCAAAGTACACGGAACCCGTCCAAAGTTTTTATTTGCAATAAAGGTAGTCTGGTATCATACTATAAACGATGCAAGTAATTATTTTGACATTGAATGACTGTTAGAATATAGTTAAGACAATTAGTTACTTGCAAAGATCTAAAAAAAATACACATATTGGACAGTCGCAAAGGTCTAAAACATATTTTAGTTGTATACATTTTAATGTTTAAAAAATGTAAAATGACTATTTCAAACTTCTGTATAAACACAGGCCCATACGATGAACTACAGTATATTGAAGTATATTTGCACTTGGATATAATAGTTACAAAATGCTGATAAATATAAATGCTTACCGTTCTTTTGCATCTAGGAAAGCCTTTGCAAAAGGATTGTGTTTTATTTTCAACGCTGTAATCTGTGGAGGAATAAAAGCAACGGATGAGAATAACAAATATCTTTAAACGTATTAGTACTTTATAACTAACAATTCAAACCAGGTCTTAGAGCCCACGAAAGACGGACAGACGGTTTACATGATGTTGATTATAAAACTTGATCACAAAATTTACAGGTAGCAATATTTTATGAATATAATCCGATCATCAGAGGCTGTGTTAAATAGTGAATATTGTATCATTAAAACAACAATATTTTTCGAATTTTAAAATGATATAATTATCTTAATTGACAGTTAATTTGTAGTTGAAATAAATATATAAGGGATAGCAATTGAGTAATGAGTAACCTTCGCCATAGATTGAAAAATGTTTCATTTTGGTTTACTACAGTTTACAGTTTTATTGGTATAATCGGCATGTGAAATGTCTCTGACCATTTACACAATAAAAACTAGATGGTCAAGACAACATATATACAATTATGTACATAAATAATAAAGACTTATAGATTTATAGAGGCAACGTAGTTAGGCATTTGCCCAATATTCCCTACGAGCCTCTGAAATTCAACACATTTACATAATATATACAACAACAGTCACATTAAAAATGGCAAAAGGAAAAAACTAAACAATTCAAGAATAAGGAATATACATAGTGCAATATATAATAGTAATGTCACATAACATATAGTATAATTAAGCAAGCACAGATGAAGAAAAAAATATACAAAAACACTGTTTAATTAATGCCGTTTACTCAGTGTCATTGTGACTAGACCTACCTCTTCATTTTGATAAGCTGTTACTGCGATGAATTGTGTTTCTGGAAAGTTGAAGCTGCTGATTCTCTTTTTCTGAGCGTTAGCCGTTACCTTGACCACATGTAACCGTGGTTCATACTTGTGTAACGAGTTCAACATTATCTGAAAATGAAATTCGATGTGTAAAAGTTCAGTTTGTATACAAAATTATTTATTTTTTTCACGTATTTATAAATAATGGAGTATAACAAAACTGCAGTTGGTTGTTAGAAGTATCCCAAACCGATGACAATTATTAAATAACATATTCTTTGGTGAAGGGTTATGTTATTCAGTCAATCTTTTTCAACTGGTTTTCATATGCTTTTTTATTCAAACTGTAGGAATGTTCATGCCTGTACATTAGAATTATATGGTCTTGGAGGAGTGCACAATAGCCCAAACGCTGAAATGCTAAAGTAATATACGGTGAGTCACTGACTTTGGCACCGCAAAAGTCATGAAAGAACAACAGCATCAAGTGCATTCAGTTATTAATTAATGCTCTTGAAATTACAATTGCTGACTTCAAACATTCATGTGTTTGGTTGTGTTTTAATTCAGTATTAATTAAAACGTATTTTCAAAGTTAATATTGTATCATTTGCCAGGTTTTGTTTATTTCAATGAAATTTGCAAACACGTGCTAAATTATATTTGTTTGAAGGTATCGTATGAACACGGAATTTATACCGATCCCAAAAAGCTATTTCCGTAAAAGCCATCCCGACCGTACAGTCGTCCCGTCATATTTTAAACAATGTTTAATGTTGGCACGGTACAAATAAAAATGAACAGCAGACAATAGACAGCTAGATCGATTCTAGTATCAATTTTATACAAATAAAAGCTGACTAGAAATTCTGTGTGTGTGTGTCCCCCGTGGAATAGAATGAACTAATTGATTTCTAAACAAACCATTAAATATTTAAAAGGTATTTGAGATTGCGTAAAATTGTAAAAACGTAAATACAGATTAAAGAAAAGGGAAATTAATAAATTACTAAAAATTTCGAAGAAAATTAGTTATTTCTAATTAACTGCCAAACGTCTGTCAACATTTACTGGTATTATAAGTATGCATATCATATTATTTTATTCTACTGGTAGAATTGTTTTATAGTTAATTTTCGGAATGAGATAGAATTTAAACAATGTAAAAGAGGGACTGTTTCATTTGTGCCCTTGATCATTTAATAAAAATCCCTGGTTAATACCCTAGTCACATTTGCCCTACAAGCTCCGTACGAGTTGATTTTTCTAAACTCGCACAACGTCCGTACGGAGCCCGCACGTAGACCGTACGTTCCGGACATCGAGACTCGTACGGATTTTTCACGAGGACTCGGTGATCGGGTGAAAACTATACATTCTGTACAGAAAATTAAGATTATTTCTGAAACAAAAGTGCTCCAATATGATTATAATTCAGTTCAAGTCCACACTGAAAATATACATTGTATTGATTAAATTAAAATGTTACCAATATAAAAGTGTACTAACGTTACAAAAAAAAATTTAATTAATACATTATTTCTCTTATTTAAGGTCTTATAATATGTATATTCAAATGATTGATTTTTAAAATTTCTAGATGGTAACGTTCCAAGAATTTTAATAATTATATGTTTGGTTTCAATAGTCTAATCCCAAATGTAATAGTCGTGCACGCATTAATCAGCTTTCCATTAAAAACTAGTTAATTTTATTTTTGTCGTGGTCTCATCCCTTGCTCTGTACAATTCAAACAATTATAATTCTCAACCAAATTTCTCAATACACATCTTTTCCCGAAATTATATGAATGCTTTTCTTGTTGTAAACTGTCTTGTTTTTCTCTGAATTATTTGACATTGACCGAGAAATTGCGAATATTGCGTGTACGGTGATTATCGTATTATATCTAATGACATATTAACTGCTCCCCGGCTGGGCTAACGGTGTCAAGTATATATCATTTCGGACAGGTAGCTATTCGGATATCGCTGGAACCATCTTGACAGAACCAAGACGGAATATTACATAAACTGTCATGGAAGCCACCTCTGCAACCGTTACACCATTAATTATATGGACATTCCGTTTGATTTCCCCTGTACATTAACACCAATCTGAGATTTTTATTGACCCATCCGACATTTATATGGACTCTCAAAAGATATTTGTTTTAAGATACAAGCGGAAACACTAATTCTATTGTGCAAGAAAATAGCTGACACTTATTGAAATGTTACTTTTTACGTTTTCACGGTTTCGTGTGATGTGTACTGACACCAGTCCAGTGATAATCGCTAAATTGTCCGTGGAAATTGAATTTCTAGAGATTGTACATTGACGCCTGGGTGTAATAGTTATTACAGCATCAGTGAAAACATCACAGCCCCTAATCCGCTGATAGGCATTGTTTCTGAATACTAAGGGTCAATTGTAATAGGATTATTGGATTATCATATTGTTTATTATTGTGATTCCAATGACATGTAAAAGATCTTTGGTTGATTTTAATAAAAGTTTCTACTCAATCGAGCTCCACTACCTAAATTATGACACTAGAAATAATTTCGTTTGTATTCGTTTTCAGCAGGACCTTCTATATACGTATACACATATAACGAAATTTCGTTGTACTGATATAGCGAAAATCGGATATAGCGTAAGAATTCTCTAGGTCCCGAGGATTTCGTTATAACCGAGTTCCACTGTATATAGAATCCCTGTTTTCAGGTAGTTTTAATGAAATGTTTTATGTTCTGTGCACATGTACGGAGACCTATAGAAAATTGATTCTGACCTCCCAATAAATCAAACCCACACATGAAATGGTGCGGTCTATTACAATTATGGTATATTCTACTTTTTCAAATTCCACATTTATATGTAAAGGTCTTTGAAATGTCATAGATAATATTAGATATCCATCACATTGCATTAACACTCACGTTACTAGAATAGTTGCGAGTATGTGCGATATGTTTACGGCTAATGAGAAATACGCAATTACTAATTTGGAATATCAACATATTGAAAAACAATATTTAACACATTTGTAATAATGTTTCAAAATCAATGGACTTTTTCTTTAAAAATCAGACTTATTCAATAAAATAGAAATTAGTTTTCATTTCGCGAATTAGAAAAATAAATAAACGCGAATATCTTCTAGTCATTTTTATGATATGCATGAGACCGTTAATTGTGCGATGATTAATTGACTGTTCCAAAAAAGTGATGTGGCTGCAGGTGTAGTTTAAAATAGTTTATTTCTGTCTCATCCATTTACATTCTTTACATATATACAAGTCAATACAGATAAAATATGTTATCACAGATAAGACATGTATATGGCCATTCTATATAGAATTATAAGAGACTTTCAAATCATGTACAATCTCATAAAATACAATGCTACCAATAGCAGTTAAGACATACAATATTGGATAAAAAAAGCTAGAATAGCAGATATTATAATTAACTAACTGGAATAAAAAGATTAAGATGTAAGAAATTGCTAACATAGACAAGCAATATTGTATTCTACATTTGTGGGACAAAATTTAGAAAATGCAGTGAGTACACCACTACAGCTTAACTGTGTAATACACTGTTTCATCTATTTATAATAAAAAGCTAAAAAAGGTTCTGATATAATAATCAACCTACATATTTTTACTGTACAGTACATTGTTACGTCTAGTTAAAATGTTAAAACAGGTTTTTGCTAAAATCCTTATCAAATCAGGGTGGCTGAACAAAAATTTGAACTTCTCAATAACATTAACTGTAGGGAAACCGTTATTAATAGATACGGCTTTCTCTACAAGTAGATTTCTATCACATTCATACATAGGACATTCTAACAAGGCATGAATTTCTGTTTCAACAACATTTAAACAAAATGGGCATTTTCTCTCGCTAACAGGTAAATTTTCATAGCGCCCAGTTTCTATTCTTAATGGTGCAACACCACATCTAAATTTCGCAAGTGCCGATCTATGATTAAAGGATAGATGCATTTTACAATACACCTCAACATCATACGAGTTTTTAAAAAGCCTATACGATCTTAATTTGTTACCACCTGTACCATTAACAGAAGCTACTCGATCAAGATCATCCCTCCATTTTAAAGTATGGGTTTGCATCATTACATCAGATACATCATTCAAAAACTGTTTGCGAGAGAAAGGCAAATGCATATATCTATCTAAGTTAAGCAACTTCATTTTGTCCTTAACAATAAAAGACCAATTTCTACATCTGTTATTACCATTACATGATGACCAAACAAATATTTTCTTGTTAATTCTAGTGTTATCATAGTTCAAACATCTATACCAATGGTTACATACTGACTTCCACTGTTCTATATAAATAGGCTTCCAGCCCATATCGCCCTGAACAGCAGCATTTGGGGTATATTTACCCAAACCAAGGTAGAATCTCATTGCTCTGTGATGGACTGCATTAATACAGTGATATGTTTTTACTCCCCATACAGACGCCCCATATGAAATAATAGGAACAACATAAGAGTTGTACAATTTGGTGTATACATCATACGGTAAACCCCCGGTGCTCTTAAATTTAGCAATGAGAAACCCCAAGGCACGCCCTGCACTCTGAGCAACAACTTTAGCTGTAATATTATAATCAAGGTGCTCAGTTAATGTAATACCAAGGTACATATAACTATTAACATAATCTAAAACTGACTGACCACAGTGGAACACATATTCGGACCTTTGTATAGACTCTGGACGAAAGTGAACAATATTACTTTTCTTCACATTTACAAACATATTGTTTGATTTACACCAGTCATTCAATAATGTTAACATAGCTTGCAAATCATTTTCGTTTTCTGCAATCAAAACAATATCATCTGCATATAAGAGTATACACACATGTTCATTTCCAATGGAAATTCCTCTATGGAGATTCTTTACTAAAACAGCAAGATCATTTAAAAATATGTTAAAAAGAACAGTTGATAATGAGCAACCTTGACGCACTCCTGTATTAACCTCAAACCAGTCAGTAAGGTGTCCATTGACTCGAACACAAGCTGATACGTTCTGATACAATGATCTAACTGCCTGAAGCATTTTGGTTGACATGCCAATATCGGACAGCTTATGCCATAGTAGGTTTCTGTCGACTGAGTCGAATGCCTTGCGAAAATCTATGAAGGCACAAAAGGTTGCCTGTTTATTTTTCTTGCGGGTATCAATGATGTTTGTTAAGCTAGAAATATGATCAATTGTACTACGCTCTTTGCGGAAACCATTTTGCTCTTCCACAATTAGACCATTTGTATCAGTCCACTTAACAATTCTATCATTTAAAATACTAGTGTACATTTTATACATAGTACAAGCTAAACTTATACCACGATATGACATTGGGTCTTTTTTCTCATTACAACTGGATTTTGGAATGGGATTTATGATACTTCTAGACCACATTGCAGGAACCTGCCCAGTTTGAAAACAAACATTGAATAAACTATGTAAAACTAACACAGAGGCATTGTTCTTTAACACTTCTGATGGTATTAGATCAACACCAGCAGCCTTACAGAGTTTAGCCTTTTCAACAGCCTTGACAACTTCATTTATGCTAATATCATCATCCAGTGATATATCAACCACATTTGTAGCATTAGCAAACACATTTTGGCTGGCATTATCAATGTTCAATAAACTAGAGAAATCATGTTTCCATTTATTTAGTACAGTTTTAACATCCTCCGAGATAGTGCCATCATCAAGAATTACTTGCATAGGTATAGAGTTACTACGCTCGGACACAATACCGACTTTGCCAATACTTTTCCAGAATTTCGTCGGGTCATTTTCAAGATTGGATAGCAATTCAGACTGCATCTTATACCAGTACAACCGCTTGCAACGCTGTACTTCTCTATCAAAACATTTTCTAATGACAACATACCTATGTTTGAGAGTAATCTTTTGAGATCTATTATTACATTTCAACCATTTTCTCTCAGCATCATGCAAATCTTTAAACAAATGTGTTAAAGTAACATTCCACCAAGGTTTAGATGTTCTATTTCTTTTAACAGAGTGTGAATTAGCATGTATAGTTTTGTAGGACAATTTATCATACATTTCACATTTAACAATGTCACACCATCCATTGTAAGCTGTATCAATATCAGACTGCATTCTCATACCTTGCTCCAGTTTGTTAATTAAGATATTGACTTCTGTCAGTATACTGTCATCAAACATAAAACTTCCTGGGATGTTCTTTAAGTCAAATTTATCAAAATTTGGAGCTGATTCATTATGCTCTGGAGTCTGAGAATGCAGTGTACTATTAATACTTACTTTCCAAGAAAGGATAGAATGATCAGGTACATTTTTTGCAATACAGTTTTCAATACCAATTGTTTTTAATAAATCAGAGACATGTACAACATTAAAATCTGTAAAATAATGTAAGTTATCATGACTTATCAGACAATAGTCTACTACAGAACAGCCTTTTGTAGAAATAGATGTGAAATCATTGTGCAGATAATTCCGACCATTTAACATACACATGTTACAATCTATGAGAAACTGTATAAGATGATCACCATAGGCATTTGACTTAAAATCAACAACATTACGGTGCACAATACTGTCTACACCAGCAATGAAGTCCTCATTGTTTCCACAGCGACTATTAAGATCTCCACATACAAAAACTATACCATTATTTTGATACTCGTAGACATTTTGCAACAAATGCTCATAAAAAGAATGAACATTTGAATATCGGGAAGAATTTTCCGGTGGTAGGTAACAGACACAAGGTAACAGGCATATATCATCATATTTGTGCTTCATTTGTAGCCATAGTATGCCTTCATGGCAATCATTAAGAACAGTGATATCAAAATCATTTAAAAGTGTATTTTTAACTAAAAAACCTACACCGCCAGAACCATGTCTGGCATTTCTATGGATAAATTTCCTATTATTACCATAATATATATAACCATCAACATCTAAACAGTTGAGCCCTAACAAATGGCTTTCTCCAATACCAATAATATCAAGGTTTAAAGAACTAACACAATTAGCTCTTAAAATATAATTATCAGAATGTTTATCAGCACACCACCCTCTGACATTCCAAAAACCCGTCCGAACCTAGTGGTGCCTGCCACGTGCTCCACTTCTGGACCAATCTCCGCCATTGTTACCACCACGTCGACCTGAAAATGAATTATGTCTGTCATTTTGCCTGGGATTACTTTCCCAGTTTGCACTTCTATCATTTCTATAATTGTTACTGTAGTTACGCCCTGAAAAAGAAGTATGTCTGTCTTTGTTTTTATCACCAAATGCACGATTGTGGTTTACATTAACACTTTGACCAGGAACAGAAGCGCGACTGTCATAATTTCTATTAGTATTATGAGCTCCACGTCCAATAGGTGAAGCACGATTACCGCCACTTTGTCTCTCTGGTCTGTTTCTCCTTCCCCTGTGATCAACCCTTTCAACACGATTACCACGAAGCTCAATATCACAACCACTCTCCTTGAGTGCACTCACCAGAACTTTAAGATTTCTGTTTAAGGATCTCTCCTCCGCTGACTGGTCTCTACACAAGAACACGTTTCTATATTGTTGAGAGTCTTTCAGTGTGAATTTAGCAGATAGTATCTGCTTTCTGTCTTCTGCAGATTGACATGTTGCCAAGACTACACCTGGAGTACCTAAGCGCTCTGAATTCTTCCTTTGGGTATTCAGAATTGTAGTATTTCCGATTCCCAAGCCATCCTTGATCAGTGAATTAACTTTTTTGTTTAAGTTCTCTCCTTCATGAAAAGCCAAGCCTCTGATTACCACGTTCAGATCACGTTTTGGCATATTACTGTCCGTACTGGATGATAGCTCCTGGACTTTCTCATTTAGCTCATTCACATCCCTATCTACTTCATCTTTGAGAGATTGGAATTTACTATCCATATCTTTTCTTATACGCGATACCTCAGTATTGACACGTTTGTCCAACATGTTGGCTATCTTGTGTGAAATACGCGTCTCGAGCGTCTCTTCTAACTTGTCTATGCGCTGGTTAATACTGCCACTAAGTGCACTGATATCATCTGACAGCCTTACTATCAGCTTAGAGATCATTTCAATATCCATAGAAGGTTTTGTCAATTCACATAAATTGTCATTAGCATTGTCATTATCAATAGTCTCAATGTTACCTTTTTTGTTCATTTTTGGTGTTAAACCATAGAGCGACCGTCTGGCTTGCGCGTATATTCTATCTGATGAGCCATTATTGACAAGTTCATCCTCGGGTCTACTCTTTTTGTTTGTGGCAGAAATATCATCACTATGGTGTCTCTTCCTTGTTGTGTTTGGTGTAAGACACCTATTTACACTACTCGAATTAAAAACAGAGTCTACATATTCTCTCGCATCATTTAAATCAATAATAGTTCCTTCTGCCATGACTAAATGTGCCCACGAAAACTGGTAACAAAATTATTTACCCGGTGAAGAGGTACGGTGATACTCGTATGGTTGATCCGCCCTCGAGATGATTCCTGATGTCACAAGGAAAAATACCCTTAACCACACGAATGGCAGATTCCTTGTCGAATTCAAACACAATGCTATACCAATTTAAGCGTCAAATATCGCAATGCTTGTTAATTACATCAATTTTCAACCCACGTTGTCCTTCGCCGCCAACCAGGGCGGTGCGATAGTTCAGTGCTATACGGACGAAGTATCCTCTCTCCAATAGATTCCTCGCAGTGTTCCGAAAGGAGACACTTTATTTCGCCTCACTAATGCAATTCAAGTGTTTATGCACAGTAATACAAATGTTAGCAATGGGGAAAAGCCCCCTGAATGACTTTTACAATAATCTTCCAACAAAAGCGGTGCAGAGGTACAGAAATAACCTGACGAGTGATCCTGCCTCGGAATGTTTCCCTCAATATTTCGCAAAGGAAACAACTTACTCGCATTAACTCAAGTTCACTTCAAAGAGAAAGAGTTTTTACACAATATGGAACCGTATTCAGCAAATGGAATCGCCTTCTTTATGTCTTTTTCATCAATTTTCTGTCCCACGTTTTATTTGCCGCTCTACAACCGGTGCAGCGTAATATTCGTCCTGTATGTATAAAATATTGTACAACAGCCATACCAAATACAAAATGTATATGAACATTAATGGTTTCAATAAATAGTTTATCATTCTCACCTGTCCGCCTCCGTTTAATTTGTTGGTAAGTTTCACTTTGCTGAATGAGATGGGTTCTTTCATCCAGTGGGAACCAAAGTTGGGAGAATCCGGGTGGACATATACACAATTAGGGGCTGAGGGTTCAGCCTTGCCCCCAGCTACCCATTCACCATTCACGTACTTCCAGCGATGTCCCTCCACTTGTACAAAGTCCAGTAATATGGTGTACATAGAATTTGGATCCAGTCCGCTGATACTCGTCTTGAAAACAGGAAACATGCGTCTGAAAATATAAAAATGAAATAAGATTTTAAATAATTATACTTTATTCCCCATACATACATTGTACAATCCTCCTAAACTATCTATCTAGGTGAAAATGCAGAAATTGGAATTTCTGAAATGAAACTTTGTCCAAGATATAGTAATACACAAGGTTATGCTTTTAAGATATTCAGGCTTCATATGTGATTTATTGTATTTGAATATATTGTGGCTTTTTATACAAGAATGCGGCTTTATTACATAAATGAAAATATTCAAAAAAAATACTCAACTATTGTCGTTGTATACGTATAGTGATATACATGAAGGATAATGGCGTATAAACATGTTAATGTCACCATTATGTAGAAAAATTAATTGACTTCACATTAATACTTTACTGATATCAGTTGTTACTAATGACATGTATCTAAATTTTAGGAAACGATTATAATTTATGTATTTGACTAATTTGTGCTCGGATGAAGATCAAAGACACACAATTGCCCCTTGAATAAGGGACCCCGTAGATACTGTGAGAACCAAGATCCCTTATAAAGATTCATTAGCATACGGGCCCACCGGGATCCCTATATCTGGTATTGCACGTGGTCAACTTCCGGTAGACGGCCATTGCGCGAGCTTGCGAACACTTGCGTTTTATTACTTAATTGCTTCCGATTATCATAGATAGCTAAGGATCTGGACATTCTATTCTAGGTCTGCTGTAGAAATTAATCGCACCTAACTCAGCGTCGTCCATTTGTGCGATCAGTACAATGGACGACTGCATCGTAAAAATACAAATGATAAACATTTTATTGTAGAATTAGTCGTAATAAAAAGCCGACATAGAAGTAGCAGGACTCTGGAACATTTTTATAATCATACAAATCAAGAGCAAACATCTTTCCCGTCGTTTTGTACGTTTTGACAAAAACATGCTAACGGAAAAAAAACTTTGGAATCAAGGAAGGAACAGTTGAAGTCGCTGGTCTGTTGTTAAATGATTACCAAATCCAGATAAATATATTTTATTCTTATCTTTATTATCTGAAGAGCATAACTTTAGATTGCAATTATATTTCTTAAAATGTCCACGTACATCGTCGTTTTTCAACGGTCAATAACTGAATACACAAATAATTATAAAACATTTTCATATGATTTTAATATCAATATTTATTGTCGTAACAATGTCCTGCATAGACATTTTATTTCAATTTTATTGATACCATCTATAACTCTTAATTACCAAATAACTTTCAATTTGATTTTATCGCCGCACAATGAAACCTGTTCTCTATTATAATATACGCCAGATGCGTCGTCATTTTACAGCCTCATTTCTGAATAAAAATTGGCCCGGTAAATAAAAATTAGTATACATTTTGTAGTAAAAATAGTGAAATTCAAGACCATCCGTACGTGGGGTACTATATAATTTTAGCAGTAATGTAGATTTTAGTCAATAAATTGAATATTCGGAATGCTTCGTGTTTTGTGGTAGGAATAAAACAACACTATTTTGACGTGTGCGGTCACACATTGCTCGCGACAGTAACACCTGTTCACCAAATTGGAAAATTATCATTGCATAAAATACACAATATAAATATGTAAATGAGTGAAGGAAATAAAAAAATGATATAATAATGTTGTCTTTTATAATTTTTAATACTTTATCGTTATATTTTAATGTCTACCTGAGCGGTAGATGTTGCTGATAGGCCCTCACTTTCTCGTTGATACATATCTATATAAACTATACGAACTATGTTGTCAAGGGGGACGTAGTCAACACACAATGCGTTGCTATGCAAACTTATGTAGGCCTTTCAGAATATAGATATTTTTGTCGAAAAGGAAAACAGATGCATTTTATTTTACATTAATAAATTTTCCATGAATATTAGCTAGGCTGTGTGCAGTGTTCGAGGTAAACTAAACCAAACTAGTGTAGAGGAAGCGACGAGACTTGAATTAGACATCTTAAATAAAAAATATACACATTACAAAACATATATTCATTAACAATATAAGTTAAAGAAGTAAGCTAATTTTGAAAGCATTATTTTCTTTGACGTCCTAACACCGTAACGAAGAGACGGCCAGACAATATGCCTCTGCATCAGTAGATGCTACAACCGGATTTAGTCCCGGCTAAACTCTCTATGATCTGCATCAATACTGACGTTCGTACGTAAATCGTACCCCCGTTCGGACATTCAAAGCAGATAAATTGCGATTTGACAACTTTCATATGTTAAACAACCCTACCAACGACCCATCACTTCGCGCCCTCATACAAAATCTTAATTAACTTTAACGGTAACTCTATCCTTGATATACCTGGCTATACCACGACAGTGGAGGTCCTTCATACGTACATTGTTGTCAGAACACTCATATTACCAAATTTAAGAGTTCTTAAGTTAATTAAACAAAAGTATGATTCGCTAATATGTGCATAAAATGGCTCTTATCAACGTTTAGTTAAACCTGAAGTGAATGATATAAAAGTCCATTCTCCCGTAAGCGCAAATAATTAAAAACTTCAAAGCGTGCCGCCGTCGCACCAATACACAAAAGTGGGCATTTCTCAATTATGATAAATATACATTTACTTATATACCAGGTGTTAAGATTAAGTTTCTGATATGAAATATGATCAGAACTGAGTGCGGTGTAATTCATATGAGGGCGGACTTTCAAGTTATTGTCGTGTTTTTGTTTCCTATCAATTCAATAGTTATGAAAACTTTAATTTACAACGATATGTTTTTATGTTTTATTAGATCATAAATGACCAATCTCAACATTGGTAATGGTTTGTTATAAGAATATAAAAACAAAATAATATTAAGTCAATACAGACTGCAGATATTAGACATAAGTAGCTTATAGATTGTCTCCTTGCTTTATACAAGGGCCGCTCAAATCGCAGGTTTAGAATGAGAAGGTCGTAACTACTACTTAAGACCTTATAAGACTGATACACATTTATAATCAGCATCACGAGATCTTTCTTATGAGCCTATTTTCATGAAAATCGGAACTTGTCATGTTGACCAAACTGAAGTTGACATAGCTTATTTTACCATGTAAAGAGTAACTGTCGGACAGATTTTTCTGGTTTTCTCAAAATTTCGTTTTTGTACTTACGACCTTCTCACTCTAAGTTCGCGATATTTGGATATGGCTTACAACCAGGCAAGAACCACTCAATGGTATGCGGTCCTGCGTTTCGTAGTGGGAAGACTCAAAGCGCTGGGTTACTAAGACGATCGTTCACATCATTTATTACAGTACAATGCCACGAGAAGACATGTTTATAAACGTATACCCTATGCCTGAATTTATTCTCAACACCGGCATAAGCATTTCTGTTTTTTGTCAAGTTTGAAATAGGATCGAGCCTACAATCTTCAGATCAGCAATCAGGAGATTTCACCACTGAACCACTTGTCCTCGTCGCCATTACTGCTATGTCTTTACGTTAACCATTATTCGAGACATCATCAGAGATGGTCGTAGTTAAATTAATTGTCGAACATGAATCCAGTATATAATTGTCTGGGGACTTGACTAACCACTGGTTTATTAGGATGAGCCTTTATTTGCCAATCAGCTTTCTACTGAAATATGGCAGCCGTACCTATATGTGCCTCCATCCGGATTTAAACCCGGGTAATGACGTTCTTCTTGGTATGCTAACAGATTTAAGATATACTGTTCTATTAACCCCTTCACGATAATCGTAAACTCCGTTCAAATTTAACTTCTGTATAATTCTAAAAAAAGTAAATGTGGACATAATTTTACATTGTTTTGTAGGAGTTCATTTTTTGGCTGAAACGTAATACGTATTACTTTTTCCCTTACATCACTTTGCATATTTAAAAGAATTTAAATTTGAATATTAAGCATTCTGTAAATGTTTCAGATAAAACAGAACTCAGATCACGTTACATATTAAGTTTACTGTTTTATTATTTATATTCTATGTGAACTTTAAGATATAAAACTCTATCAAATGTTTAAACAGTTTATATCATAAATATAATAAGTATTTTTTACAAGGTACGCTGTTTTGAATCTAACTCCTTTCCAGGGAATTCCCTGAGCACATATAAACTTTCTCATAGAAAGAACCAAATTTTATTACCATGATACAATTATTTGGGTGGATAAAAACTTCTTTGATTTGTTTAGAACATTATCAGTTTCAACTCTTGGACATTTTGGTTTTATATACAATATACTATTGAATAATGATAATAAGAGCTATTGCACTAAGTTCCGAATCTAGTAAATTGTACGCATTTTACTCATGATAATTTGATACTGCCCAGTACCTAAAAATATCTTTATAATAACAGTTTTAGTTATTTGAGAAATGTTTATTTATATACCATGACGTATAACTTAAAAGTATAGTTCAATGTCTGAGAAACTGGTGGACATATTATCATTATAATGTAGCTTGAACATAATTTTTTAAAAGTTACTTTTAAATCAATTACGAAATTCATTTATTTTGTTTTGGTATTTTCATAATATACCTCATGAGTTTAGTATATGAATTATATCATTATGGAGGAACCACAGAGCTTCATGTGTAACTCATACAAAATTCATACCAAAAGCTCTGAAAATTATCATTTTATGACTATAAAAATAAATATTAGTTTCGTTCTTAGAAACGCTTGTGTTCGAAAACTTGTCTTTTTTAATGAAATAGTTTCGCCAATTCGGAAACGTCGTCCGGGAAACGGGTTTTAGATACAAGTTAAAAATAGTGATGAGTTTAGGTTTCTGTTTTCCAAAATATCAGTTCATTATTTTCTCATATACGACACAACGGTATGTATTGGCCAACTGAATAAACACGGAAGAAAACTTCGATTTAAATACGAACAAAATGTAAAATTAGTCATAAACCGAAAACGCAACATATCCAACTCATTTATAGAGAAAAGAAAAATATATTAAAAGGAACACAACGATTTATTATAACTGAAAAATACATATTTCAATTACACGTATAAGGTAAATTACTATTTTAAGAAGCATTGCATGGTTTTATACAATTTTGAAACGGTATTAGTTCTGACCCGTCACTTACGCAAATATCATATTTGTTTTAATCGAGTTTCAATTTTTGTTATTTGAACATGATTACTTATATTAATAGTATATCGACTGAAGAGTATGTACAATGTATATTAATTTGTCATAAGTAATAAATGTGTTGTAATCGGTTATATTGGTCTATATAGAATTGAGACTTCGCATGAGAAATCTACTAGTCAGGACTGTGATACGAGCTGGTCTTGAGAATAAAAATCGCCAAACTTATGTCTTTCAGCATTTAATGAAATAATAGGCTAGAATACCGTAATGCTGAGCATGTTCCATAGTTTCAGTAAAAGATTAATCAGTTAATGGATACATTGGTAACACGCACCTTTTCTGTCTCCCAGAACGTGTCAGCAGTAGTACCATTGGTTTGACATTTAGCTATCACGTATCATCTATTCTAAATATTGACGCAATTTGTTAAAGTTATTTAACCTGTGATTCATATGTTTGTGCCAAAACTTGATCTTAGTACGAACTTATGTGTGACTATTGCTGTGAATAGAATGACCAATTCTAACATCTCCTGGACTTGATTTGCGTCATGAGTTACATCAAATGAAAACAGTTCGTGTTGCTTATGACGCACGGTTTCTAGTACCAAATGTTAAATTTTCTTTAATCGTGAATGTCACATTTAACATTGTAATGATATAACCTTCACAGTAATGTCGATGATCACTTGTGTTATTTACATTGAGCTAAATGTTCGCTTCAAGTCAATACACCTTCAAGCAGGAATTTGCGTAATTTGTAACGTTAAAAACTGTAACAAAATGTCAAAGGTAAATTATGCCACACATAGTTACAAGGATTCGTGAAATACCAGGTACCGTGGTTGTCGTGTCTACACAAAGACCTAAAATGCATCTTCGGTATACTGTTACAGAACATGATTAAACGAACATGAATACAACTCACCTTCCGTTTTTGGTAACGATCATCTCGTTCGTGTATTCCTTGAATTTCGTCCATAATTCTTTCTCTTCCAACTTGACGGAACATTTGGATTCGAGCCCCTCGCACTTCACCTCGGATGAGTTCAAGTCCGGTCCGACAACTTCAAGCAACTGATTCAAATTCATTTGTTGATTTTTCATACTTATAGCACTACAGTTCAAATTGTTATTCCCCTTATTCAAAACCATGAATTTCTTTTACGATCCGTTTGATAATTTTGTCGATTGTATTATTTATTTGAATCGCATAAATGTGCGGAAACTTTCGATTACAACCAAGTTGTTAAATTGTTACAGATTCCGAGTTTACAACTCTACGTTCGTTCTTACTTCCACAATGAAGTGATACAATTCTACCCAAGTCGCAAAGTTTTCTCTCAATAAGATCACATTTATTCACTATAAACCATTCCCGGGTACATGCGGTTTTACGATTCCTTTTGATCTCGCCGCCGCTCCAATAGAGCACAAACCAATCATAACGCGTGTTATGATAAGGGGCGTGGCTATTCAACAATGGCTGTAATCTGATTGGACGGATTATCTACCCCATAAATCACGTGGTTCTACTTACGTTGCATATCATTATCTATTGAAAATTATCTTGACTGTGCGAAATTGAGAAACTTTTAAGATGTTGCTCAAGTTTTATTTAAACCAATTATTGCCCATTAATGTATTCATTTATTTATTTATGAAATGGTCAAGTAAATTTGACCAGCGCTAAGCCATTACGCATAGAAGACATTAAACGATGTGACGTTTAAAATATTGTAGGCCTGAAGAACAACTCATTCTATATACAAACATCACGCATTTCATATAAACGAGAACCTTTTAATGCGATTTTGTAAATAAATATTTTAGGTAAAACATTGTCCTTGTCAAATATGTCCTTTTCTTAAAAAAAAACGATGAAAGAAAATTAACTAAAAAACTGTAATAACTGGAGGGTTGAACTAAGTGATGCCAAATGAAAATATCTACTTGAGGTGAAACTTATATTTATGAATTACGGATATTAATACAGAATCCTAAACTAGGCTGCTGCTCTAGATACTGTAATTAAATTTTGTTTCATCATTGACGAACATAATTAAAAATATTTGTACATGTGCATTACGATAAAATTACCGGAACAATGTCATCCAAGTCAAATTAAGACCTCAATGTTAAAACCAATTGTTCCGTTTATAAACAATTATTAGAATCTACATTACTTTTAACATAAAATGTTGTTGTTTTCTTGAAATATGTTCTCTCCTGTTGAAAATCCTTATTACATATCACACCGCCATTATCCATGTATATCATTTCTGTATATATTTAATGCACTTGTCATTACTATGTAATCTGTGCTGAAAATAAAGGATATGTTCTGTTCCATCGTGTCTATGATATTTACAGTTTAGCTATCAAAGGAAATAAATGGTGTAAAACGACGAAACTCTTATATAATTATGCGAATATAGATAAGAAATCTCAACAGCTCCAATATACTTCGTTGCTCGCAATATTTTACTGTTTATATTTGAACGTAAATGTAAGGGCGTTTTTATTACTTAGGTTTGTAATCTCCAGGGTTATTTTGTTTGGTATTAGTTTTGAATTATTCATAACAATAATATTTATAAAAGTCTCCCCATACGGATTGTTTCTGTAGCCTCATTCGCATTTCTTTAAAATTTGCTTCATTTTACTCATGTTTCTATCTACGCCGACTCGCCGAGCCGTGCCGAGCATAGCCAGCACTCTGCTGAAATATGGCAAGAAGTGCCTCCATTCGGATTTGAATCGAGGGAAATCAAAGCTGTACTTTTTTCTCTTTGCTATCTTACTATCTTTACTCAAACAACTTCGATATATACCATTCTAACTTTGAATTATAAAGTTTCTGAAAGTGTACATGAAACAATATAAATCTGGTTAAACTATAATCAGAATAATACATGTCTTTTATTCAGCCAGCTCTCGTTCACAAAGTTCGTGTTTGTATTTTTGCGATAAGTAAAAAATAAGCATGTTCTTGGAGGAAATAAATGCCTTCAAAAGGGCCCTATAAAATGGTTTCTCCGTTGCAGTTTGAACTCCGGATGTGGCCCTGAAGTAGATTACGGCTAGTGTCACAGAAACGTTTGTCTAGTTCTTGTATGGATACAGATAGATATGGGTACATGTAATTTTAAACGTTGAAAACGTAGTTTATTCATTTAAACTGTACAGTATTTCTAGTTGTACAAATAATAATTATTTTGTTTTATTGCGTCTGTATGTCTTTGCTTCTGATTGATATGGGCGGCTGTCATCAAATGAATAATTGCCGTTTTGGGGTAAGGGGTAGTGCAAGTTTCCACTAAAAATCCCGGCCCATCCCCGGGATGGGGGTGGATGCATCGGACTGGGGCATAATTATTTCACTTCTGTTCTTCAAAGTGAGTATTATTTACGGGTAGTCTGGAAGATTTCTTCTAAGAATATTGTGTAATTCATGTTAGTTTTTGATGTTGTAGCAGTTCAAATTTATACGTTTACTTTTGATTTTAAAAGCTTAAAGTGCAGGAAATTGCATGATTTTAATTCAAAAAGTGAAAAAATCGTCGCAGGGAGGGGAAACCCCTCCCGCACCCACCCCAACTTAGTCTTCCAAAAATGTCTTGTGCCCCCCCCCCCAGTCCGAAATTTCTGGATCCGGGCCTGTACACGACACAACATAACCAAATATTTTGGTAAGTAATGTGTTATACAGACTGACAATAGACAGTAACATTAGGTTGTTTATTAAACGATACACATTTTATATAAAAATGTTATGATTATGTGAATATAAAAACATAATTATTACAAGTAATAAATAGTCAAACTACCCCATAAACAGCTGTTATGTTGAAAAATAAGGTTATGTAAGATGTTGAAATTGATAAATAGATCAGAACCCAAAAATGTCAAATATCATAAGTATTCGGATACACATTTCGGTTAATTACTGGACAGATTGAGCGATTCCTCAGTTTGCTCTAAGTCATCAATAGAGTTACATAAATCAATTATATTCCCATGATTGCCCGTCATTGTTCCGTTAATTGGCGCCAATTAGACCATACCTTAGCAGTAAATACAAACACTTTCACGCTTTGTAAGGTGGTAATCGGTCCTTAATCCAATCAACGAGTTGATTGGCTAATGTGAGAGTTTTTACAGGTAAAGCATCATCGACATATGGCGTCGAGACGCAAATAATTTCAATTTTCTGGTGTCGCCTGCAACTGATTTCTTAGTGTCTTTAATGAATTTATATTCTTGAGTACAATTTTTTTTTAAAACTTGACATTTCTGTGAAATATTTTACGCCAGTCGTGGGAAATATGTTACAATTTCTTCATATAGACACGAAGTTGAGTAAAACCAAAACGTAGACCACAGTCTAGTTGGCGCTTTATTGTAATTTGAGACAATTTGAGCAGATTTTTAGATAGCTGTCTTTTCGGAGAAACAAACGTCCTTTATGGTCAGGATGGGTTTGTTGATTAAAAGATCAAATGCGATAGTTGAACATGAAATTATAAAATTGACAGTATAAGAATTTATACCAGTTTTGTAAATAACGGACCCATGTAGATACCATGTATATAAAATAGTTTAAATTTAAATATTATAAATGTATACAAAGATGAAACCAATAAAAAAGTAACTTAAATTCATTTAACTGATTATGAATTACTATTTTTACAATCTTAAAGTATGCTAGCCCATGGTCACATGTATTTCATCAGTCACAAGAAGTGAGCAACCATATTTGAAGATTTTTAATTAAATTAATGATTTTACTGTAGCTACATTATTAATAAATAACAAAAAATATGTTGTACATTATGTAACCATCGAATTCACGTTACTGTAAAAAAGTGTGTTCCGACTGTATGCACAGTTCCTTGAAGTTACAGTGAATTACTCTCTGAAATAGTACACGCTTGGTAGAAACCATTTTCGTTCAAACAGCGTATTTTTCATCTGACTTGACTATTCACTAATAATTTTAACAGAAACAAACCGGACAAATAAAAGCTATATATTTTATGTCCGGTCCGTTTTACAATTCTACGGCGTATCAAGATCTATTACACGTTTTTGCATATTGACAGCACAACCATCATGCATGAAAGTGCCAAATGCAGAAACTATTTATATTTAGTTTCAATTTTCATTCATATTTGAACATAAGAACAAACAAACAGATTCATATTTTATTAAAATGCGCTGTGTGTTAACATATTGCGCCTTTTATATTTAAATTTCTGGCTTCCCGACTTTCAAATCTTTAAAATGATGGTTTCACATGAATCTTTAGAATGTGACTTTTAGCGTATAATCATTGCCATTTAGGAGTAAGTGCTGGCGAAATCACAATCTATGCTACGCTATCAAGATTCCACCTTGGTGCTAACTGCTGGAAAGCCTTCACATACACACGTGATATGCACCGTCTTTTCAAAGTTTGCGACATTATTGCGCAATGTTGCCAGTTGTTGACATAATTTTACGACAATGACAATTTTCTTCAGACAAAACATTCAACTTGTCAGCGTTGCATTTAATTGTAGTCTGTTTATTTTAAAGTGAAAGTTAAATCAACCAACGTTTGTTTACTTAAATTTAGAATTTTCCACTGTCGTAAAGTGCAGTGAAAACTGTACTGTTTCGAAAAGGTTGAAATCGAATCATAAACTGTACACTAGTAATTTATTTACATATATGTGTCTGCTCATTGCATTGGTCAACTAATTATTATATTCACAAATGACTATTCAACATATGTATGCCTTGAATATAAATCGACAGAGAGGAAAGACACTTGCTCAACAGCAAAACCGGAGTATATTATGTAAAGCCAAAAAGGAACACACACAAAAGAAAGACAACACTGACCAAACGCAAAAGTCACACAGACAAACACAAAATTGAACAAGAAAATGAACCTAAACCACTATAAGTCCAATCTTTAGCTGTAAACGAAATTTATGATTGACAACAAAAATAACATAAGTAAACGGACATGGGATGATTGGGGGAGTAAGAAAAAAGAAAAGCCCAAAACTTTAAAGCTACAAAGTCCTGACTTCATAACCACCTTTAAGCTGTAAACATGAGCCTTGCTCTAATCGCATATTGTATAAGTGAAATGCTGCACATTTTTTAAACATACTTTACCAAATACCTAGATACTGTATAATAATAAATTTCGACAATCTTCCGTAAGACCATCCACATTGAACGAATGACTACTAAAAATGACGACATGTCTTTTTTTAAAAGCCGAAACTGTCTACTTTTTTACCTAAGTTGATTTTCTTGTTTAGATTTGTGTCGGGCATTGTGCAGTAAAATTGTGGTCAGTGTTTTTTTTCTATGTTCAACTGTTTAGTTTGAGTGCTATCTGCCCTATCCGGTTTTTACCAACATAATGAAGTGGATATGGAGCTTACACAAGAAATAACCATTCACGAACACGTTTCAGTAAATTCATTCAATAGTAGATTGGACAAACGTTGGAAAGTGCTATAGTGCAAATGCTATAGCTTTAAATATAATTATTCAGTGAACTATTACGAGAGATACACCGTTTCATCATGTCCGTGCTAAAAAATATATTGTAGAGCCGAATATAGAGGAACAATCGACGTTCCTGCGTTCGGAACATACTTTAGGTAGATGATTTGCACAGTACACCGGACAATTCTGATATACCCATGTACAGTCCTGGTCTCAGGTAGCTGCAGCTTAATTATTCTCTCTGAAACAAAACAACAAAATGTATCGCAAATCTGAATTGTTAAAATATTGCATTCAAGCAGTCTGCTGCATTCCCAGTAAAAATAGCCCGACATCCTTATAAATCAGTGGGTAATCAAGTTTTCCAAGACTAAGACGAAAACAATACGCTGGTTGAACGAGAATGGTATAGTCACCTAATGACGTATGATTATATTCTTTATTTTAGCCATTTCGGCCATTTGGTGAACACTGACCACCGGAATTACGGTATTAACATCTGAGAGGGTAGTTAACTTTGATCGCCCACGTTCTAGGGGTTTGTGTTATACTCAGAACTATCCTAGTTTACATGGACATTAGTTTAACGTACACGACCCTTCTATTACATACCCCGACTGCCCCCAGGGACCTAGACCACCGCTAATTGATGGATGTGGTTTTTTGCTGGTGACGCAAAAAAGTAATCAACGTTGCCAGAATTTTTTCTACCGAAGAGGGCATGCATATACTCAAGATAATTAGATATGTTTTTCCTTGGAACACTGATAGAAACGCCGGAGTGTTTTGTAATCTCAGTCGGACTTGGGAAGCCCGAGTTTTATTATGAAACACAAGTTAAACGTAGACATGTAGTTGCGTGTACTTTAATCATGTTAATACTTAAACATATTCGTCGTTGTTAGACACTTATTCATGTTATTACGTATGTACGAAGGCTAGATTTAGAAATGCATTTTTAAAAAGGCTATTTGTTATTTATACATGTATATTATATTTATTTTACAATGATTATAACGGACGTTTTAAATTAGTTCTAAGTTCTAGTATTTATCATTGGTTCTTTTTTAAAAAAAAATAGTTTTTATAATTCAGCGTTTCTGATAATAAATTCCTTTAAAATCTTGATTTATATCGTTATTGTCTTTTAGATATAATAGAATCTATCTGATTTCTGTGTGACCATAAATCCTGTATACCAGAGATCGCTGGTACAGCGGTACAGATACAACACCACGGGAAGGTTACCATCTGTTAGATTAAACAACCGGAAGTTACTAGTTACCGGTCTGTACTGATGGACAAACACACCAGTGGTCATCTGTTCCGGCCAATATGGTCAGACATTATAGCAAATACGTCGCCGCTAAAGACGATTTGGACCATAAACAAGCAATAAAAAGGCAATCTATTACAATTTTCAAATTAACTGGTGATATAATGAATTTCTTGATAGATAAAATTGATGTTATAATTGGGCTATCAGATTTAAACCATTAGATCTTGATGGCGGGGTAGTTTAGTGGGCTTGTTAAATTGTGAGAGCTTGTATATTTGTCTGCGTTCTGTTATATGTTGTATATGACTGTAAGCAATTTCTTATTGACCGGTATTTCTCAATTTGAATATAAAAATAAACGCAAATCTAAAAAAAAGTTTAAGCGTTAAAAAATATTTTATTATTTTATTCAGTCGCATTTCAGCGTAAAAAGTATGCATACGGCAACAACGAAATGTACAAACAACAACACCATATACAACAAACTATGTATTGTGTTTTTACTTGTTTTTTTTTCTTGAAATAAATCTGATTGCGTATTTAAGTTCTATCATGGAGTTATGTTTCATAGACATCCAAACTACTTTAGGTTAGAAACCACCAAATAAATTTGCTCTATAGCTCAATGTAAAGTGCCCGTATTAGGCCCAAATTTTGAACTGTTTTTAGTCTATAGCCACCTGGACCACATATATCATTGTAAAGAGGGGCATTAAAGCTTCAAAATAATGCAATAAAAAAGGGGGGTCATGTATCTTCTAAGAAAGTTTTTGTCCTTCAAACATGGTTTATCCGTTTTCACACATGTCCGGATTTATAAGTTCCGGCTTTTACCCTAGTCTACTTTCACTTTGGTATCAAGACCAAAATAGTGGAATAATACAAATATTACAGTTTTACTACATCACATGCTTATTTACCTACCATTTAAGCTCAATTTCATCATTCAAATCCACATTTGTCAAGAAATATCACCATTTACAGGCAAACCAAAGTTTTTTTAAGGACTACTTGAGTGTATCACCACTTGGTCCGCGGAGGCATTTAGTGGTTCTTTACCTTTACTTTTATTTCTAAAAGCGAAAACAAATTAAAATAAATGAAAATAATCACAGATCTGTAAATCTAGAGCCATGTAATAATCAAAAGATTGCCAGATCTATATACTTATAATATTTTTTACTCTCAAAAATAAAGAGTGTATACAATAGTGCGTCAATAATATCAGGACCTTGTTTATCCCTTACAAATATTACCTACAGAAATACCAAAGGCTTAGGCTGCCGGCCACAGTTTTCAACAAAATCCAAGTCCTGAAACTGACCACAATGCTTCAAATACCCACAAATCGGTTTTAACAACAAACCTGAAAAGAAAACATGTCATGGTTACATAGATAACAAGTCCAGATTACAATATGCAACATCATTTCATATACAGCCTACTGTAATTCACTCTTTTTTGTTCACAACAATCAGCTAAACCATAAATTTTACTGCCCGGCCGAGGCCAAACAAGCCATGTTCGACCCCCATTTATGCGCTAACGGTCAATGATGGAAGTCTAACAGCTGCTGATATTTACAGATCAAGACTAGAAATCTTCAAGAATGGCACCAGAAACCCTTGCCATCCCTGCCGTTTTTTCACAAAATAGCTTTGAAAATGTTCCATTCAATTTCGCTCAAAAAGCAGTTCTGTCAGTCAGTAGACGCTTGGTTTCAAGATCCAAGCTTCTAGGAGATCAAAAATGTAAACACATCCAATTCGCATGCACCATTAAGTAATATTATGGTCACTGCCAGGGATGAAAACCCAAAACCAGCAGTGAAATATTCTATAAACATGCAACAGCCCAATATTTAGCCAAAATGTCCTCTATTATTATTTTTCTACATGGCCAATTCGAATATGAGGCTTGGAAACTGTGGTCTGGCTCCTTACTGTAAAAGTTTGTGGGGGGGGTATCGTACCAAGGGAAACAACCCCTATTTGATAAATATGCATCTATTTCATTCCATATGTGAACTTACTTCCCCTGTATTCACAGAAATCTCAGAAAGCTCTGTTCGTTGTCACCAAGAGTTCTGTGAATACCGTGTGTAATTTGGATGATGTATACACATGGGGATCAAAGCGAGACCTGAGGTTACAGTGTTTTGCATTACGTACAAGGACATGCACAATTGATTTTTTTTCAAAGATCTTAGTTAGATCTACTTAAGGTCTTTCACAATTTCTACAGTCAGCGAGTTTTTCGTGTTTTGTTGAAATGTTGACGTCAAAATATCAACTCAGTATAGAAAACTTGTAACAGATATGAGCCGTTCTCCAGGAAAACCGGGCTTAGTGACAAAATTATGAAAATATGGCGTTAGAAAGATAAGACTCTCCTGAAAATTTGAGAAAAATATGACATCAATCAAAGACGTCTTTGCATCAATTTAGGTCTACAAAGTTGCAGACCTTTAAAACTGACCACTTCCGTCTAGTTTTTTAGTGACGTCACAAACGCCATCAAATGTCAGTAAATGTTGACGTTATATAGCGTTAACACACATTTCAGAAATCCTGTATTTTACTAATTATTGACATAAAGTTTCTAAAATTGTATCATTATTTAGAATAGTAATAGTAATATAACAAATAAACATACAATAAATCTGAATATTTGCATTAAGAGAAAAGTAGATTAGCTACTACTGACCACTAGCTTTCCCAAATATGGATACTTTTCATAAATTGGTCGTCAGAGCAACGACAGAAGTGCTTTTACATTCGTGAAAATACCGAATGATTTACATGGCACCAGTTTATTAAGGGAACTAACTGCTTTCATAATTTAATGAATGGCTTTGGAGTTGTCTCTCTTAGTTCTAAAAGGAACTAAGGGAAGCCACTCTGGATAAAATCAACAACTTGCTCCAATTTCAATCAAGCGGTTATAGATAAGAAACTCAGGAACATGTGTTGATTCACACAACAACACGTGTTGAAACAATAGTAAATCTTTCTGTTATTGTCGGTGCACTGCAGTCAATGAACAGGTATGCTTTGTTTTTGTTGTGTAAATGAAAATAAGTTTTATCCGATTATCGGTGTAGTTGAAAGATAGTGCATTTACTGAGGCACTGAAGTTTCTTTGTGTTTCGATCTGATTGCTATGAGCGTTCCCAATTTATCTTATCAGTGTGTATTGACGATCTAGTAGTCGAATATGTATGCGTAATCTATTGAGTATTCAGTATAAAACGCCACATGTCTACTTTCTGTTTACCAGTATTTTACATTGGGAAATTAGTGGTAGATTTAATAATTCCCTACCAGGAAGTTAATCAATAAATTACCATCCTTATTAGGAAAGAACAACACATTTCATTTACTTGATACTGTAAAAAACTACTAGGCCTACCTATAAATTGTCATCTTGATTTATTACAGTCACATTATACATGTATGCAGTGGTCAACTGAACCCCATGCCCTCCCAACCTTGTTGTAAGGTGGGGTTTCAATACCCATTGGCCACTGCACCCATGACTGCTCCACCCATTGACCACTGCACCCCTTAGCCATAACACCCTTTGCCAAAATACCCCTTGGCCTCCACACCCATTGAACATTATACTTCTTAACCACTACATCCCTTGAACATTATACCCCTTTAAAATATTACAGTGTTCCCATTGACACTTTACTTGGGGGTACAAACTTAGGTCTTCTTACAATTCTGTACCCCATGAGTAACAGTTACATAGTAGAGTGCATCAAAATTGGGGGGCAGCAAGCCATTTTGGATGTAAAAAACCCTCATCTGGGGTTTTTGGGAACACTGCTTAATCACTGCATCCCTTGATCATTTCACCCCTTTACCACTATATCCCTTCCCACTACATCCCTTTTAATACCATGCCACTTAACCACTTAGTCACAACACCACTTGACCAGTATTTCATTTTGGTGTAGAAAACTATGAGTCTTTTTCCACTGATCTCAGAAAAGCAACAAGTCCCACTATGTAAAAATAAAGAATTTTCAAAATTTAATGAGTCCCTAGCAAATTTTGTGAGTCAGGGACTCGGGACTTGCTCCAAAATGAATCACTGCTTGCTTACTGCATCCTTTGACCACTACACCTGGTTTTCTTTGCCACTATAATACCTCTTTGTCACTTCAACTCACTAAAATGTTGCATCCCCTTTTCGCTACACCCCTTGAATACTACAAGTATTGGCCAATACATGTTCATCCCTTAACTAATACACATGGAAATACCAGCATTGGGTTAGTTTTGATGCTTATGCTAATTATTCTACATGACTATGTCAGTGGTATTGGCTTACATATTTATTTATGTTTGGCTCATTACTCATGTACAATGTTTGATGGTCAGGTGTGATAGTCAATATTGAACTTACTTGACTTAAGGATAAGGACAACCAATCAGATCACACTAAACTCTTGGTCAGTCACAAGTGCTATGATTGCTGCCTGGCTATCCTTATACTCAAATTAAATAAGATCAATATTGAATATCACCCGATCACTAATAATTTTTTTATTTGTTCTTGCAGGAGTTGAACCATGACAGAACTCAGGTCTAGGAAGTCTGCATCCAACAGAAAGAAGGACACCAGTTCTAAATCTCAGGGAAAGGCATCTTCAAAGGTATAAAGGAAATTCCAAACTGGAATTATAATTTCAGTTATCTTAGGTCTTATCTGCACTGTAATTTGGTCTTGAAAATGATTTTATTATTTTTCATTATTTGTAATGCTAAAGTTAAATGTTATTTCTTGCAAAGTTTTCTTTGAGTTAAAAATTTCTTTTTTTTTCATTGATTACTGTGGGTTGAAAGTTTCTTATTAACATTGATTGTGATATATGCTATTGTACATCAAAGTACACTTACACAAGTCATATTACATACTTTTATTTCACAAAATTTATTTGCTTCATTGAACTGTATCAAGAACTTGTATCCAGGTTAGTCTAACGAGTGTGTAGATTAACGTTTAAGGTGTTTTTCAATAGAAAGATGCATATTTTTGCTTTATTAGTGTTATAATTTATTACGATATAAAGAATCTAATACTCATTGTCAATTGATATAAACTTATGAATATTAAACTTGTCAACTTGTTAAGAAAATATTATAAACGCGGGTACTGGGGGCTCATAGAAAGATGCATATTTTTGCTTTATTAATGTCATATGATATATATAAAGAATCTAATACTCATTGTCAATTGATATCAACTAATAAATATTAAACTCCTTAAGGAAATATTATTAAGCTCGCCAAGGGCTCTCTTTATTAAATTCCAGAGATGGTTTAATATAAACTTATATCAATTGGTAACTATTGATAGAAGTTATATCAGGGGAGCAAACTCCTTCTGGTATGTTTTAATACTTCCACAGGGGAGAAAACTCTTACTGGTATGTTTAAGTACTAAACATAATATTTAGTACTGATTTAACATTATCAAAACTTCGTGGTCGCAAACATAAATATTGTCAGAACGAGCCTACAAAGAGTGCATTTGAATATGTGAGTGATGAGTGTAAGTGATCTGTTAAAATGTAACAACAGAGGAGACCTCAGTGATAAGTACGCTTGCTGCCTTATCTGGCAACCTGGGTTCAAATCCTTGTGGAAGCACTCATTTGATATGCCTGCCATATTTCAGCAGAAGGCTGACTGGGAAATAAAGGCTATGTTCAGCATGCATGCTCAAAGTGGGTTATTCTTGCTCAGAGTAAATAAGCAGTAGCCTAGATATGGATTTGTTGAACTACACCTCATAGATCATAACGGTCAACATTGGTGAAAGTTTTCAGTCTACATACTGATTTCAGTATTTTGATAAATAACTGTGCTATGTAATCTATAAGCAAATGATCTTGTTCTGTATGTTGATAATCAGTTTTCAGCATTTTGAATATTTTGGATTTTCACCCATGGGTCAATAAGTAAGAAAGTATTTTTACAGGGATTGTATTGTGGACCTCTCAAGTGCACTCCCTACCTCTAAGCCAGCACTTTTCACTCACTTATACTAGGATGTATTGTTATGTTTTTCTTGTATGACCTACCTACCTATCCTCCTCATGAGAGCTGGCACATAAGGCTACTACCAGAGTTCTCCATTGCTTCCCAAGTTTGGCAATCTCTAACTTCTCCAAAAGTCTTCCCCATGGTCTTAATCTCTTTGTTGAAAGTTCTTCACCACGTCTCTTTTATAGTCTTTCTCGGTTTCATTTCATGTATGACTTGGCATCTTTATCATATATTTATATAGGTAAAGGAGACTACAAGTACTGGTGAAGATGGAGGTCTGTTAGCCATGGGCAGTGTGATTCTAGGTATAGCAGTCATGTTTGCTGTGGGTTACGCACATGCTAAATACATGGCAACAATACATGAAAGCTGGATGTGGTTCTCTAATATAAAGGTAAGTTTGATCTCAGTTAATGCAATAACAGTAGACCAACCATAGCTGGCTGGTCAATACATTGCTGGCTTTAAATGAGAAGGTCGTAAGTTCAAAACTTCTATTTTATGAAAAAAAACTGTCTCATTATAATGGAAAACACGCTTAACATCATTAGTTTGGTCATCAAGACCTGTTTAAGTTTCATGAAAATAAGTTGATAAAAGGGGTCTTGTGATGCAGATTTCAAATAGTACGGTAAGACTTACAACCTTCTAAGCCAGCGACATGGTCATTAAACTTGTTGGGAAGGTTGGTCAAGTCCAGCAGGTGGCCCTATTTCGTTTGAGGGTGGCAGATCAAAGGTCAAGATCACAACAACCTTTAACATGAAATGTTAACATGCTGACAGGGAAGGAACACACAGTTGAATTTATTTGAATATTCATGTCTTGGGACATCATTGAATACATGAATATTTATGAGCTTTTCCTGACCGAGTCCCTTGTGTCATTGATAATCCCTTGTGTCATTGATAATCAATGCAGAAGACAATTAAATTCCCACACAATCTTTTGTCTGCTGCATATATAAGTATTTGTACACCATCAGCTTGCTATGTGATATGTTTGTTAATATTGATTAACTTGTGGTCAATGCTAACTAATTATTACTGTAATTTAGCTGCTTGATTTGTAGCTACATAAAGAATGTATGTAGGTAATTATTTCTGTAGTTAATTATTCATAAACATTGAACACTTTGTACTTTGAAGGGAGGCGTGGGCTTTGTAGCAATTTCGACGGGACGTAATTCCTGCCTTCTAAATTAAATTGAACCGGGGGGGGGGGGGGGGCAAATTGCTATAGTTAGTGTATTGCAATGTGGTACTGACTGACAAGTGATAAGATCGAAATTTTGTCAACTTTTTTATTATGTCTCCCACATTACAGACATATTGATTTGTGTTGGACGTTATGATGTCTGTCTGGATGGATGTCAAAAATATTGTCCATGCCTGTTCTCCTTAACCACCGATCTGATTTTAATGAAGCTTTACTTGAATGCTTTGTACCAAGATTAATCTTGCAAATTGTCAGGAATTTTCGGTTGGATGACTTTAGCCTGAGTATGGTCCCTTGTTTGATATAAACATTTTTTTGTCAAATAGTGAAATACCTATCGCATTTTTGTTGTCATGACCCTTTTAGATTCCATGGTTTTGATTCATTTCAATACCTCTCCAATGTAGTAAACGTTGATAAAACATTTCAGCCAACTAGCTGTGATCTTAAACTTAAAATTGAACAGTCGTAAAACACATGTACAACAACCAGTGGTTTCCTGTACATGTTTATTTAACTTCTGACTATACCTTCAAATCGCTGGCTTAGAACCAGAAGGTTGTAACTACCGAATCGAAATATTGAGAAAACAAGAGAAAACTGTGTAATTTACTCTTTACCTATGGGAAAACACGTTTTTAAAACTTCATTTTGGTCAACATGACAAATTCAGATTTTCAAGAAAATAGGCTCTTTAAGAAGTGCGTTGTGAAGCAGATTTCAAATATGTATGAGTCTTATAAGGTCGTAAGTGGTAGTTACGACCTTCTGGTTCTAAGCCATCGAAATGTTGGTCGGTCTGTTGGTAGACCCAAGTGTTTCCACTCAATAACTCAAGAGCGTTTTGCCCTAGGATGGTCAAAAGTTTTTATGGAGGTTGGCCAGCAACAGTAGATGCCTCATGTCAGTCAGTAGGCCAAAGGTCAAGGTTATTGAGACCTTTACTATATCTGACTCTTTAGCTTCCATGATAGCATACACTTGTTTACAAACATCTCATGTTATTGTTTGAATGATCCAAGGCTGTCTGACATATGTTTGGTATGATGAGTTTTGAGACAATTTTAAGACAATTTCTTCTTGTATCGTAAGTATTGATTTTGGTTGACATTTGTCATTCATTGCTTACTGTCTTCGGAGACCCCAGCTTGTAGAATTGTTCTCTCTCTCTCGTGGACCTGTCTCCTATTACAATGTAGGATAAGTAGGAATTGCTGAGATGTTGTATTGATTTTTGTATCAGGTTGTACTATCTCACTGCCAGTGGTACTTGTGTACTTTATGGTCTTGTTTCTTCTAAAATTGCTTTTGTTGTACTTCATGATGTGTTGTTTTGTTAATGATTAATTAAGGGTATATCTGACTGACTCTCAGAGTTATTACGAGAGATTATTTATAATTTTCAAAAAATTATGAAGGGGTAACAACAGTTCTGGTAGACTCAGAATTTTACGAAAATTTCACCCTTTTATTGTTATTACCATAGGAGAAGCTATTTGTGAAAAAATCAAGCATATCAACATCTGTTGCCATGGGACCAAGGAAAAGTGATTTCCTAGGTTATCATACAAATGTGAGATAACAAATTGGACATGCATGGTCAGGTAATACTTGACAGAAACCGCTTGAGTAGAAAAAACACAAAAAAAACTCACACAAAATCACAGGCCATAAGTACATTAAGGTACAATTGCAAATAAAGCTTCAAAAACAAGTCTACCTTAAAGCATGAGCCTTAATCAGTCTAACATGAGCGGAGCAATTCTAATTCTAAAGTTGATCATTCATTAATGAAGTTTTGATAAAGTAATAGTTTGTCATGCAGAGGCTCGACAATGGAATTAGATGGAAGCCCTATGATCAATGTTACAATTGGCAATCCCCCTCCCTATTGTTTTGTTCAGAGAGAACAGAATGCATACAAATAATTAATCTGTATTATTGCCATGACCTTTTATTATCATTTGCATGAATTATGTTGTTTATCAGCTGTTTAATTATGCAATTACCATATCCTGAATGTCAAAATGATCTGCATAATTATATTGCTAATTTATGTAAAGAAAATATTTTTTTTAATAATTAATATAGTTTAGCAAAATCATTTTAAACCTCAAAGCACATGTATGAAGAACATGATTGTTAACCGCAGTTCAATTTCTGACTTTTATGTTCATCATATTTTGAAGCTAAAAGCGTCCTATAATTAACATTACGCTAGAGCAGAGATTGCTCCACCTGATTGTTTGTCAAAGGTTGCTTGGCGAAGGTTTTCAAGTTAATCCATTGGGCCATGTGATTATAATTTACCGGTAAAATTGATTAAAGGATATTGAGTGACAACTGGCGTACTGTCCATATTGTCTTAAAAACAGAACAACATAATAAGCTTGTAAAATTAAGTGCATTCTACTAAGATTTGATAATAGATCAGAAATTTTACTTCAGGTTTTCCAAGATCCCTTGTCTTTTGTAAGCATAGTACCTTGTCCCCCATTATCTCCTAAAGTTAAGAATCACATTTATAATACCAGTAGAAATTCCTGATCAATAATCTGCACAAATCTGAGTTTTACTTTGAGATAAGTCTGAAGACCAGCCGCTGCTTTTGAAATGTCACTGTAATAAGAAAAACATGTTCCTGTTTGATGATGTCAATTTTGAGTCTAACAGCAAGTGGAAATTGGCTCAAAATTTAACTCAATGTCATAAGATTATCACAGAGGAGCTTTAGCTGAGATTGAGTTGCATCAGGAGATCGGGGTCCGGTGGCGAGGACATGATGAATCAGTGACAGCTAGCGTAACAAATGTTACATATCGACGGTGCCGAACCAAAACCCTGTAACTCAATTTTGTCGCGAAAACTTTGTTTGCAGCATCCGCATCTGCTAGGCGTCCTGCGCATTTCTGTCTTGTCCCCATCTAAGTAACGTGATTGGCTATTTAAATGGCGACAAGACAGAAATGCGTGGGACGTCTAGCAGATGTGGATGCTGCAAAAAAAGTTTTTGTGCCAAAATTGAGTTACGGGGTTTTGGTTCGGCACCGTCGATATGTAGGAGTGGTTTATCTACTAGTCGAGTCTTAAAATCCCAAAAAGTTAATAAAACAGCCAAAACTTCACGCTGAGTAGAGCTTAGCCTGTAATTTTGCCAGTCAGCTTTCTACTGAAATATGGCGGGTGGATGAGTGCAATCCACCCATATTTGAACCCGTGTCACTATGCAGGTTAGAATGCAAGCAAACTATAACCACAGAGATATGGAGGCACACACAATAATAGGATTGCATAATAATGTGGAAACAATCAACACATACTGAGTACTAGTATTCCTCATTTGTTAATTGGTCATTAATCACAATGCCACACAATTAAAGAGTGTTCACAATGGCTTGCATTATTATGTTCCAATATACTGGTACACTGCATACATTCGCAGTGTTTTATAGGCATTTAATGAATCAACCACCAATGCTGAGAGAAGTGCAGTATTTGATATATTAGCAATATTCTATATGTCAGGGTATGCATTGATGTATATTTATTTATTCCCTGGCGCTTAATGAACATTGCAACATATGATGTTATTACTGATGATCAGATAGAATCATCAATATGCAATTACTATTATTAAACATCACCTTTTTAGCACAGAACCTATTTTCATGTATAAGTCTAACGCGATATTCTGCAATGTCAATATAAACAGAAATCACTGACCATTACATCGATTTAGGGAGAGCGGAAGTGTATTTTACCTGCTCATTTCTATTCACCAAGTAAATTAAAATAACGGTAAAGCTTGGCCACATTGAGATGAGCCTGACCTATTGATTAGCATAATTTAACAGTCGATATATTCTCTACGTTTACAACACCGAGTGTATGTTTTCATAACCAAGGAGTATCACGAAGACGCTCAAGATGTAATACAAACACAAATCTGAAATACCGATATTGCACGATTTGCTTGCGGAAATTGATATAATCAAAGCAAAAATCTTGTAATATATTCTTGCATAAAGGTCAGGCTCAGGTCACAATAGCCAAGCTAAACACATTGAAAAAGATAATCCCTTTTCCAATAGCTTTATATGTTGTTGTACCTGATCTGCCTGTTTACTTTAAGTGGCACAGGTCCCAAGTATAGGATAGAACACGAGTAAGTGTTGGGTATGAAAACTAAATCGAGTTTGCGAGATTTTATGTTTTCATACCCAACACTTACGAGAGATCTATCTGTCTTAGACCACAGCTAAAAATGTTAGTTTCCCAGATACAATTTGCACAACAATCAACTACTTGATGCTATGATTAATACTTAGTAAACACAATATCCCCAAATCGTTTACATTAGCCATTTATAAAATAAAATCAAGGAATGTTTGGTGCACGGTTATTTTGTGTTTTCGTTGGTAACATTCCATTGGTCAACTTTCTTTCTGTATCGTACATATTTTACATATCTTTTTTAAAGCAAGTGTACATGGATGTGCTTTTAAAAACAAGTAGTAGAATTTGATTTACTTGATGAAACTATAATGAAATCTGCTTCACAATGCGCTTCTTATGAGCCTATTTTCATGAAAATCTACAATTGTCATGTTGACCAAAATGAAGTTTTAAAAACTTGTTTTCCTATAGTTAAAGAGTAAATTACAGACAGTTTTCTCTTGCATGCATGTTGTTTTCGATTTTGTAGTTACGACCTTCTCATTCTAAGCCATCGACATGTAGTATGTCTTTGGAGTTTTTTGAGGACGTAACCGCGGTTACGCAAATCAAGCATCTTCCATCAAAGATCTGAATGAAAATCAAAGGTTTAAGGACGTGCAACCGCATTCAGAACAGTGTCTGCCGAAAGATACCAGAAAGCAACATTCTTGGAAATGTTCAGCATACGAGCAATATGCACAATGACGCAATTCTAAGATATTATCAGGACTACATTTTCATCATTTAAATATACAGGATATCCGTCTATATGAAAACGATTTTGACGAACAAGCAATAATGGCACGCAGTGGGCATAGAAGCACTGCTGTTTATTATTATAAACAACCGTTAGAGTATGCAGTGTAAAATATCATCCAAACTACAAACGCCATCGAAGACGCCTCCATCGCCCCAGTCTACAGCTGGACTAGTCGTCTCGGCAACGGTTATCAAGGCCCAGTCTGCTGGCTTGACAGACCCAAATACTAATGTGATAGAAGTACCTGACTGTATATCTGCTATCATTAGTTTTCAAAGGCGGCAGAAAGATGTCGATTACACTGCAAAATCACCAGTCGAAACATTTGTGTAAGCAGCAGTAAAATGTAAAAATGTTATTTCACTGCAAGTTGTTTTTTCATTTTTGGCATGCCAATTTTGTAAAAAAGCAGAAAACTCTTATGTTATAACTGAATAGTTCATTAATTAACAATGATTTAATATTTTTTTAGATATACTTAACTGCTTAAATAGTTTTTATTAATAAGTGCATGTACAGGGTGTCCCAAAAAAACGGGGACCTAGGATAAACACTTGTAACTTTTTTCTCAATTATAGATATCACACTATTAATATGTCAAAACAATAAGGAAAGAACACTGTTTAGAAAACTTGCAACACTGTCGTGATTATTTAGTTCAATACTTAGAGTTACCTCCCATGTTTACAATCGCATGTTTCAGTAAAACACCATTAACTGAAGCAGGGATTTCAGAATTCAATGAGATATATTTCTATGCTGACCTCAAAGATCTCCTGGTGTGCTCCAAATCATTGTTTATGGTTCGTGATACATTAGTTCATTATGTATAGCAATCAAGTTCACTTTTGGGATCAAGTTTGAGTAATTTAAGGGCATATGGTCTGTGATATGAGGTAAGGTGTCAGTACTATTAAGCAAACATATCCTGATTTTGCTGCGGATTTATTGCAAGAAGAGTTTTCTGCTAGCAAATGGTACTGTTTTATAATTTCTGACATTCACAATTACTCCAAAATATATCTATGAACTGTTCGATTGGATAAAACATTACTTTTTGCCCCTTTCTATAGTCCAAGCTTTTTTGGGAATAGTCCTTAATGACAATATTTATGGTAATAATTGAATGATTGTTGGTGTTATTTAGGAAGGTTTTCCCCTTCACCTTTGGTCAGTCAACTCGCCACATTTTCCTCTGTTTTGCTATTTCTTGTCATATTTGTTATATATATTTACAAGATTTTGATCACCCCTTTGACTTTAAATGTTGTTTTCTAATAATAAATGCTCTGACACAAATGGCATTTCCTTATAATGTCCCTTTTCAGGTGATTAAGCAATAATAATGTGAATTGTTGCCATAGTGAAAATGATGACGTCACTTCCTGTTTTGAAGCCCCATATTTAAACAAGTACCCTTTTTAGAAGTGGGGATCCTTTACATACACTTTCACAAAATATCAGCTATATTCATCAAAATACGAATGAGTAATAAGGTTTTAAGATAGGTCCCCGTTTTTTTTGGACACCCTGTATATGTTTTATAATCGATACTATTGTAATTCTTACTGCTTCAGCAATAGATTATTCTGTATTTTAATGATACTTTACTCTAGTTACACAAAATATAGACATAAAGTAACATAACAATTTTAAGTCATTGGAAACGCCGCTTCATCCTCTTTAAACTCTATGTTTGATGTTTGTATTGGATATATGCATGTATAGTGATTGTTAATGCTTAAATTCACTGTTACAATCACATTTGTCGATGGATTGTGTTTACAATAAAGCTATAAACTCCTGACTTGATGGATTATTTTGCTTGGCCTAAATAGTATTGGATAAATCAATGTAAGTTTATATACAACACTTTTTCTATATACCACAGAAAAGTGTTGTATAAAAAATTTTATGGGATTTATTCAACACTTTTTCTGCTCGTTGATTGGTCAGTTACAGTAAGCTGTGGTCTAATACAGCGTTAGAGTTATACTTGTACATTGTGCTCTGTGCCAAATATGCATGACATGTACAGAATATTAGCTGTTTTTGCAAACTTAAGAATCTTCTTTTGTAAACCTTAAATACCAAGGGGTTTTAAATTTGAAATTTTCAGTTTACGTTAAATTGTCACAAGGAAGTTGATACATCATTAAAATGTTTACTACTGATGATTATAAATCATTCTTTCAGTCCAGTATAAATATATCCCTAAAAGGGGATCACAATATAGTTTGCAGCAGAACCATTCTTATACTCAAAATTTCAGTCTTCTTAAAGAGCTACGGCGCACTTACAATTTATCTTCATTTTTAGTACAGGTTTAAACTTTGTCATTTCCCGTAATATTGAAAGATGTGACTTCGTGACATGTTACATTTGGCATACTTCTCTGTAATTAAGTCCAGATGGAAATTTGGTGTTGAGCTTATATTTATCCATTCTCTCTCTGGACTTAATTCTTTCAGTGCTTGGACATTAGTCAGCAGTTACCATTAGATTGGCCAATATGAATTATATACCTGAACACAAGCATTTATAATAGAAAAATTCTAACATAGTTAATAAATATAGTACAAGGAGTGTAGACCAACACCCTTATAGAAGCTGCAAATAATAACCATTGTTCAGAGGTTGTTGCTCTACAGAGGTTTATAGAAAATGTGATCAGCTTAATAAGGGAAATTTTGTAGGTTTTGTTATAGAGTACACAAGTACAGTATAACTCTCCCTTTTGTTATTAATATTTTTTTTTTTGAATTATTTTGCATTGCATTGATTGATTTATAATTATTAGGGTATTTCTAGGAGCGGTGGCCTAGAGGTAGGGCGCGCGCTTCGGGATCGAGAGGTCCCGGGTTTGATTCCCCTCTGGACCACTGGTTAATTTTTTCTTTGAGCAAGACCCACAGCTCCACTCCACCATGGTGTAAAATGGTACCTGTGAGGGCAGTGTCTATTCCTGGGCACCGCAGATTGATGTTGGCTCCCACACCACAGGAGAGAAATAGTCTCCCCAGGGAGACATGAGTGTAGGTTTCAATATGTAGCCCAATGACCAGGGGAAATTGAAATGTCAAAGGGTGTTTGAGCCGCCTAACAGCTGAAAAGAGCCCTAGAAAATTGGTAACTTAACTTTCTTTCTTTTTTATCTGCGGTATAACTTTGTAAGTTCAAATGACTATAAATGTGGTATGAATGTTTCTTATTCAACAATTTGAAGTGCAGTGGGCAAGAACGGTATCTCTACCTTGCGCCATTTGTGACACTGAACGCGCAGTTCATTTATTGTTATCATAAATAATGTGTAATTGATTATTGTCTATAAACGTTAATGGATCAGTAGACAGTGTAGGTATCACATTGACATTTAGCCATGAGTTAATACAGTCATAATGAAATAACATCTGTTGTCTAGGGACGGTTAAATAGATTTATTTCTGGATGATATCTCTAGTTTATCACATTATATTCTGACGTCCGATATATCAAAACGATAATGTACTGCTTAATTGATGTTAACTCAAAGTCTCAAACCAAATGGTAGGACAAAAATCCTGGTATTTAATGGCCGCCTATTCAATGAATATAAAATTATGATACTTTCGTACAATTACTTGAAAATGTGGATTGATGTTTCAACGGCCAAATAGAGTCAATGAATACTGCTCCCTAGTTTCATCAGTCGATCCTGACATGATTCCCTGACAGATTTCATTTGCTTTTAACGAATTAGTAAATCCAGGGGTCAAAGAATTATAGATTATAGACATTATATATTTAAGGTACCATTCATATCATTTAAGTTTAATATTAATTCATATAGTGCACCCAGGATAATCTGATGTTTACAAACATTGACCGGATTGGTCTACGGTGACAAAATTGGTTATAACGCGATATTCTGCAATGTCAATATAAACAGAAATTACTGACCATTACATCGATTTAGGGAGAGCGGAAGTGTATTTTACCTGCTCACTTCTATTCACCAAGTAAATTAAAATAACGGTAAAGCTTGGCCACATTGAGATGAGCCTGACCTATTGATTAGCATAATTTAACAGTCGATATATTGTCTACGTTTACAACACCGAGTGTATGTTTTCATAATCGGGGAGTATCACGAAGACGCTCAAGATGTAATACAAACACAAATCTTAAATACCGATATTGCACGATTTGCTTGCGGAAATTGATATAATCAAAGCAAAAATATTGTAATATATTCTTGCATAAAGGTCAGGTTCAGGTCACAATAGCCAAGCTATACACATTGAAGAAGATAATCCCTTTTCCAATATCCTTATATGTTGTTGTACCTGATCTGCCTGTTTACTTTAAGTGGCACAGGTCCCAATACCGCGTTAGAGTTATACTTAAATACATAATTATGGTCAATTGAATACTAAAATAACACTGGTAAATAGTGCATGCTTGATTTATCCACCTTTATGGCCTGATCTATATTTTCCTGCCTTTCTTGTTATCCTGGGCAGACAAGTTTTGTAAAACAGTAAACAAGAAATGATATAGGAGAAGCTGAATGGGGCATAGACCTGGCCACAACATTATCTTGATAAGTTACTTGTAACATAATGCAAACTGTCATACATGTCAGATTGAAATGGCCCAGCTGCATCGTGTGGGAGTCTTGTCACTGCATGTTTAACTCTATTCTGACAGGCTCACACCCAAATTGATAAAATCTTGTTTAATTTTAATTACTCAAACCTGACATTTGTTTTTACTTTATTTATGGTCACAGTTTAAATTGCTTCAAAGTAAGGTTGTACTAGTTAAATGAGTGAAAACTGACTATAAACTCCATTAATTTTAGTCAGAAGTTGGAGCAAGGAAAATCTCCTGCATCCCGACCCATATCATGCAAAGGTATCTGCAAAACTAACTAGCTGGTACAATGTATGAGCTGTTAGTGTTATATGGGATTTCTTAAGTCCAAGTATATAAAACAGATGATCGTAAAAGTTGAAATTTTAAAGCTTGAATTTTAATTAAACATTAAATGTATGATGATTTATATTTAGCTTATAATTTATTCAGCTGAATTTTTTAAAGAATACTGCAGGTACAGTAGTTTAGTAAAATCTTGTAATTTTGAAAACCAACTGATGTGCGTGGCTTAGCTTAATGACACACGTTGACATTTAACATTGCTATAGCTATTGTCTTGTCAATTTGCTTGTACTGTAAATACTCAGCCATAAGTCGGGCAAAAACAGTTCCAAAAAAAGTTAAAAAGTCACCCCACGACTTATGGAAGAGTTTACTACACTACTCCCAATTTTGTCAGAAAAACATTATGTTACTCCTGACTTTATCTGAAACTGACGCATCGCCCTGAATTTATCTGAAAATGACCACATTTCCATCAACTTTGTCTGAAAATTACTTCACTCCACCATATCCTTTCTGAAAATCACCACCTTCCTCCCAACTTCAGCTGAAAATAACCACATTTCCTTCGACACTTAACACTGAGCACATGATTTCAGCTTTCACACAAATTGAAAACTATACATGCGACCTATGAAAGGTTTTAGACAAAAACCTTGATTTTTATTCAAAAGTCCCCCTGCGACTTATGGCTGCATGCGACTTATGGCTGCGTATTTACGGTACTTGAATAATTTAAATGTGTGCCTGATTGAGCTTACTGTTAAGTACTGTAATCACTTTCTTTGTACGTTATTAGGATTTGAGACTTAAGGCTACTAATGTTAGAGAGAATTCCGTGGGTGAACATATTAGAGTGCGCCATGTAACTGACAGTATTGGATTTTGGATTATCACAATGCATTGATCTCTTATAGTCGGTCTGTGTGACAGAGGTACTCTAGTTATACGTCTGTTTGGTCTGTATTCCTCGTGTGTGTGTGTGGCTTATAGTTTCTTAAACATACTCAAGCACATAAAACATGACAGAATTACGAAGACGGAAGGGTGGTCGGCATAAAAGTAGCACCCACCAGAGGAATGGGTTCAATAAAGGCGGTGCGAATCAGAAAGATAACATTACTATATTTGGATGGAGTATACAGCAGTTTATGCTCAATGTTTCTGGTATTGTGCTGTGTTTATATGTTGGATTTAAACATTCCTGGTATATGAGACAGATACATGAGAGCAATATGTGGTTCTCACATATAAAGGTAAACTTCTTTGGGAATCAAACTGAGTGTTAAGCTTGGCTATTTTGGCCTGAGCCTGACCTTTATGCAAGAATATATAACAAGCTTAAGGTTCTTGCTTTGAATATATCAATTTCCGCAAGTATATCGAGCGATATCGGTATTTCAAATTTGTGTTTGTATTACATCTCGAGCGTCATCGTGATAATTCCCGATTATGAAAACATATAATCGGTGTTGAAACCGTAGACAATAAATCGACTGTTAAATTATGCTAATCAAAAGGTCAGGCTCATGTTAATGTGGCCAAGCTATACTTTGGGAATTAAACTGAGTTAATACTTTTGCTAATTAAACTACCCACATCGATAATTAGGTACGGGTGGATCTCATTACGAAAGTTTGTACTATACTGATTTCTTGTTCATCAACTTTAATTTCTTGAATTACTAACTTAAGTAACCTAATCTGTAAGCAATCAGTAGTTCCCTAAAACATTAGGAGAAAATTTATGTTAGCCTGCAAATCACATTTAAAATGCTAAGCATTATATAAGCCTTTATTTGCCAGTCAGCTTTCTGCTGACATATTGCATGCATTATGAGTGCCTCCACCCGTATTAAAACTTTGCGGGTCCCCTAAAATGAGACAGCAAGTGTGCCAACCAATGAGCTATGGAGGCACATGAAGATAGCCCACCTGATCCTGGAATCGAACCAGGGTGCACGTGGCTATAGTGGTCTTGGGTGTTCTCAGAATAAAAGACTATATGGAAGATCATCTCTGTGTATAATGCCTTTACTGGTATAGTTTTAATATTGGATGAATGAACTATTTGAAACTATAATCATTGGCCAATAGCTAGCTGGTGGGAACATTTGCATAAATACATAACAAACTTGATTTCTTCAATACTATAACTGTACTAGAGCTAACTAAGCCAAATAGACTTGAAACACTCAGTAAAACCTAAGTTATTGTAAGATTTAATTAAATATTTAGATTTTATCTTGAGACATTGATGGTTATAATGATGTATGAATGAATGCTGATTGTATTAAAGCTGTCAACAGCGATATCTGTTCTCCCATATGTCACATAAGATGCTTGATTTATTGTCATCTTGTTGTCGTCTTATTGTCGTCTTATTGCTGGCTTGTTGTTACATATTGGATAGAGACTGTCTCTTATTGATTGAGTTTCTCAGGACAATGTCAGGGTCCTTAATTGTATAATAGAGCAACTGTGTTCTGTGATATCTAGTCTGGTTGTTATAGTTTTGGTTATATAACATTGAAGGTTAAATGCAACACATGCACTAGCTGCTGTATTCAGTGCATTTTTAGATCTGTTCTACAGTCTAGTATACTTAGTCTAGTTTGTGCTAATTCAGGGCTTGACACTAACACTGGTTCCCTGGTCCGAGGCCAGTGAAAATCAAGAAGGCCGAGTGAAAATCTTGAAGGACCAGTAAATGTTCTATTTACAATTTTCATGTTTCTTTGCGGGGGGGACCAGTGACCAAAAATAGTTAGTTTCAAGCCTTGTAGTTCTGCTTTTGTCTCATTGTTAATTACCTGAAAGGCAAAACCCACAAATTAAGATGACCCATCAAAATGATGTTGTTTACAAAAACCACAAAATTTTGTTTCATCGAAAATGGCCATTCATTCACTTAAGACTGTCACAGTCAAATGCAACCCAGCATATCGACGGTGCAGAACCAAAACCCTGTAACTCAATTTTTACGCGAAAACTTTTTTGCAGCATCTGCGTCTACTAGACGTCCCACACATTTCTGTCTCGTCGCCATCTAAGTAACGCAATTGGCTATTTAAATTGCGACAAGACAGAAATGTGCGGTACGTCTAGCAGATGCGGATGCTGCAAAAAAAGTTTTTGCGCCAAATTTGTGTTACGGGGTTTTGGTTTGGCACCGTCGATATAACACTCATTATAAAACAGAGATCTAAGTACAGGGTGGATTTTATAGTTTCCCTTATATGCTGAGTGTCTAGCAAGGAAATTTCTGGTAACATTTTTGTGTCGTCTTTCATATGACCTCCCGCACTTTAAGTGAATGCTCAACCATTTAAGGCTATCGAGAAGGCTGAGCCAGTCTTACTTGTGAGCCTCAATGATATATTTTGCTTTTTCCCCATGACAAAACAAAAAAGTGCTTTTAAAAAATAATAATGAAAACTTGCCTCTGACATTATAAAAAATAAATGATTGTACTGCTTTAATTTCTAGAAATCTGTAACAATTGCAGTCTTGTTTGGTTACCATAGGAACAATCTGGTATTAAATCATTTATGGAAATTAAAGATTTTTTTCCTGGACATGTTCTATAGCTGCCTTGTGACGGGTGTTTCTGATTAGTTTCCTGTGCTATGTATTTCAATCTGTTCTCAGTATAGTATACTGTAACATCATCAATATGTCAGGGAATAACTTTCATGGATTTGTGAATGGTCTTAACCACGAAATTTAATCCCCACAAATGCCAATAATTTCTATAGTTTATAACTTTAAGTAGAAAAGACATCCTTGAAATAACATTTGCATGAAATGGTCTTTTTCAACAAAATCACAATATTTTGTCCCCTGATGAAAATGAATGATTTTACAGTACTTTGAGTTGTTCAATGATTATAATGTCTCTATGTTGTTACCTGTCTATATGATTGATGTCCGTGGAATATCCCATTACCAGATTGTCCTAGAATGCTTCTGTAAGTTGAAGTGAGCTAGAATATCAGTATCCTGACATTGATGGTTTTGTTGTTGTTGTTTTTAGCTCACCTGTCACATAGCTTTTGTGATCACTTTTCGTCCGACGTCCGTGCGTCGACCTTGCCCGCCCAATTGGCTTGTGTACACTCTAGAGGCAACAGTTTTGATCCAATCATCATGAAACTTTGTCAGAATGTTGTTCTCCATGAACTGCGAAACTGGGTCATGTGGGGTCAAAAACTAGGTCGCTAGGACAAATCTAAGAAAAACCTTGTGTTCACTCTACATGTCACCAATTTGATCCAATCTTCATGAAACCTGGTCAGACTGTTGTTCTCCATGAAATCTAGGCCAAGTTTGAAACTGGGTCATGTCGGGTAAAAAAACTAGGTCACAAGGTCAAATCTTAGAAAAGCTTGTGAACACTCCAGAGGTCGCCATTTAGATTCAATCTTAATGGACCAATGTGCAACAGGTGAGCGACCTAGGGCCCTTTGGGTCCTCTTGTTGTTGTTGTTGTTGTTGGAATATTTGGAACTATAGTATTCTGTATGAATACATGTAATGACTTTCATTGATTGACAGTGATGTATTGATTGAATCTGCAGCATGTGTATTATATAATCATGTTTCTATCCACAACAATATTGTCAAGTACCTAAAAGATCTTTCAAAGTCATTCGAAATGGCTTATAAACAAAAGGTTGTCCGACATATTAATAAGGTTTATCTAGGTGTAACTGCGTATACCTGAGTTAACGTTAAACCCCGCTATTATCTCGAATGGGATAGTCCCCTGATAAGTATTACTTATTGAATCGACTGTACCATGTACGGTGTTATTGTCACAATCTGTTGAAGTGCAGTCCTAAACCTATTTTAGTTTTAAGTTACCCCCCCCCCCACATCCTTGCATTCTAACTCAGTCAGCCCGCTTGGCTCAGTATGCAGATCATAAGACTTCTGATCTTGGGGTTGTGGGTTCGAATCCTGGACTGACCAACTAAAATTTACTAATAGTCTGCTGGATGAGACTTTAAGCCTAGGTCCCATGTATAGGTGCTATACACAGGTGCCAATGTAAAAGAACCAGTGGTGTCTCTGGAATGAGTTCAAATGACTAACTATTCTAGGGGCCCTGCCCATATGGAATATCTGGTGGCGACCATAAATAAAATCTAACATAATACAAACTTTTTCACTCAGTCACTGACTGTTGTTGTCTACATGCTTATTATAATATGTCCTTGTTTCTCATTAAACATAATGCTGCTTAATTGTTGTTGAATTGTTGTCTGAGAATATAATGGCCTTCATCTCCATGGTGACAGTCACATGTTGCACAATAGTCAACATCAATGTTAGAAATAAGAGACATAAATATTACTGTGATAAGACTTCTACCTTCTAGGAACTCAATCTTGCCAATTTCAGACAATATTGAGTGATAACCCTGTATAAAATTGACAATTTTTCCTAGAATTTAATATGACATCTTTGATGACTCTCAATTGATGGCTTATATAACAATTATATTCAACTTCAATATTAGAAATAAGAGTGTCTGAGACATATTATATTGCTGTTATATTTTAGACTTCTGTCGTCATTCTAATACATTCTAAGAACTCCATCATGTCAAGTTAGAACAACAGAGACAGCTAAGCTTATTATTGACAATTTTTCCTAGAAAACATAACATCTATAATGACTCATTGATGACAGATTTATAGTTAGATCTCTGATGAAATGGTGAGAAGTATCCAGGATACATTAAGTCTGACTTCATTTAAAATCCATTCCTTCCCATAAAATCGTTGGATTTAAAATCAATGTCAGCCAAAAAGATGTCACAGACGACCATATCCCCTGCTGAAGAGAAGATAATCAAGAAAGGGCCATAACTCCGACATAAATATTTGAATAATAAAATCCTGGCAATATTTGCTGTACTGGTCTTCATAGTAGTTAATGTGTGATTGATTCGTCCAAGTCCTTTCAGAAATGCAGGAGTAAACTGTACACAAGCTCTGGCTGACTACCATTACCATATCCCCTTTGCCTCATGATGATTCTCATTTTAACATTAGTATTTCAATTTAAGCCAATAACTTTACCATTTTATTATTTTAAGAGATATTGAATCATATTTGTGTCATGTTACTCATGTGATATGTAATAAATACTGCCGAGCATAGCGCTTATTAGCCAGTCTGCTTTCTGCTGATATAAGGCAGGCATATATATGAGTGATTCCACCCAGATTTGAACCTGGGTGGCCTGATTAGACATCAAGCATACTAACCACTGAGCAATGGAGGCATATAACCTACTATACGGACATTATATTATAGCATATACTATATAGGGTTTTTTTATTGTCAGGATACAATCAATACTATTGTTAGCCAGACAATAGAGATACATCTGTCTTATCCAATTATAGACATTTCCTGGTAACATTCAGTGACCTTCACATTTTGTAACACACTTCATTCATTTAGTATAACTTATGGAGCATTTAAGTATAGTGCGCCCAGGATAATGTAATATTTACAAACGGATTGGTCTACCTTGCAAAATTGGTTACTTATAAATAAACACATACAGTCAATTATATACTAAAATGATACTGATAAATCGTGCACGCTTGATTTTTCCACCTAATAAAAAGTATGTGGATTATTCCAATTTTTTCCATGTTTGTTGTTATCCTGGCTGCACTATATCTTTTATTCTGCTTCACATTGTCATAGATATGCAGCTTTAAAATTAAGGGGTCACAAGGGTAAAGGTACCTTAGAATAGTGTCACCCCTATTGAAAGGCCAAATCAATTTTGACTTATGAGACACTTATCTTTTATTGGTACAGTGCCTCCTGAATCCCTTCTCACATTGCTGGGCACCTGGCAGAGATGGGCTTACCGTAACTGATGTTTAAATACCTCACTCAGCTCAAAAACCAATCAGATTCGAACCTTTGGCCTCCTGATTCCAAGTTATTTTAAATTATTAAAATATTGCTTCAATAAATTATATATTATTCTTATATGATAAATAGATAAGATAAAAAAATCACTTGATTTAATGTCGATTGTGGTTAACATAAGCTATAAGCTTGTATTTGACAAATAAAACGTTGTGTAAATTTCAATGTGAATCATAGTCACCGTGTGCTTATGATTGCACATCTACAATTCTGCTCAAAGTGACTCACAAGCTGGCACTATTCAAGCATGCAGAAATGAAATCATGATTAGCCCTTCATGCATTTCTAAAGCAGATAAACTATTGTGAAACTTTTACAAACCATCATTTATGTTTGGTATACGAGCATAATGGGTGCACACTAAAAGCTTGTCACAACTTTAAATAATATTTAGCTTGCAGAATACTCTCAGGATGATTGTGGCACAAAAGCTGTTATAGATCTGCAAACTTAATTTCTATGCATGCATTTGAATGCACAATATATTATCTAAACACAGTTATTTGGATTGCTGAAAGAGAGAGTTATTGTAAATTTGTTGCAACTTGGAAGTTAAGTTGCTGCATGCTCTTAGTTTGGTTGCAACTTTGTGATGTTATTCTTGTAGTTAAGTTGCTGCATGCTCTTAGTTTGGTTGCAACTTTGTGATGTTATTCTTGTAGTTTAGTTGCTGCATGCTCTTAGTTTGGTTGCGTCATAACTAGTAGTTCGGTTGTTGAATGCTGGTAGTTCCGTTGCAGCATGCTCATAGTTGTTTTGTTTAAGTTATATAATTTATAATCATAAGCATATTTTTATTTTTCAGGAGGTGGAACGAGAGATCTCATTTAGGACTGAATCTGGACTCTACTACTCATATTATAAACAAATGGTGAATGCACCTTCCATTACACAAGGTGAGTTAAATTAAAAGTTTATAAACAACATAATTTGCTGATGCATCTTGTAATTACTGTTAAATTGTATGCCTAGGACATCTACTGATGCAGGAGGCATATACTGATTTCCTGTTCCTTTGTCTGTCCATTTGTATGTCCTTCCGTCTGAAAATAATATTAATAACCAAAACTTACAATTTGATGAACTCAAATATTTTTGAAGTCTGTCAAGGCATTGCTTTCGAACTTGTTTACCATCATATTATACACTTTACATTGTCAAAGCCATGTAACAATATCCCAATTATGGCCCCTAATTGACATAGTTTTTTTTGTGGACATGGCTTTCATTGGGGCTTGTTAGTGTTTATTAAGTGTCGCACCAGGTGCCCCCTATCACTTTATGATACAATATAAAGTAAATTGCTACAGGTCTATTGAGTAGATTTAAGTACTTATTCATATCAATCTCATTAGAATAGTATAATGATTTGATATCAATTATCTTGACATTAAGTTTGAGTTAATTGATATTTTGTGTACATGTGTCAGCAAAATGAATCATTGTTGTTTATGATGGATTAATGAAAAGAACTATAAAATTTGTCAAACTATAATACAAACTATGACATTTAAAGTGCATCTGTTATAAATTGCTTACTCAAGTGATGATTGTTGAATATTAGTTACATTATTAAGGCATGACCTAATCTATTAAAGGTAAATCATGGGCACTTAATGCCTTGATGTAAATTTGAAAAATACACCAGCATAAGCATGTCTGGAAGAAAAATGCCTCAAATGTAGTCTAGAATATTATAGCCTCTGAGCTTTTTGTGCCCCCCCCTCACTTATTTATATTTTTTCTGTCCCTTTTATTGTTCCCTTCCCTTACCTAGTTTAATTTGAGCAACAAAAATCTCCTTGATTAAAAAGAAATATCTGACATTTCCATGACCTATCTCACACAAAGGGTTCTGCGACACATGGAAATGCTGGCATGTACGTGGGTTGTCCCAGAATACTGTATAATCCTGTTATATCTTAAAAACTATCAAGTACTGTATGCCCAAGTTATAATCGTCTTTTAGAGAAATTATTTCTTGACATCCTAGCCAAGTTTCATGATATATCTACCAACAACATTCAAAGTGTGTGCATTTGACGAGTACCAGGTGACGCTTTACGGCCCACAGAACGTCAACGTCAACACACGCCAACGACGTCACGCTACCTTAGTTTTCCAAAGAACTCCCATTCGTGGGCTTTACTCTTAACATTATACGCCGACATTGTTATCAACTCTTTGGAAATATATTTCTTTACATACTGTCAAAAATTCATTAAATGTTTTTCAAAATGGACAGATTGAGCTGACATTCTGTCCAGATAGTGTAGGAAGCGATCTGACGTAAGTTTTTGTTTTAATCGGTCTGTCTGATCACTTTTGTTCCGCTTCCTTTCTGTGTCAAACAAAATGTCAGGAATCTTAAAAACAACTGCCAAATTACCCTGATGTATTGTACTGTGGATTTTACATAATTTATCGTTCCACCGGATACTATTCTGTGTTACATACAGTATAACACAATGCTTAGGAAATGGCAGTCACTCCTTAATGTCGTCTGACGTCGTGATTTATTTATATTGTAACGCTAACAACGTTGCTATATTACTTCATTTACCCATAAAATATGACATCATCACTATGAATCATTGTATAAAAAAATTGCGGCTAAAACTGCTTACGTATTATTGTCATTAAATAATTAAATTCATTTTTGTGATACATGCTTTTTTCGTGCTGGCCGTAAACCGTTACCATGGGTTACAAATACATCCATTTATCGAATACGACGTATACTGATATAAAATAATTGCGTCAAATGCACGTGCTATGGTTGTGGAAATGTCCATGCAAAATTATAAAACTATATCATTATGTTGGAGTAAATAAATCAAGAATTATACGCTATTCTGGGACAACCCTCGTATATGTTTAAATCATGATACAGTAGAACAAATACCAGTACCATATTTAATACCCTGGTTGTAATTATATAAGTACATCCCCACAGAAAATTTAACTGGGATCCCAGCGGGATCCCAATGGGATCCCAGTGGGATGACTTAATCCCGGTGGGATGTTGTCATTTCAGTGGGATGGAAATTCATCCCAGTGGGATGGAAATTCATCCCAGTGGGATCCCGGTAATAACCTACCGGGATTTCCAAGTACATTTCCCGGTGGGATCCCACCTGAATAGTATTTTAGACTGAACTTATTTATGTTGACTGTTGTTTTTTCCTTTTAGCCAACTTGCATTTTTTTTTAGAGTTTGAGCTAGAAAAATGTTTTATAAACCGTTTGACCATGGTGAGAAAAGACAAACTGAAGCTACTGAAGCTTGACCATGGTCTAACATGGTCAGTGTTTTCAACCGTGGTTGACCATTTGACCATGATCGACTATGGTCAACCATGTTATTGTCTCACACTTTTATATTATCTCCCTTTAACAAAAATTATATTTTTTTTTTTAAAGTCCCAAAAAACACTTTTTAAATAAATGTTAGCAAAGTAATATATCATTATTATTATAAAAATAGAAAGATTTATGAATTAGTTTGACTGATGAGTTCTTGCCTTTAATTGTTCTAACATGGTATCTGACCATGTGACAAGGTAAGAAATACCATAGAACTAACCGTGTTTTGTTAAATTGCACAAGATTTTGAGGGTAAAAAATCAACACTGCCGACCACCGGGATCCTGACCAATTTTCCCAATGGGATCCCGCCTCTCATCCCAGTGGGATCCCACCTCTCATCCCAGTGGGATCTCATGTTATTGTCTCACACTTTTATATTATCTCCCTTTAACAAAAATTATATATATTTTTTTAAAGTCCCAAAAAACACTTTTAAAATAAATGTTAGCAAAGTAATATATCATTATTATTATAAAAAAAGAAAGATTTATGAATTAGTTTGACATAATAAAAAATTCATAATTACAACAAAATATTAATTAAGCTTTCCTATAAGAAATCAAATATTACCTGACATTATTTGAAACAAGCTGATTCATCTGTAGCTTGAACATTTAATCAGCAACTGGTGAGTTCTTGCCTTTAATTGTTCTAACATGGTATCTGACCATGTGACAAGGTAAGAAATACCAAAGAACTTACTGTGTTTTGTTAAATTGCACAAGATTTTGAGGGTAAAAAATCAACACTGCCGACCACCGGGATCCCGACCAATTTTCCAGGTGGGATCCCGCCTCTCATCCCGGTGGGATCCCGCCTCTCATCCCAGTGGGATCCCGACCAATTTTCCCGGTGGGATCCCGCCTCTCATCCCGGTGGGATCCCGCCTCTCATCCCAGTGGGATCCCACTGGGATGAGAGGCGGGATCCCGACCAATTTTCCCAGCGGGATCCCAGTGGGATCCCAGTCTCATCCCAGTGGGATTCCCAGTGATTTTTTCTATAGGGATTTGTAATAGGGGAATGCTCATCGCCATACCAATATCCCGTACTTGCGAGGATTTAGCCCAGCCAGAATTTAGTCAGCCCTAATCAACTGAATTTTGTGTGTAGGAATCTCCCAGTGAATATATAGTTATTAATAAAAAAATAGTCATTTAATGTCTTAATTTTTGGCTCATAAATTATCTTTCAATTGTTTAACAATGTTTAAAATTTTCCTGTTCTAGACCATGATATAGTATCAAGATATAAAAGTTCATACCAAATTTATGTATAAATGATGACGTCACTTCATTGATGTCACGTTATACACGATGACATCACATTACGTTATGTACCAAAGATCAAGGTCTGTTTCGTCGCACAACATTGTGAATTAGTCTCGATTGATTGAGGGAATCCCTGATGTATGCGGCACATTTTTTCATATTAATCTGATAAAAACATATTGGAATATTCTCCACAGAATCTCTTGAAATTCCTGACCAAAGTTTGAATGCTTGTGAGTCTTTATTTAGCAGTTTTAACTGTTTCAACAAATCAGTTTTAGAGAAATATCTGGTTTGCATGTTGAAAGTTGACAGCAGACAGCTTATTGCTGTCATCAGAAGCTCTGATTTAATGACTTGTGGTTTAATCTAGGAAACCTAGAAACCGTGGCTTAATTTCCTGTTTATTGCCGTGGATGATGTTTCCATCAGTAGGATAACATGCTGATTGTCTGATATATAGGACAACTATCCTGGCATTTGCTGCATGCTTGTTACATTCAGTCTCAGAACATCAATATTGAAGACTTTGTATTGGGCATATTGTATAACAGATTCCTACTGCTGAATCTCTCTCTGATTGCATACTATCTGTGCATGGGTAAACTTATGTCTTTGAACGATTGACAAGTAAATGTAGGAACGTGGAATACACGTCTTTGAAAGATGTAAATGTGTATTTCAGTCCAATTTAAATGATAATGAGCTTTTTTGTGAACATGGTGTAATGTAAATTGGAACTGGGGTGATCATTAGCAATTTAGGAGACCTTCTTGTTTCAAATAAGTTGTACTTTGTAGGTTAAACTATGCAACTTACCGTAGTCTCTACTAAAGTGCGCCCAGGATTATGTGATATTACGAACATTGATCGGATTGGTCTACTATTGCAAAATTTGATACATAAATAAAGACTTATGATCAATTGCATGTTAAAGAAACACTGATAAATTGTGCATTTTTGTTTTTTCCACCTTTGGGGCCTATACCAGATATGCCCACCTTTCTCGTTATCTTGGGTACACTATATCAGAATGCTGTACATGTATTAAATAGATTAGTGATGTATGAAGTAAAGTGTTTAAACTTGGTAAATTACATTTCAGGGTTTATGAGCTAAAACATGACAATCTCGTGTTCAGATGTGGTATGTTATATTTCAGGGTGTATGAGCTAACACATGACAATCTCGTGTTTAATATGGTATATTATATTTCAGGGTTGTATGAGCTAACACATGACAATCTCGTGTTTAAACATGGTATATTATATTTCAGGGTTGTATGAGCTAACACATGACAATCTCGTGTTTAAACATGGTACATTATATTTCAAGGTTGTATGAGCTAACACATGACACTCTCATGTTTAAACGTGGTATATTATATTTCAGGGTTGTATGAGTTAACACATGACAATCTTGTGTTTAAACATGGTACATTATATTTCAGGGTTGTATGAGCTAACACATGACAATCTCGTGTTTAATATGGTATATTATATTTCAGGGTTGTATGTGCTAACACGTGAAAATCTCGTGTTTAAACATGGTAATTATATTTCAAGGTTGTATGAGCTAACACATGACAATCTCGTGTTTAAACATGGTATATTGTATTTCAGGGTTGTATGAGCTGACACATGACAATCTAACAGAACATCCATCAAGTATCAATGTACTGGAGAGAATGAACATTTATCAGGAAGTTATACTAAGTATTATCTACAGAATACTACCATTAAAGGTAACACTGTACCACTAGAAATATTTTGGTTTAGTCCAGAGACTTTGACACGATCCTGACCTTGTAAATAGCGTAATTTTTAACAGCTGATCAATTGTCTATATTTTAGCACCGGTTGTATGCATCCATGAGTATCATGAAGATGCTTGAGATGAAACACAAACACAAATCTTAAGTACCAATATTACACAATTTTCTCGTAGAAATTGATATATTCAAAGCAAGAAAGACTTGTGATATAATCATGTAGAAATGTCAAGATCAGGTCAAATTCCCAAGCTATTCCAAGCCTAGTTAAACATATTATCTTTATTTCCTTCGCATCCTTTGGCGACATCGTGAATGAAGTGAGCCGATATGTAAACACCATTTTAATTTAGAATTTAGTATTTAATTGACAAAATTGTCCGAAAAACAAAACCATATTATCAGGAAGTGAAGATTGGATGATTTTTGTCAGAGTTAAATGGTGCTTTGTGGGAGACACATACGTTTTTGTGTCAAAAACCCTTATTGTATTACCATTTAATGTAACACCCTCTCACCATCTGTGCCAATATTACTGTAAATGTTATTCACCTTGTTTGGTGCAATGCCATTAAAGATGTGTACGTGACAATTAATGTCATGAATGTCTCAATTAAGAGACTTATTTGGTAACATTTATTGAACAAATTATCGACTTTATCTCCCAAGACGTATTGTATTTTCTATGAGAACTTGTCTACTGGCTTATATAATTCACCTATCAATAATCAACACTGAATTCACCCAGCCACTCGTGGGAATTTCCTTAGGTTCGGATTATAGGAAACCGATTAGAACTATTTCCAATTCTAGGAAATAAATGACTATTCTGGGATAGAATACAATTGTCATTACTAGCGTTTTTTTAGCTTCTTAGATAAGTAATTGCTCCTCACAGTCTGATCCTGACAATTAGCGCTTAGTTTTTTATCCCTCATCGATGACAAAGGGGATATGGTAATGGTAGGTGTCATTCCGTCTGTCTGACCTTCTATGTGCAACTCCTCCTACATTTCTTGACAAATTTGGATGAAACTTTCACAGATTAACTACCATACTATGTGGAGCTACAGGGTGTACACGAGGGACATTAATTATCAACACTGAATTCACCCAGCCTCTCGTGGGAATTTCCTTAGATACGGATTGTAGGAAACCGATAAGAACTATATTCAACTCTAGGAAATAAATGACTATTCTAGGATACAATTGTCATTACTAGCAATTATTTAGCTAGTAATCTCCTCACAGTCTCCTGACAAATAACTTTGTTTTTAAGCTGTACTTTTCGAAGACAAAAAGTTAAGTCATTGTCATCATAGGATCATCTGTGAGAGTTTATTGTCAGAGTCATTGTCTCAAAGACTATCAAAGTTATCCTCTTGAAACTCAGCATAGTAATTCATAATAACAAGTGGAGTCCCTATTGACAAGGCTGATAACCCTGTGACTATTATTTTCCTCCAGGTTTTGAATCATTTTTCTGTATATAAAGTGATGATTGCTATTCTTTTGAGAAATGCAATAATTTTTTTTGTCTGATTACATGGTCGTTGCATCTCCATGTTCTTTGCTTTATTTCAGACAGTACTGGAACCAATATATTTCTATATCAACTCAGTGTTTGCTCTACATGGTATGTTAGTATGTTCACTATTTGTTACTGCCTGGATGTTGAGTGGTTCGTGGCTGGCCGGTACATTGGCTGGATGCTTCTATATCTTCAACCGGTAATATATTCTTATATGGGGCTATTGCCTAAGGTGCAAACAGTTGTCTAAGTGGCCTTAGGGGCAAACCGTTGTCTAATTGACCTTAGTGGAAAACTGTTGTTTAATTGGCCCTTTTGGCAAACCATTGTCTAATTGGCCTTAGGGGCAAACTGTTGTCTGTGGCCTTAAGGGCAAACATTTTTCTAATTGGCCTTAGGGGCAAACCGTTTTCTGAGTGGCAGTGGCTCCTAACTTTTGTCTATGGCCTTATGGGTAAACCTGCCTGAAGATGATTTGATAGGTAGGTCTGTACAGTTGTCATATATTAACACTATTAGTTGTTCTATGGAATTTTGAGAGGAAAACACTTTATCTGTATTGAGCTTTATTGAACTACCAATTCGGATGTTGCATATTATATAGTTCTGTGCCCTGGTGTCAGAAGTATGGGTTACTATGGTTAAGCTCTGATTAAAGAGTCTCAATTTTTAACTTTAAACCCTCAAAACTTATTTATAGAGTTATATTTATAACTATGTGTACCATAATTATATATCATTCCAAATCTTAATGTATTTCGGTCTTGAAACATTGTTTCTTCTGCAAATCTTTGTATGGATCTATGTTATTTACAGCAAATAGAAGTGCTACATATTGAGTAGGTCTTGACTGATTAAATTTGCCATTCATTTATTCTATTTTTGTCTTATTCCATAATTATACTGTTTAAAGCGCTAAGATTGGACATTATTTTCACATTGATTTTGTCTTTTCAGATTGGACACAACGAGAGTTGAATATGTGATTCCGCTACGTGAGAGTTTCTCACTACCGTTTCTATGGTTACAGATTGCTGCAATATCCTACTATTTCAAACCAAATGTTCCAAAAAGAAAAGAGGTTTGTTATTCATTTTTAAGCCCCGGCATTTACTGATGCAGGAGACATATAGTGATTGGCCTGTCTATCTGACCATTCGTCCACTACAAAATGTTAAAGTCCATCCAGGCATGGCTTTCAAACTTTGCATACTGGTTTACCATCATTAACACATTTCATTATATAAAACATGTAACACTATCAAACATTTCAACAGAATAATAGCCCCTGAATGATATAGCTATTTGTTTTTGGCAAGGCTTCCACCGTGACATAAGCGTTTACTGAACACAGTCTTGCGAGGGGTCAGAGCAAAACTATCGTAGCTGCCTGTATAGGATAATGTAGTTACCATAGTTTTGCACCAAACCTTGATTTATGATACAAACATTGAAATGTTACCTCCCCATTAGTATCAGCTGTGTGTGGGTGCAATTAACTGCTATGGAGAATCAACCATCTCCTATGAGTTAGCAATTTTTAGCTCCACTTTTCAAAGAAAACAAGTTAAGCTATTGTCATAATGGGATTATGTGCGTTGGTAAAGTTCTTTGTCAGAGTCATTTTCTCAATGAATATCAAACATAGCCACTTGAAAATTAGCATAGTTATTCATCATCACAAGAGGAGTACATACAAACAAGGCTGATAACGCTTTTACCTATATCAAATGAGTTATCTTCCCTTGTTACTTTCAAAACCAAGAAAGTCAAGCAACTAGCACACATAGGCATTTGAAAATATCTGGCTATGATCGATATTCTTTAAAGAAAAGTAATTAAATAATTAGTAGATTTATCTTTACTTTAATATTCAGGGGAAACTTATCTATTAAATTTTTTTTATTACTTTGTATATTTTTATGTTCAAGGGGGACTACTCTATGTATGATATGGCATAATGTTCTGTACTGGGGAACACTCTGGAAGTAATTATTGTAAAATCATTGATTTTCGTGGGGGATTAAATTTTGTGGATTTCGTGGTTCCCTTCAACCACAAACTTTAATCCTAACAAACATTGATTTTGACCCTTGTTTTGTTACCTGAAATGCAAAATCCACGAATTCAAGTGCCAACGAAATTAAATGATTTTACAGTATATGGAAGTATATACAGGGAGACTGATATGTTAACAATTTGTACTTTTTTCAGAGATTCGTGATTGGGTTGATTTTGGCAAGCACATTTTTGTTCAGTTTATTTTGGCAATTCAATCAGTTTGTGTTACTGTTACAAGCATTGTCCCTGTTTGGTGTATGGATATTGGACGTTGTTCCTGCACATAAAGTAAGTACCATTCTCAACATGTTGTAGATAATCCAGGCCCTGTCTCCCGAAGCATCTCAATCTGAGCAAGATCTCATCTCAAATATTAGCATGGATCTTCATGCTTATTTCCTTGAGACACTGGACTCAAAATTAGCATCACAGAATGAGTTTATAACTGTGGAAATTTTAAATGCTGGATCTTCAGATTCATCTCTAATTGCGTCTCTAATTTTAGCTAAAAAGTTGTACCCACAGTGGTTGGTGTGCTGGATTTATAACATGGTGATCTGGCTTGACTTCTTGTTGCAGCCGGTTATATTCTTTTATGAAAGCTAACAACAATATCTATTTTCCTCTACACATTGAAAGAGTGATGGTTTCTTGTTGAAGAGTAAGTTAGTACCGGTTAGAATTCAGTCGATGCAAACATATTGTTGGGTGAATTGTCCACCATTTATAACCAAAGATTTCGGAAACCACATTTTAAACCCAATTCAACAAACCAAAAACTTGAATTTGATCCTGGACAAATTGTTAATTCTTTGAAGAAGAGCAAGTTAGTATTGACTTGCTGTATGGTTGAAAAAAGTGTGACATCAGTTAAATGAAAATTAATGATATTGGTATATAAATGTATAAATATCAAGCTTTAAATTAACATTATTCTTGAATTTAAAAGGAAGAATATTTATAGTTGTGCTTATTCTGAAAATGGATCCTTTGTAAACATGTGACCTTTGGTTTAACTTTATATTTTTGCTAAGAGTTGTTTGATAATGTGATATATTGTAGAATGTGCATGTTTCTTACTGTGGTTATATTTCAGGTTAAGGCTGTACTGTTATGTCAAGCTGCATCATTAATACTAGTCTGTCTCTCTCAAAGTATCAACAAAATGATCCTGGGTTCCCTGATTATGAGTTTTATTCCAGCAACATTTCTACTCATGTATATCAGGGTAAGATTCTATTCTCATTACCTTGCTGTTATCTGTAGACTTAGTAAAGTGCCCTCCATAGCTCAGTGGTTAGAGCGATTGACGCCTACATTGGCGACCCAGGTTCAAATCCGGGTGGAGGCACACATATGCCTGCCATATTCAGCTGAAATCTGACTGGCAAATAAAGGCTTTGCTCGGCATTTAAAAAAAAGAAAGAAAAAAAGTACCAGTTATTCATTTAGTTATTGTGTCCCATAACATATTTATATGGGCATGTAGCATTGGAGCTGTCACTGTACATCTCTCTGCCAGTATGTCTGTAATGCAAATCTTGAGTGTTGAACTCTTCACAAACTTGTTGGTGGAATTTCTTAAACTTCCACAGATGAACAATCCCAGTGTATAGATGACTGTTAAGGATGGAATGTTTTCTGCGGCAATTTTTACCAGAGTTATAGCCCTTTGTTACTTTAACTATGTACACCAATGGGGCACCAATGTCCCATTGACACATTTCTAGTTATTACAGTGTCAATCCTATTAAAAAAATTACCAGCCAATTAAGCTTATGAGTCAATTAATTCCATTGTGCTTTTAGTTCATGACATCTTGCATTCAGGGTAGTAGAGTAATGTAGAATTATACCATATTTCAGGGAGATACACTATCACCATGTACAATACCAAGCAGAATATTTAAAGTAGCATTTTACAGTATAGCAGTTCTCGTTCTTATGTTGGTGTTTAATCTCGCTGCCAAGGTAAGTTGTATAGTTACACATTTGTACTAGTATTTTCACTCATTTGAAAAATAAATCATTTAACAGTAACTTGCTGAATCCAATTTTCTTGAAACCCCTGACTAACAATCTCTGACTACTTATGCCCCAATTTTTAATGAGGGGGTATATTGCTTTGCACTTGTCTGTCTGTTGGTTTTTAGATCAAAGTGGTTACCATTTATTACTCAAGAACGCTTTGCACTATGATCTTCAAACTTTACATGAAGATTGACCATCAACTGAAAATGACCCATATTGATTTTGAGGTCAAAGGTCAAGGTTGCTGTAACCTTTACCATATTTACCATGTTTTACAAACATCTCTTATTTGTTGTGTGATTGACATTATGCCAATTGTCAATCAAGTAATAAGTACAAATCAATGGTATATTATAGCACATGGTTTCCATGAATTCTGTTAAAATCCTTGGACACAAATATTTTATAAACAGTAAGTAAGGTAGACTGATCAATTAGGTGAAACAATCCTTCTACTATCATCTTGCCACGATCGCTGAAGCATCTCGAGCAGGAAGAAATATTAGCTCAAAATAAGATTAAAATTTGGTCAAGTCAGAATCTGAATTGGAAATAAATTAGAACTTATAATATTGATTTCTCTGTCTGATTTTCTTTGACTTTCAGGCGGTTCTTGATTTAGAAGCGGATGAACATATATTTAAGTTTTTACTCAATAAATTTGGTGTAGGAAATCCAAGGTGAGTTCATCTGGGTGCATTTTGTTGGTTGCTTTTTATGGTACATGCATGGTAGGGGTGTAAAAGTATACCTTGTACTTAAGACACTACAGGCTTCAGTCCGACATGGTTCATGGTACAACATTTCTAGATTTTGATACAATTTGGTATAAGCTTTTTATCAGCAAAATACCGGTAATGTTTGGGCGACAAAATCATCCAGCAGCCCTTTCATGGTTGGTGCATATATCTTGTAAAATACAAGGCACTTGTATGTTTGATGTTGGGAAACCTTGCTGAGTATATTCCTTTTGATCATCCTCAATTCACTGGCTTAAAACAAGAAGGTCGTAACTACCAAATCGATATATTGAGAAAATAAGAGAAAACTGCCTTTAACTTACTCTTTACCTATGGGAAAACACGTTTTTTAAAACTTCATTTTGGTCAACATGACAATTTCAGATTTTCATGAAAATATGCTCATAAGAAGCGCCCTGTGAAGCAGATTTCAATTATGAATGAGTCTTATAAGGTCGTAAGAGGTAGTTACGACCTTCTGGTTTTAAGCCATCGAATTGCAGACTGATAAATTGAGATATCTATGAATACGATTAATCTTGAATTTATTCATTTTGGTCTTATACTTGAACATCATGCTATGTAATATTTTGACAAGGAAATAAGTTGAATATTTTTCTAAGTCCTTAAAGTTAGATCATTCATGCGTAGGTAGTATCATCATCCTTGTGCCTGATTTCCTTGATATTGATATATCTGTCTGTAGACACATGTTGGGATTGTCGGGTCCTCTTTCACTGTTAGATAATAAATATGAGAAGTCTGAATGGTGACAGGGACACGATATTGTCTGGGAAACTGTTTGATTTTATCTTATTGTGAATACTTATGTAATTTGCTTTGCTTCTTAGACAGTCACTGTGCATGTATATGATACAGTGGTGGTTTGGTGGGTAATATCTCAGACCCTGGAGTGTTTCTTACAAGCATCCTTATATTGAAACATTACTATGGCATTTTTTGTCATTTACAACACTTATAACTACTGGCGTTTTGTTTTAATTCAATCAAAACTTCTGAAATTTCGTTTAAGTAATCACCATTACTTGCTGTATACAGATTCAAATATGTTTACCTCTCCTGAATTATTTTATTGTCATGTTAATTCAATCAACAATTAATTTAAACTGCTCCTCCTCATATATTTACTTGCTTGAATGGTCCTTGTCCAGATTCTCCACTTGTTGGAGGGGTATGGCTTTGATTCAACTAAAAATCTCATAAGGGCAACAGTATTATTATCATTGACATATCAATATTGGTAAATTGAATTTCTCATTGGAGATTGTCATTTTGATAAGTTATCTCACGTCATCATGTATTATTATATAAGGGAGAGAAAAACATATTAACCTTATCAATGTCCTTGCAGTAGTTACCTCCCTTTGTTGTACTTTCTGTAACATTGAAAGTAATCTCTGTGAGGAGTGTGCTTACATAGTTTACCTTTGATCATCTGACACAATATAGACTGACTTTGTTCTTGAAATGATGGCAATTATTGTTGTCCAAGTACATTACAGATTTGTTTGTTGGTTTTGGGTTCATCAGAGATAATGACAAGTGCATGGTATTTTTTTCCTGACCAGGGCCTGGTGTCGTATTCAATATTGATCGTACTTGACATAAGAATAAGAACAACCAGTCTGACGATATCACTTTGAACTGGCGATATTATTGGCTATCCTTATTCTCAAATTAGATAAGATCAATATTGAATACCATCCCTGATTGACTGATGACTCTGACTTCTAGCACTTTACTTCATGTAATTAATGAGGTATATTGTATATTTCAGAGACTTTGACTCGAGATTATACCTTTGTATTGAAGCGTTTGGTTTTCTACAACTAGATACATATGAACGGATGTCGAGACTACTTGTATTCCCAATATATGTAGTCACTCATTTAACTCTACTCATTGTTCTGTTCATTGCTGTGATGCAAAATTGGAGGTATTGTTGTTTTTGTATTTTTAATACTTGTAGGTATATTATAGGGTCTCCTCTATAGAAAGGGCCAGCCTAATTCACTGATGAAGCACATATCTTTTGTGTGCACGGTACCTCCCAAACCCTTATTATTTATTGCTTGTCACCTTACAGAGATGGATCTACCATAACCATGCTTTAACTAGCTTGCAGCTCAGCAACCAACAACCCTATTAGTTCTGACCCACTGCCTAGATTCGAACCTTCAATCTCCCACATTCAAAGCAGACCTAACCACTCGGCCATGGTCTTGTAAATGTTCATTTTTGCTGTCCACATGTTGGTCTGCAGTCTTAGCCCTGAAACTGTTGTGTTAGAACATGTGCATGGACATTAAAATTTTTATTTCTGCTGGAAGGACTGTGATAGGGCCAAATAGGCTACACAGACCATCATCATTTGTTGAAACCATTATTTATGTTTTTGAAAAAAGCTACAATCTAAGTTGATCATTTTCAATTGAAAGCTATATTTTTATTATATTTTTATTGAAGCTCTATTAGTCAATATGTGTATTATATTTCAGTAACCATAGTTACGAAGTTGGTTTAAAAGATCATTCTACAAAACATACTAATCTTCTCTCATCACGACCAGATCTCGCTTTTCATACAGGTATACTATGACAGCTGGATCATATAATCACGCACTCTCAAAATGTACATGCAACAGTATCGCTTTTTACATTAACTTCGTTATTTAGAACATTATTTATGATAGGCACTATCTTGTTAAGATTATTATTCCACTGTTCTTCCACACTTATACAAAAATGAGTATTGCATTAGAGAGCCTAAGAAAAAAGTTGTATCTTATGACATAAAATACCACTGAAGACTTCATGACTTTAGTTTAGCCAGCTTTTTGATAGCTGAGCATTTCATTTTTCTTGTTCAGTTATGTGAGGGCATTGTTTCATGTATTTGTGTTATGAGTGATTTTTATGTTTTCTGTGCTCAGCTGGTTAAGTTGAGTGCTGCTTGCCCTGTCCGATTTTGAGCAGATATAACCACTAAATTTGTATACTTTCAGTTCAAACAGTATTTTTTGGTGCATTGGCTATGTCCACATTACGTATGAAGTATCTCTGGACACCATACATGTGTATGTTGGCTGGATTCGGTGTGGCAGATTACCGTGTATGGAGATGTGTACTGTCTAAATTACGCAGTAACCAGGATGTAGTGGTACAGATAGCACGACATTTAGCTACAATAGCATTCCTGGCTCTATTGTTAGCTATAGTAAGTTTGTTCATTTTAAATGGGTTTTAATACCAGGCATCTACTGAACAGGAGGCATACAATGGTTGTCCTGTCCGTTTATTCGCTCATCCGTTCGTCTGTTACGCAATGTTGAAACTCAAATATTTTTGAAATCCCTCATTGCATTGCTTTCAAATATGCCATACTTGTTTATTATCATAAACACAATACATTATCAAAGCCATATAACACTATTAAACATTTCAACATAATCATGGCCCCTGAATGATTTAGCTATTTGTTATGGACGCAGTATTGTTTCTAGTCCTGTTGTTGGCTAAAGTAAGTTTATTCAATTTAAATGAGTTCTTAATATCTGTTGTCCATTATGATAATCATGTGTGATTACATGCACTAATAAATTTAGGCATAAAACAGTAAATAAATGTCATTAAGCAGAATTGTTTAATCAATGAAACGGTAGTACAGTAATTAAAGTAATTTGCATAGTTTTATGAGACAGGTTCAGCCGTATATATTAAAGACAGATCGCATGACCCGTTTATCCTTATAGAATGCATCTTCATGTGCAAAAACTCACAGCTGTAATAAACTTATAGATTGACACAATGAAGTAATTAACGCTTATAATTTCAGGCATTGCCACCGGCTTTAAAAGAATTAGAAGATTTAAAGGAATTCTGGGACCCTGATACTGTGGAACTAATGGAATGGATTAAGTATGTCACCAAGTTTTTTATAATTTAAGCAAACATTTTGATATCCATTGATTTTGAAATACATATGGAAAATTGCATTACTGTAAATATGTTAGCTTCGTAAAATAAAGACGTTACTTATTTACTTACTAATTCACTGAAAACCATACAACCCACTCGTAACCGCCTAATTCAGCAGACTTGCACTCATTGGGTTATTATTTGTTGGTATACATAAGAGAGAAATTATACTAACTGACTTCAAAATATTGTCGTAATTATTTACATCACCCATTTGTTGCGAATTGTGAATAACAGACGTCACATTCAGCTTATTTTAAAAAATAAGGGGTGTCGAGTTAAACACCCATTTCAGACAAATAATTAGTATGATGTATTCTTGAGCTGATTAATGAATACGAAATTAACACATTTCCTTCTACTGTATTATTCATTGAAAAGGTTTAAATCATTAAATATTCTGAAGCTATAACATTTTGTTAGCCAGCCATATATTAGTGGTCACCCTGTATGTTTATATTATAACTTTCAGAAAGAACACTGCACCAGCTGCTGCACTATCAGGTAGTATGCAGTTAATGGCCGGTATCAAGTTATGTACAGGTCGACCTATCACTAATCATCCACATTATGAAGATAAACATCTTAGGATTAAAACTAAAGAGGTAAATTATCAACAACTTCTAAGCGTGATTGGGGGGGGGGGACTAATATATTCAATATTTTGTCTTACATTTATAACATTACTTTAGTGACAATTGCAAATATGCATTTGTGATTTATTGAAGTAATGTGGTAAGTGCCCTGGATTTGATACTTAGTGGTCCAGGTTCTATTCCTGGTCACAAAAATTTAACAACAATTCAGATTTTCCTCCTCATGTGGAGGAGTTAGTGGTTTCTTGAGTCAGAGTGAATCAACTGTCATATAAAAACAAAAAGACTTGAGAAATTGCGTAAACCAGATAAATAAAACTTGGTGGTAAAGATTGTGATATTATGTAGAGTTACAGACTTAGTTTGAATTACATAATGTACTGTATAATAATTAATATTTGAGGGAGATTTAATTTCGTGGATGATCTCAACTTTAGAAAGGAAATCCCCACATATATTATTAATTTCTATAGTATTCAACTGAGTTGATAACATATTGTTGAAATTACGTCCCCTCGAAATGATTTTTTTCCCCAAACCACGAAATGTTTTTCCATTGAAGTTAAATGAGTTTATAGTATTACACAGGTTTTGAGGAAAAAATTACGTTTTTCTTGAAATGTTGTTTTATACTTGCAGTTATATCAGTATTATGGTAAACGTGAACCAGAGGATGTTCATGCATTACTCACCAAGTATAGTACAGATTATATCATACTCGAGGATAGTATTTGTCTAGCGCCATCTAGAGGTGGGTGTCGGCTACCAGATCTGATTGATGTTGATAATGGAGCGGTAAGTCTACGTCACCATCATTAAAACCTGTAATTTGAATATCTCTACAAGTTTCAATGCTTTTGAGCCAATTCTATGTGTGTAATGCTTGTGTATCATTAGATATTCGATGTCATAAGTCTTAATTCCTTCATCTTTTCGTGGTCCTTAAATTTGTTTTTGACTATGCCAGTTTATAAGTCAAATGTACAAAGTTAGGCTTCCACAAAATTGTATTGAACAATATTGGATCAAATATGTTTAAAGTCTTTGATTTCTATAATTAATTTCCAAGAATACACTTAAAATACCATTACATTCCTGAAGTCTTGTTTTCATTGAATTAATGTCAGAATATTAAAAGTTTATCAGCCTATTTGAACTCTCTGAAGGTTGAATGTGATAAGTATTGTTACTGATTGTCATCTCAGTATTCTGTTACTATAGCAACACAATATTCATTTCAGATTCCGGACAGTGGAAAAATGGAACCAGGTTTGGTCAGAAGTCACATTCCTCGATTCTGTGACGAAGTTAGACGCCAGAAACCAGAATATGCGAAATATTTTAAACATGTTTTCACTAACAAGACTTTCAGAATATACCAGGTTGTTAAACAGAATTAATTACCCATAAATCCATTTGACGTCATTATACTATGTTGTTTATGTTTTATTTAGTCAATGTTTTATTTCTACTAATATTAACTATATTGTATTATTGAGGTCTGTTCTTATTAAAGCTTTCTCAAGCTTGACTTGGAATGCTATGATTATGATTATTATTAACATGATGTGTTTGCCTATGATGCTTTTATTTGCTACTAACTCAAGTGCAATTTTTCAAAAGAATTTAAAACATCACTAAAATATCAAAACAAATTGGTACAGAATACCAGGTAGGGGGTAAATATAGTCAAGACAATTGACAACTTTCTTGAGCTTGACCTGGAATGCTATCAGTATGGTCATATAAACATGATGGTCATATGGTCATTATTACCAATAATGCAGTTATTTGCTACTTACGCAAGTACAATTTTTAAAGCTCATAAATTATGAAATATCACTAAAATATTAAAACAAATAGGTACAAAGTACAGGGTAAATATAGTGCAGAGAATTTGACACGGTCCTCGAACTTTAATAATTTAACAACTGATGTCTTGTCTTTAGTTGTTTCCCAGTTGTATGTTTTCATTAGCAGGGAGTGTAACAAAGATGCTGGATGTGTAAAACAAACACTAATCTTAAGGACCAATATTGCACAATTTGATTGAGAAAATTTATGAACCTTCTAATATATTCACCCATAAAGGTCAGGATCAGGTCAACTATCCATGCTATATTGATAATGAATGACAGACAAATAAGTGATATGCTAAGTTATTATTTATGTTGTATTTACATTTATGTCTCAACTTCGGTGGCCATGCTTTTCAGATTTCTGATCAAGTGTATACTTTTAATTTATTGCCAAAATGTAATGTTCCATTTATTTCTTGCCATGATTCTGCTTGTATTTTATGCTGCATCTACCTAACAAAATAACAGGGACCTGTTCAAAGGAGATTATAAAACGTTTGTTAAAAATGGGACATATTATGTGACCATGATTCTGAATATTTTTTTAATATTGCATCCACTAAAAAAATCACAGGGACCTGTTCAAAGGAGATTATAAAATGCTCGTTAAAAATGGGACATATTATGTGAACACCTTTTGGTGGGGGTTGGCATGCATGAGTAAAGGCGACAGCTTCCAGTTATTTGACTGATTGTCTTCAAACTTGTTGGCATGATATTTAGGTCAAGTTCCATTATAAGCCCAATTGGCCTTGGCTTTCTTGGATGATGGCCCTTGAATTACTAAAAATTGGAAATTGGCCTTGTTTGCACTCATTGAAGCCATTTTCATCAGAGAAGCATTTAACTTGGTGACAATGTGTATTGGCATAGTAAAAGCTAAGTCAAGTCCATTTAGGACCTGTCTTACAATTGGGCATTTATCATGGCCCAGATGGGCGTATTTTGTAAGATTATGGCACCCTTGTTACAACTTCTCTATACTAGAATCAGATTAGGATCCCTGCACCTGTTTACAAACCATGCAACTTGTTCCTACATTGACATGCAACGCATGAGAAGGGATCTGCATAATGTCCCTGGGCCTTATTCTCAAACGGTGTAAGTCTAACACTCAGACTTTGACTTTACATTGTCAAATGCTCTATTCACTCTCATGTTATAAATGATGTGCATATTTTGATATAAATGGGTATACGTGTTCAGTGGGTTTACACAAATAATCAAAGAAAATTTCATATAGTTTAATCTAATTGCAAATAAATGGCGCTGATTATAAATGTTGTAAATTTTAAGTCTGAGTTTCAGTCTTACAATGTTGGTAAATAAGGCCCCTGTATATGAACCTCGTACCGGACACACATTATATATGTATGAAGATAACAATATGGATGCATTTTGTCCATATTTTATCTGATATAAATCCACAACTATACTTACATATTACTGCAATTCTTGTACCTACAAAGAGTATTGTTTATGGGAGAATAAAGTGCAAACTACTGGCTTGTACAATTGTGTTGTTGTTTGTCCATGTTACTGAATCTTCGGTACATGTTTGATGATTGCATTCCAATGCAAATGTCAGGTGTGTCAATTTTCCTGAGTCATCCAGAATTCCTGAAAAAGCTATGAATTTTGACCAAAATAAAAGTTATTTGATGAAAACATCTCAAGAAATGGTAACTTGATCTTCTCTGCTGGCTTTTACTTAATAACAACTGAAAAAATATGGAACTGATGTCATTGCAGGTCCCTTGTTTGGCAAAAAGGTTTGGCCACATTTTCCTGATTTTTGAACAGGGAGCTTTGCTTCCTGGTCAGTGTAAGCGTTAAAAATATACTGGATATGGTTGCGAGCTAAAAATAGGTCCAATTGCGCATTCCGCGGGATGACTTCGGACTTTATCGCCTAATCTTTAGCCGAGACAGTGTTTATAATGTTGCATTATTAATTTGGTCCGGTTGAAACCCCTGAAACTTAGATAATAGATTCTTATCTATTGAAGATCACACTAACTACGACCTTGGTCCAGTGGTTACTGCATTGGATTTGTAACTTGGCGATCTCGGTTAGATGCCCCATCAGAGGAGGCCATACACTTAGATAAAACATTGGTAACTTTGTCAAATACCCTCCACGTGTGAAGATTGCTGGTTCCTTTAGGATGGCTGAGTTAGTACTAAGTGGTTAGGTGAATTGCCACCATTCTGCCATACCGTTTTTGTGTGGCGATAAGCCACACAATGTAATAACTATCTTTCATTTTTTTTTATTTATATATACTATGAAGTTAACGCCTTTATGCCTACACCAATAAATAGGTCTATGATTTGAACAATATTACAAGCATGCTACACAGGTTACACGTATCATTGAACCCGATTTGTTTACATTACCAACATTTATTAATATTAAGACCAACAATTACATCAGACTTTTATTTTTTGAGGAAATTTTAATTTTATAGCAAATCATTCCGCATGGACTATATTCCTACTATCAAAGGCCTGCGAACCGCCATGGACCGTCAAGAAGGTTGAGAAAGTAATCCCACGGTTTCATGTTTACATATCGGGGCATTCATTTGCAAATTGATATACAACGAGCTATTGGTCAGTGACTAGTTTGTATTGTTTATTCAGCCAATAGATTTCTGGTGGAACACGGGTGAACTGAAATGTGTCTATTAAAATCACTCCGCCGCTGAACATTTGTAGACGATGACCTAATTATGTTGTTTACAAACATTGATGCTATAAATAGAAACAACATGTTTTCACTGGTAATTAGTTCAAGGACAGTATATACAGTCTATCTAACCGCTAGCAGACGATCGATACACTAACTTGATCAGCTAGACAGGATCTACTATATTAATAGATCTCTGGTTTAGCAGTACTGTCACGCAATATTCAATTAATTGCAGTTCCGTCAATAACTATCGGATTTCGACAAAATAAATTTTGTCAATACCATGAGATATTGCAATTTATTAATATCAAATTAAATTTAAATTATAAAATAATATGAATTCACATTGGCGAGTTAAAAAGCGAGTCCCTAGATTTTCTATTCGCGAATTGCGCAAATTTTCGGAACTACCTGAGGTTTTAAATCGTCAGTTACAATTTGTTTTCTAATTTACATAAACAAATAATACCTCACTGAAAAGAGGAAACTTTCAACTTCAAGAAAATGTGCAACATTTATATCGGTCTCAATTAATAAGCACATGACAGCGAGTTAAACGCGCATCGTGCGAACTAATTGTGCTATTCATAGCGGCTATTTTCAACACGTAACGCTATTTAGTATTTGAATTGAGAAAGAATAATTAAGCAATAAACGAGAATTCAGTAAAGTATTTTCGGATTAAAAGAAATTGTCAATACTATGACATATTAAAGATCACTTATACCAATTTAGTTTGCGGTTATAAAATAAATGAACTAATGCTGACGAGTTAAACATCGAGCACTTACATTTTCTATTCATGAATTGCGCGATTTTTAGCAACAACCTGGTGTCGTAAATCACCAATTATATTTTTACTTTCCAAGTAACATTAACAACTAAAAGCTATTTTAAAGACGATACGTTCAGTTTCATTAAGATGTGCGACTTTCATATAGATCTCATTTATTAGACCACAGCTTACTGTAACTGACCAATCAACGAGCAGAAAAAGTGTTGAATAAATCCCATAAATTTTTTTATACAACACTTTTCTGTGGTATATAGAAAAAGTGTTGTATATAAACTTACATTGATTTATCCAATACTAATTAGGCCAAGCAAAATAATCCATCAAGTTAGGAATTTATAGCTTTATTGTAAACACAATCCATCGATAAGTGTGATTGTAACAGTGAAGTTAAGCATTAACAATCACTATACATGCATATATCCAATACAAACATCAAACATAGAGTTTAAAGAGGATGAAGCGGCGTTTTCAATGACTTAAAATTTTTATGTTACTTTATATCTATATTTTGTGTAACTAGAGTAAAGTGTCATTCAAATACAGAATAATCGATTGTTGAAGCAGTAAGAATTACAATAGTATCAATTACAAAACATATACATGCACTTAAATACTATTTTGTAAAAGAGCAGTTAATTAATGAACTATTCAGTTATAACATAAGAGCTTTCTGCTCTTTAAAAAAAAAGGTATGCCAAAAATGAAAAAAAACTTGCAGTGAAATAACATTTTAACATTTTACTGCTGCTTACACAAATGTTTCGACTGGTGATTTTACAGTGTAAGCGACATCTTTTTGTCGCCTTTGAAAAACAATAATAGCAGATATACACTCAGGTACTTCTATCACAATAGCATTTGGGTCTGGCAAGCCAGCAGACTCGGCCTTGATAACCGTTGCCGAGACGACTAGTCCAGCTGTAGACTGGGGCGATGGAGGCGTCTTCGATGGCGTTTGTAGTTTGGATGATAAGTAACACTGCAGTGCCTCTAACGGTTGTTTCTAATAATACACAGCAGTGCTTTTATGCCCAATGCGTGCCATTATTGCTTGTTCGTCAAAATTGTTTTCATATAGACGGATACCCTGTATATTTAAATGATGAAAATGTAGTCCTGGTAATATCTTAGAATTGCGTCATTGTGCATATTGCTCGTATGCTGAACATGTCCAAGAATGTTGCTTTCTGGTATCTATCGGCAGACGCTGTTCTGAATGCGGTTGCACGTCCTTAAACCTTTGATTTTCATTCAGATATTTGACTAAAAGGTCTCAGGATGGAAGATGCTTGATTTGCGTAACCGCGGTTATGTCCTCAAACTCCAAAAACATACTACATGTCGATGGCTTAGAATGAGAAGGTCATAACAACAAAATCGAAAACATCATGCATGCAAGAGAAAACTGTCTGTAATTTACTCTTTAACTATAGGAAAACAAGTTTTTAAAACTTCATTTTGGTCAACATGACAATTTTAGATTTTCATGAAAATAGGCTCATAAGAAGCGCATTGTGAAGCATATTTCAAATATGCATGAGTCTTATCAGGTCGTAAGTAGTAGTTACGACCTTCTTATTCTAAGCCATCAATGTAGTAGTTTCATCAAGTAAATCAAATTCCACTACTTGTTTTTAAAAGCACATGCATGTACACTTGCTTTAAAAAAGATATGTAAAATATGTACGATACAGAAAGAAAGTTGACCAATGGAATGTTACCAACGAAAACACAAAATACCTGTGCACCAAACATTCCTCGATTTTATTTTATGAATGGCTAATGTAAACGATTTGGGGATATTGTGTTTACTAAGTATTAACCATAGTATTAAGTAGTTGATTGTTGTGCAAATTGTATCTGAGAAACTAACATTTTTAGCTGTGGTCTAAGACAGATAGAACTCTCGTAAGTGTTGGGTATGAAAACATAAAATCTCGAAAACTCGATTTAGTTTTCATACCCAACACTTACTCGTGTTCTATCCTATACATAAACACTCTACGGCGAGTTTAAACGCGCAACATGCGAACTAATATGCCTTTTAAAGCGGTAATATATTTTCACAAGGTTTCGAATTGAAAAGTTAACGGTAATTGGATTAAAAGGCCGTTAATTAGTATATACACGTTGGGCAAACCAAATTCTTAACCAAAGACCTTAATTACAGGTCTTTGGGCAAACATACTTCAATAATTATAAATAATTAATAAGCTCCTCCCACTTAATGTGCAGTTATAAAGCCCATTAATGCATATCTAATTAGCTCCTCCCACAAGCCACGTTGTGCAATATTATCTATGCATTTTTTAATTAGCCCCTCCTTATTATGTAACATTACATAATCCTAGCTAGATCTATATTTTGACAAGAAATTTGTAATCAATTATTGAAGCTGCATAAGGCAGAAAATTGATCATACAATCTGGTAAACTTCAAGGGGTTGTATATTGGTAGGTCGTTAGTAGCTTGTTTTGGGACAGTTGGGGGTCATGTAACACAGGGATCTATGTTTTTACAAGGGATTGAACACACCATGAGACAGGAAATAGACCGTTAAAACTATTTTTAATTGAATGGGTTTTATATCGGGTTCTTGTTAGTTGATTTGGAGACAGCTGCAGAAGTTAGGAATTTAGGGTCATAAAATTTACTGGTATAAAAAGGGTTTACAACTTTGATACTCAGAATTTAGAAGTTAAATACATTCTTCTTGATATGGATTTAATAAAAAATACTATATTTGACAACTATCAGCTATCCACTGCCCATCACCTGGGATGGGACCATGGTCGCACACTGACTGGTGCATAAAAATATGCTAAATACAACATAATAGCTATAATAAATATCACCCGCTGATTAGCGCGAGTTCATATTTCGGAACAGAATACGCAATATTTAAATAATAACCAATACATAAATAATCGTCAGATTTTCAAAAAATAACTTGTAGTATATTCAAAAATATTTAATTGACCTGTTTTAAATACGATTTTATTAACATATCGGACAGAATGCTATAGAATTTACGCTGAGTATGGTCCGAAAGTCTGTTCGTAAGTTTAGTTATGTTACTCCGAAAAACATTTCTGCTCTTGATCCGGCGGGAGTACGAAGAACCTTCATTATAATCATATCAGTAGTCAATAGCCCTTACCACTGGACCACTTGTCCACCTAAATTCAATTGATCGACTTTAAATCTCTTAGATGCCATATATATATATATATATATATATATATATATATATATATATATATATATATATATATATATATATATATATATATATATATATATATATATATATATATATATGCCATATATATATATATGGCATCTAAGAGAAGTGATGTGACATGAAACCATAATTCTATCTGGTTCCGTTCTTGAATTATTTCATTCAACCAAAAAAAAGTCATGATATTACCATTGATATCATTTTCTTATATTTTCCTTCTACTGAAATCTGGTGCTATCTTATTAATTACCTCCCTTTATTTAATTTTCCCAACATATTTCTACCTAGTCCTGTTTCCATAGCGGGGGGGGGGGGGGGCATCTCGTTCATCAGTTGTATGGAGACTACCCAGTCACTCATCTTGACACTGACGCTTGGTGTCTTGAGAGCAGCACAAACATTCGAGTGAGTCTGGGCTTATCAGAACTCTGACACAGCATGTTGGTGCAGTCTTTATTTGAATGGTCAAAATGACATCAGTTCGCCACACATCAGTACTTTCAGTGCTTTGATTTAACAGTATGTGGGAACCGGGAAGACGTTTTCAAGAACAAATCATAAGTATCATGACCAGTCTACTGTCAATTATAGCTTCATATGGGGACCCAGCGGAACGTTTGTACATACATGGAACTATAGAATACTAGTAACTACGAGTATTAAGCTCAATTACGATTGGCTGCTATTTTATGTTTAGTGCTATAATCAAGGGGTGGGCCTAAACCATGGATATTGGTTGTTTAAATAGGAATCTCTATGAAATTTAAGATCAATGGCGGATATTTGATGTTTTTCCATTGGCACGACACTTTTTCAGCTGGGTAAGTCATTTTCTTGAATGATATGTATTGTATATGAGATACTAGAGTAACCACCTACATGGGTCTGTTTTAGTGTATCAGTGCAGCTATAAAATATAATGGCAAATAACGGTCACATACGGTCAACTACGTATGGCGAACTAAGACAGGGTAATTATATTGTCTTGCATATACTCTTATGTTGTTATGAATGATATAAATAATCAAGAGTAAGTTTTATATGATTTAATCAAATTGCAAATAAATGTTGTGAATTTTAAGTCTGAGTTTAAGTCTTACAATGTTGGTAAATAAGGCCCCTGTACATGGACCTTGTACCGGACACAAATTATATATGTATGAAGATAACAAAATGGATGCATTTTGTCCATATTTTATCTGATATAAATCCACAACTATACGAGGGTCATTCGATAAATTCGTGGACTGGACTCGTCATTTTAATACACATTGACAAAGATAATAACTAATTATATTACACTAAACTACAGGATTTCGGACACAAGGTCAGAAAATATCGCACAAGTCGACGCATTTTTAAAGAAAATATGGATAAAACAAAACTATCACCTTACCACAACCACCACACAACGCAACTGTATTCTGACGTCAGCGACGTTATCGCTGTTTTGCTATTTTTCAAATGGTAAACACGAAATTGAATTATGTCATTAATATGGAATTGAACACACATATTTAAGTTATATATTATTAAATAGATCTAGTACAACATTGTATGCATTTAAAGTTAAGTATTAAGTTGGACTTAATAGTTGTATGCTAAATTGAAACGCCTCGCAAATTTTGACTGGCGTTTCCTCAAACGTCCCTACGTTTGTCAATTTCGTTCAATCCCTCTATCATTTTTAATACAATGCTGCTCTTTAGAAATGTGATTTTGTCACTTAAACACAGGGACACTGAATACTGCATGTTCTCCGTTTGCTCTCATTAGCAGCGTATGTATGTTTGTCGTGTTTTTCCAAGACAATTGACAATTTAATAGTTGCATGAATTTCCTTGCGTAAATTCATCTGCATTTTGACGTAAATGAAAACGCGAAAGGCATATATCAAATACTTCTCAATTCAAACTCAGCGGTCTAAACAACTTAATATTTTCACCCAATATTATGATAATTTCTGGCAATAATCTGTCAAACTTATGGGAATGTAAATGAATTAATTCGGCATTTATAACTAGTTGAACTAGTGAAAAGGGTACGTTTAGTCGGTCGGGGGTGATAGCGCGTTACTATGGTAATACAACGGCTGCTGACATGCTACAGTGTTGCATAATTAAAGATAAATTTGTACCTACGATAGGTAATACATAAATGTTTATAATGATATAAGATATTATTATTTTAACACAAATATAATAAAATGATAACGATTGTCTACGAATATGTTGAATGACCCTCGTACTTACATTTACTGCAATTCTTGAGAATAAAGTGCAAACTACTGGCTTATACCATTGTGTTGTTGTTTGTCCATGTTACTGAATCTTCGGTACATGTTTGATGATTGCATTCCAATGCAAATGTCAGGTGTGTCAATTTACCTGAGTCATCCAGAATTCCTGAAAAAGCTATGAATTTTGACCAAAATAAAAGTTATTTGATGAAAACATCTCAAGAAATGGTAACTTGATCTTCTCTGCTGGCTTTTCCATAATAACAACTGAAAAAATATGGAACTGATGTCATTGCAGGTCCCTTGTTTGGCAAAAAGGTTTGGCCACATTTTCCTGATTTTTGAACAGGGAGCTTTGCTTCCTGGTCAGTGTAAGCGTTAAAAATATACTGGATATGGTTGCGAGCTAAAAATAGGTCCAATTGCGCATTCCGCGGGATGACTTCGGACTTTATCGCCTAATCTTTAGCCGAGACAGTGTTTATAATGTTGCATTATTAATTTGGCCCGGTTGAAACCCCTGAAACTTAGTTAATAGATCCTTATCTATTGAAGATCACACTAACTACGACCTTGGTCCAGTGGTTACTGCATTGGATTTGTAACTTGGCGATCTCGGTTTGCCCCATCAGAGGAGGCCATACACTTAGATAAAACATTGGTAACTTTGTCAAATACCCTCCACGTGTGAAGATTGCTGGTTCCTTTAGGATGGCTGAGTTAGTACTAAGTGGTTAGGTGAATTGCCACCATTCTGCCATACCGTTTTTAGGCTGGCGATTTCGCGCCAGACTATTACAATCCTAAAAAATGAAATCCACTAAGATGAATTTACTCCCAAAACTGACAACACAGAATCTATACACTCGATGCAAATAGTTCCTCCTCGTTAGTCAGTTTTGCAAGATAAGAACATTCAACTTTCCTTGTTTCATTTATTCTGTTCGATTGTAATATATTAGTTTCTTCTTGTAATGGAAGGAAATTGTATGAAATTAAAAGAATAGGTGTTTGAATGCGTTGATAATTATTACTACGTGTTATATACTAACGTGATATAGCGCGCGCAACAATGATTTTATTATGGTAAATTATTTAGGTCAACATTCCTCAACGAGATCACGGCCGCTCCAAATTTTTTATATTTTTAATTTTTTTTTGTTAAGTCCAGCACTTACCTCTCTTTCGACTTAGAAAACCACTTGATGTTATATTACTTGAAAAGCTATTGTTCCTTAGCAGTTCGCCAGCCTTTCAGTACTTTGATTTAACGGTATGTGGGAACCGGGAAGACGTTTTCAAGAACAAATCATAAGTATCATGACCAGTCTACTGTCAATTATAGCTTCATATGGGGATCCAGCGGAACGTTTGGACATACACGAAACTATAGAATACTAGTAACTACGAGTATAAAGCTCAATTACGAGTGGCTGCTATTTTATGTTTAGTGCTATAATCAAGGGGTGGGCCTAAACCATGGATATTGGTTGTTTAAATAGGAATCTTCATGAAATTTAATGTCAATGGCGGATATTTGATGTTTTTCCATTGGCACGACACTTTTTCAGCTGGGTAAGTCATTTTCTTGAATGATATGTATTGTATATGAGATACTAGAGTAACCACCTACATGGGTCTGTTTTAGTGTATCAGTGCAGCTATAAAATATAATGGCAAATAACGGTCACATACGGTCAACTACGTATGGCGAACTACGACAGGGTAATTATATTGTCTTGCATATATGTATTGTATATAACATGACCACCTAGCCATATGTTTAAGGTAAAGAACCACTAAATGCCTCCGCGGACCAAGTGGTGATACACTCAAGTAGTCCTTAAAAAACTTTTGTTTGCCTGTAAATGGAGATATTTCTTGACAAATGTAGAGTTGAATGATGAAATTGAGTTTAAATGGTTGGTAAATATGCATGTGGTGTAGTAAAACTGTAATATTTGCATTATTCCACTATTTTGTTCTTGATACCAAAGTGAAAGTAGACTAGGGTAAAACCCAAAACTTACAAATCCGGACATGCGTAAAAACGGATAGACCGTGTTTGAAGGACAAAAACTTTCTTAGAAGATACATGACCCCCCTTTTTTATTGCGTTATTTTGAAGCTTAAATGCCCTTCGTTACAATGATATATGTGGTCCAGGTGGCCATAGACTAAAAAAAGTTGAAAATTGGGGCCTACTATGGCCAATTTACATTGAGCTATAGAGCAAATCTATTTGGTGGTTTCTAACCTAAAGAAGGGCAAAATTCTATTAAATTCATGTTTTCATTTTTTTGCATTCAAATGTATGGAAATGCATCCCAGATAGGGTTTTGACCACTTGAATCTGTTTAAATTGTCTAAAAAGGTGAAAATTTGGATTTTTATCATGAAAATCTAGAAAATTTCAGATTTTTTTCTTCTAAAATTGACATTTTTATGCCAAAATTGACCTTATTTTAGTGTCAGACAGGGGTAATTGTGATTAAATATGAAGAACAGACACATTATTAGGCATCTAAAGCATAATTAGTGTTCAGTGAAACAGTTTTTCACAAATACAACCCAATTTAAAATCACTATTAATATTATTTTGCAGGTGCTGGCCAAATTTCTCCTTAAAGGCGCATATGCGTGTTTGTCATTTTTTCTAGAATTCATGCACAATTTGTCTAGAATTGATTGTTGTGTGCTGCATATACATAGTAGTATTCAAAAAAGTGCAAAAATCACTTTAATAAGTAAAACTAGGCTGTCTTAAGGTAAAGAACCACTAAATGCCTCCGCGGACCAAGTGGTGATACACTCAAGTAGTCCTTAAAAAAACTTTTGTTTGCCTGTAAATGGAGATATTTCTTGACAAATGTAGAGTTGAATGATGAAATTGAGTTTAAATGGTTGGTAAATATGCATGTGGTGTAGTAAAACTGTAATATTTGTATTATTCCACTATTTTGTTCTTGATACCAAAGTGAAAGTAGACTAGGGTAAAACCCAAAACTTACAAATCCGGACATGCGTAAAAACGGATAGACCGTGTTTGAAGGACAAAAACTTTCTTAGAAGATACATGACCCCCCTTTTTTATTGCATTATTTTGAAGCTTAAATGCCCCTCTTTACAATGATATATGTGGTCCAGGTGGCCATAGACTAAAAAAAGTTGAAAATTGGGGCCTACTATGGCCAATTTACATTGAGCTATAGAGCAAATCTATTTGGTGGTTTCTAACCTTAAGTCACCTATCGGGGGTCTCTTATAATCAAACACGGTCACATACGGTCAACTACGTATGCCGAACTAAGACCTATAAATTTAATGGGAAATTGAAAACTACATGCCACGTTGTATTTAGCTATTAGCTCGTTTCTTTAAAGTAATTTGTACGAATAGCTTTGTACAATTACTGAGATATCTGAAGTAACCAGTATACCCGCAGTAACCGGGAATTGTTCTCTGTTTGCTGTAAGAATGAGACCATAACATCAAAGGGAAAGTATAATAATATGGTCGTTGAATTTAGCCCTTTCATGTGTAAATGATTAGCTTAACTGCTGAGGAAGATAATGGTGTCCTTTAATTAAGAAATAAGAAATGAATATCGTATATAATTAATAAGATCAAACATTCCGAGGAAATAAGAATATCGAAAGTTTCTGTTTTTTCGACGAGCCAAGACCACGCGAAAACAACGCCCATAATTGATTCATTTCATGAACGAATAGATATACCACTTCTTACGGACCAGATCTAGGTGTGCGGTGAGTATAACTTTGTATATACAATTTCTGATTTATTTATTATTTTATAAACAAAGTCGTAGCAAACTGAATATTTTGATTGAAATTATCATCCAAAAATTAAATTCATAATAAAATGTGTCACTAATTTCGTTTAATGGCTTGTGTTACAACTGCATACATTGCGTTTGATGTTAAACCCTGATGTTTTTTTTTCTTTAATTAAAAATGTTATAACGTTTGAAATTGGAACAATATTATAGCAGCAGATTAGTTAATTCATGACTGAAACAGTGCATGTATTTTTTGTACTATATAGGGTTAACGCATGGTTTTTCGTGCTATTACATCTGCAGAGTTCAGAGGGACGGTTGGTATCAAAGCTCGTCAAAGTGAGAGTACCAAAATCCCGAGGAAATCTGCTGATGTTATAATGCAAAAATAGCATGCGTAAATGTTAATAACACATAGAAAAAACAATTTATGAGTATTTTTTGTAAACAAAAGACTCTATGACGGACTCTAAGACTCTATTTCTATGGTGCGACGTCGCGAAAACAGACGTTCTGTCGCACATGTTTTTGTTATGAACATTGACTTCCAGGATCGACAAATACCAAGAAAAACATGGATCCATATTTGGGGGTAGTAAACCATTATAACACGTTTTATTCGTAAATCATAGAAAATCATATTTAAGGGTCTCGTGAGTATTTATTTCTGTGAGCACTCGGTAAAATAAAATTCGATCTTACGCCAGAAAAAACTAATATCCTCTATTTGGTTGTCTCTTGCTGTCAACTCAACTATTGTTCTTTTTTGTCCCTTGTTGTCAACATCACTTTAAACTTTGCTCATACCTTGACGGAAACTACATTTTAAAATTCTCGTTGTCAACCTTATTATCATGTCGACTTCAGTATTAACTACGTTTGGTCAATAGTGGTCATTGTTTTGGCACGCTTTTAGGACACTATATCGGAACTTGGGCATTCTACTTTGTAGTTAGGCTATGTTCAGTTAAGTAAAGTTACCAATTTTCTAGGGCTCTTTTCAGCTGTTAGGCCGCTCAGGCACTCTTTGACATTTTAACTCCCCTGGTCATTGGGCTACGTATGGAAACCTACACTCGTGTCTCCCTGGGGAGACTATTTCTCTCCTGTGGAGCCAACAACGATCTGCGGCGCCCAGGAATAGACACTGCCCTCGCAGGTACAATTTTACACCATGGTGGAGTGGAGCATTTGGGTCTTGCTCAGAGAAATTAACCAGTGGTCCAGAGGGGGGTCGAACCCGGGACCTCTAGATCACAAAGCGCGCGCCCTACCTCTAAGCCACCACTCCCCACCTCTATGTACAGGTATTTAGTCGCGTATTTGTGTTATGTGATGTAGGGATGTTTTCTTTGGTCGGCTGGCTAAGTTGAGTGCTGCCTTTCCTGCCCGATGTCCTCATATTATTTGCATTATTTTTATTTACTTATTTGTACATTTGTACAGTGTTGTCACATTCCTTTTAAAAGAATTACGTGACGAACAACTGAAGACAATCGCCTAGTAAAGATTATTTTGGAGTTCTTGCGAGCAGGAATTACGACGAGCGTGGTTAATAAAGAAGTGTGTATGGGTAAATGTAATGTTCTTGACAACGCTCTTATGTCATGCTCATTATAATTGTTAAGGTTCTTAGCATTCTAACTTGTATACCATTTTCAACCGCAGGTACGATTTATGAAGTATGGATAACACTACAGATTATGATCCATTTGACAAACTAAACATGTCTACACAGACTAGCAAAAACGAAGGTGTCGGAATCTGGGCGACTGTGAACGAGTTCGGACCTGCCGAGACTGCTGCTAATTATGTGTTGTCTTTAATATGTGTTGCAACCGTGGTTAGTGATTCTATAGCTTTGTACGTGATTAATCGAGGAAGGAAGTTTCCACGTTTCTGTCGCATTCTTTCAATGAATTACCTCATTAGTGACATGGTAGGTGCTGTCACCTATGTGTTTTACACTGTTTTGATTTACGTTTGTGGATACACCAATGAAATAGTGATCAGATCGAGGCCCACGTGTGTTGGGATATTTATACAAACTTCGACAGCATTTATAGCCGGGATATCGCTTGAAAGGGTCATGTCTTTGGTAAATCACATGACACATACGGTTCCATCTAGAGCTAGCCATGTCGCTGCTATTATTACCACCATGTGGGGTTTTAATGTAGGGACTGTAATTACAACTATACTTCTGATGATCGGGACCAACTGCCAATGGGAATTAGGCGATTGCAACATCTATGACGTCTTTGAAATGACATGGTTTGTTTCTCTAACGGTGATTTTGGCATACGATGCCATTCTCATAATTACGAGTTTTATTATTCAACATTTTGTCAGACGACATCGGGCACAAATATTGGAGCAGCAATCTTCAAGCGGAAGACAGACAAACATCAACCAACGTAAACAGTTCAACCAGGAGTTCGAGACATTGAAAACGATCGCGCAAATTATCATGAGCTACCTACTTTTGCATATACCTATATCGATCACTTTACTTTTACACGAATGGTATGAGGATGATTATTTGCCACTCCGAATAGCAAAATGTTTCAGCTACTTATGCTTACAGATCAGTTCATTCGTACATTTATATTTCTACGTTTTCAAGTTGAAGGAGAATAAAGTGAACATGTATATTTTACTATCGCGAGTGTTTAACTGGTTGAAGCCCCGAGCGGAACAGCTAAGACTGGAACTGTACAACATTCCTGTTGTTTCAGATAGACCAAGCAGAGGCACATCATCTGGAGATTCGTGAATCAACTATGTTCACAGATGACATATGAGCCGAACCGAGAAAAAACAAATTACAACAACAACCCCATTAAAGCTGCAACTAAATTAGTATTCATACTTCAATTATACGATCAGCAACACACACCGAATTGTCAACGGCACATACATAAAACATTAAAAACGAAAATTAGAACTAGAACGTAAAAACAATGGAGACATACTACTCGAGCAGTTAAAATGGGAAACACGTGTATTGAGGACCCTGCTCCTAATGTATTAAGGAACTGCAGTATTTTTATTGTGCGTCTTCATTGGTAAACGAAAAGGAGGAAAAAAACATTGAACAGGGAAGCCAGCGCCCAACAAAAACAGCAGCGCATGCTAACACAACAAAGTTAAGGGTTTATCGTTTCAAAAATTTGCAACACAAAATCGAGATAAGCAGTGTACATTACTAATCAAGCAATTCGATTATGTTATATGATATCTGGTTTTATATTAGTTTTGTCTAAATAGTATTTAATAATTAAAATAACTTAATTATAATTCAAGGAAAAAATAAAATTGCTTAACACTTACACAAGATTTGAACGACCAACCATCGGTTCAACTAACTGACGAACATCTATGTGACTTAGCCGACTGAGCTAATGAGCCATTTGGTGGATTAACTCCTTATAAAAACTGATAAAGATAATAGGTATAATATTGAGAATATTCTTACGTGGGTCCGCTCACAAAACTGGGGATAAAATACTAGATAATTGTACTGTGCTTCGTTTATTTAAGCACTAATCTACAAAGTCTCAGAGTATTTTGAAGCAAAATTGAGTGCAACGGTCAAAACGGCAAGCTTTCTGTCCACCAGGTATGCAATATTTACAAATTTCATGCACTTCCGGTTTGATTTACATGAAAAACGTGTTATTTCTCATTTTAGAGGAATTCTTTTGGAACTATACTCTAAGACTTAGTAGCTAAGGTATCAATATACATTTCTGACTTCTTCGTTTTCAACAAAACTTATCATATTGCCTTGTTGGATCGGAGTTATTTTCCCTATATATTTCTATTGATCTGGGGCGTAGCTGTTTGTCCATTTTCAATAAATGATGAACCCTTAATTTCATGTCTTTATTTATAGCTAATTTCGGTTAATCATTGAGGTTGTTTGTAAAGAAAGTTAGTTAGTAAACGTATTGTGATTGACAAGGTTTTATTGTAAAAAAACGAATGACGTATAATGTATGTCAAGGTTTGGGTTTTTTCTTAAGAAATTGAGTAACGCATTGTGAGAGCATTGTTATAATTTAAAACAAATTGAGTAACGCATTGTGAGAGCATTGTTATAATTTAAAACAAATTGAGTAACGCATTGTGAGAGCATTGTTATAATTTAAAACAAATTGAGTAACGCATTGTGAGAGCATTGTTATAATGTAAAAACAAATTGAGTAACGTATTGTGAGAGCATTGTTATAATTTAAAACAAATTGAGTAACGCATTGTGAGAGCATTGTTATAATTTAAAACAAATTGAGTAACGCATTGTGAGAGCATTGTTATAATTTAAAACAAATTGAGTAACGCATTGTGAGAGCATTGTTATAATGTAAAAACAAATTGAGTAACGTATTGTGAGAGCATTGTTATAATTTAAAACAAATTGAGTAACGCATTGTGAGAGCATTGTTATAATGTAAAAACAAATTGAGTAACGCATTGTGAGAGCATTGTTATAATGTAAAACAAATTGAGTAACGTATTGTGAGAGCATTGTTATATTGTAAAACAAATTGAGTAACGTATTGTAAGAAGCATTGTTATATTGTAAAACAAATTGAGTAACGTATTGTAAGAAGCATTGTTATATTGTAAAACAAATTGAGTAACGCATTGTGAGAGCATTGTTATAATTTAAAACAAATTGAGTAACGTATTGTGAGAGCATTGTTATATTGTAAAACAAATTGAGTAACGTATTGTAAGAAGCATTGTTATATTGTAAAACAAATTGAGTAACGTATTGTAAGAAGCATTGTTATATTGTAAAATAAATTGAGTAACGCATTGTGAGAGCATTGTTATAATTTAAAACAAATTGAGTAAGGTATTGTGAGAGCATTGTTATAATTTAAAACAGATTGAGTAACGCATTGTAAGAAGCATTGTTATAATGTAAAACAAATTGAGTAACTCATTGTGAGAGCATTGTTATAATGTAAAACAAATTGAGTAACGTATTGTAAGAAGCATTGTTATAATGTAAAACAAATTGAGTAACGTATTGTGAGAGCATTGTTATATTGTAAAACAAATTGAGTAACGTATTGTGAGAGCATTGTTATAATGTAAAACAAATTGAGTTACGTATTGTAAGAAGCATTGTTATAATTTAAAACAAATTGAGTAACGCATTGTGAGAGCATTGTTATAATTTAAAACAAATTGAGTAACGCATTGTGAGAGCATTGTTATAATTTAAAACAAATTGAGTAACGCATTGTGAGAGCATTGTTATAATGTAAAAACAAATTGAGTAACGTATTGTGAGAGCATTGTTATAATTTAAAACAAATTGAGTAACGCATTGTGAGAGCATTGTTATAATTTAAAACAAATTGAGTAACGCATTGTGAGAGCATTGTTATAATTTAAAACAAATTGAGTAACGCATTGTGAGAGCATTGTTATAATGTAAAAACAAATTGAGTAACGTATTGTGAGAGCATTGTTATAATTTAAAACAAATTGAGTAACGCATTGTGAGAGCATTGTTATAATGTAAAAACAAATTGAGTAACGCATTGTGAGAGCATTGTTATAATGTAAAACAAATTGAGTAACGTATTGTGAGAGCATTGTTATATTGTAAAACAATTTGAGTAACGTATTGTAAGAAGCATTGTTATATTGTAAAACAAATTGAGTAACGTATTGTAAGAAGCATTGTTATATTGTAAAACAAATTGAGTAACGCATTGTGAGAGCATTGTTATAATTTAAAACAAATTGAGTAACGTATTGTGAGAGCATTGTTATATTGTAAAACAAATTGAGTAACGTATTGTAAGAAGCATTGTTATATTGTAAAACAAATTGAGTAACGTATTGTAAGAAGCATTGTTATATTGTAAAATAAATTGAGTAACGCATTGTGAGAGCATTGTTATAATTTAAAACAAATTGAGTAAGGTATTGTGAGAGCATTGTTATAATTTAAAACAGATTGAGTAACGCATTGTAAGAAGCATTGTTATAATGTAAAACAAATTGAGTAACGCATTGTGAGAGCATTGTTATAATGTAAAACAAATTGAGTAACGTATTGTAAGAAGCATTGTTATAATGTAAAACAAATTTACTAACGTATTGTGAGAGCATTGTTATATTGTAAAACAAATTGAGTAACGTATTGTGAGAGCATTGTTATAATGTAAAACAAATTGAGTTACGTATTGTTAGAAGCATTGTTATAATGTAAAACAAATTGAGTAACGTATTGTGAGAGCATTGTTATAATGTAAAACAAATTGAGTAACGCATTGTGAGAGCATTGTTATAATGTAAAACAAATTGAGTAACGCATTGTGAGAGCATTGTTATAATTTAAAACAAATTGAGTAACGTATTGTGAGAGCATTGTTATAATGTAAAACAAATTGAGTAACGTATTGTGAGAGCATTGTTATAATTTAAAACAAATTGAGTAACGTATTGTGAGAGCATTGTTATATTGTAAAACAAATTGAGTAACGTATTGTAAGAAGCATTGTTATATTGTAAAACAAATTGAGTAACGTATTGTGAGAAGCATTGTTATATTGTAAAACAAATTGAGTAACGCATTGTGAGAGCATTGTTATAATTCAAAACAAATTGAGTAACGCATTGTGAGAGCATTGTTATAATTTAAAACAAATTGAGTAACGCATTGTAAGAAGCATTGTTATAATGTAAAACAAATTGAGTAACGTATTGTAAGAAGCATTGTTATAATTTAAAACAAATTGAGTAACGTATTGGGAGAGCATTGTTATAATGTAAAACAAATTGAGTAACGTATTGTAAGAAGCATTGTTATAATGTAAAACAAATTGAGTAACGTATTGTGAGAGCATTGTTATAATGTAAAACAAATTGAGTAACGTATTGTGAGAGCATTGTTATAATTTAAAACAAATTGAGTAACGTATTGTGAGAGCATTGTTATAATGTAAAACAAATTGAGTAACGTATTAGAATGGCAATGTTTTATTGTAAAGAACGTGCGTATTGTATAACATGTGGCAATGCAAAAATGGAATTGTAAGTGGCATGGTTTTGCTGTTCAGAAAGCGAGTTACGTATTGCTAGTTGCAAGGTTATGTTGTGATTTAAGTGAGTGACATATTGTAAGTGACAAGGTTATTTTGTGATTTAAGTGAGTGACGTATTGTTTGTGGCAAGGTTATGTTGTGATTAAAGTCAGTGACGTTTTGTTAGTGACAAGGTTATGTTGTGATTTAAGTGAGTGACGTATTGTTAGGGGCGAGGTTATGTTGTGATTTAAGTGAGTGACGTATTGTTAGTTGCGAGGTTATGTTCTGATTTAAGTGAGTGACGTATTGTTAGTTGCGAAGTTATGTCGTGATTTAAGTGAGTGACGTATTGTTAGTTGCGAAGTTATGTTGTGATTTAAGTGAGTGACGTATTGTTAGTTGCGAAGTTATGTCGTGATTTAAGTGAGTGACGTATTGTTAGTTGCGACGTTATGTTGTGATTTAAGTGAGTGACGTATTGTTAGAGCCAAGGTTATGTTGTGATTTAAGTGAGTGACGTATTGTTAGTGACAAGGTTATGTTGTGATTTAAGTGAGTGACGTATTGTTAGAGCCAAGGTTATGTTGTGATTTAAGTGAGTGACGTATTGTTAGAGCCAAGGTTATGTTGTGATTTAAGTGAGTGACGTATTGTTAGAGCCAAGGTTATGTTGTGATTTAAGTGAGTGACGAATTGTTAGAGCCAAGGTTATGTTGTGATTTAAGTGAGTGACGTATTGTTAGTGACAAGGTTATGTTGTGATTTAAGAGAGTGACGTATTGTTTGTGGCAAGGTTATGTTGTGATTTAAGTGAGTGACGTATTGTTAGTGACAAGGTTAAGTTTTAAAGAAAGTGAGTTGTGTATTTTGAGCAGACAAGTTTTATTTGTAAAGAAAGTGACTACTTTATGTGAGCGGCAACGTTTTGTATTGTTTGTAATGCAAATGATTTACACATTTAGACCGTTTAATCTCGATATTTGGATACATCGATTGTATCGCCATTCATGTATATCGTTACATATGTTATATTGTATAATTTGTACTCAGTGTATATGAGAAAAAGAGGAAATAAAAACTGCTCTAGGGCACTGTGTGGTCATTCGATTGATAAGGGCGGGCCTCTGGTGAAATGATTTAAGGCCACCTTACAATCTGTGTTACAGGAATAAAAAAATTTGATTCCCATCTTGACACTGCTCAACCACCAATATTCTGATATCAGACAAGTTGGGTTGTATACATGACGAATAGGCACACATGCATTAAGGGTCTTAGTATTCCATAGTTCGTGTATGTACGAACATATTGCATGAGCTGGAAAGTAAATAGTAAATAAAGCAGTTGTCCCCAAAGAAAGGTCAGACAATTAATACTACATGTAATTATTGATATGTTCCATAAAAAGATAGCGTTACAAGACGCGTAAAGTATTCTCACCATGCACTCACCTTTCGCGATAAATAATTATTGAGATAATTATTCAAGTACGATGCATCGTTAAGTAGGTTAATATATACAAAAAGCCATGTAAGTAGCAAAGTCAAAGAATGAAAAGACGTTTAACTTATACTTATATTAGTTCGTGATTGTTGACATCAGAATCAGCATTCTTTCCGGCAGATAGTACCCGTATATTCCTGAAGGAACCGGTTTAATAACGTGTTACATACGTGGAAATAATGACTATAATGTAGTGTTCTTATTCAGAATCATGTGTATATACAGGATAATTAAAAACATCGAATATTTTGAAATTGTGATCTGCTTTAAACCGGTTAGAACTTTGTAAATGTGTTGTTTGTATTTAAACAAGGTCAAAGCTACCAACCATACATGTATATACGTAAGTAGCAATACGTGGATATATATTCACGAAGGACGTGACAAAACATAGTGTTGTTGATGCTTGTCAGCTCTGGTGCACAGGTAACTGTATCGTTGAAAAAGAAAACAAAAACGAAAAAAAAATTTTTTTTTTGAAAATTTATATTTTTCTATCTATAGAAAAATATAAATTTTCAAAAAAAAGATTTTTTTCGTTTTCAACGATACAGTTACCTGTGCTCTGGTGACCTTATTTAATCCAAAATCAGTTAAAATTTTCTGTAAATTCAGCTGTTACTTTAATACCTTATGTTGATCCCACTCCATGCACTGACAAAGGAATGTCTCTGTCACGCAGCGTCCGTTATATAGTATGACACGAATAGCAACAACACAATAAGAAAGTACGAACTTTTTGGCAAACGCACGTGTTGAAAAAGACAAACAATGAAGGGATTACTTCGTTGTTCGTGTCATTTTCCAACTTATAAGTCCAGTACAAGGCTATTTCATTCATTTCTTTGAAGTGGAAGGATCCAAACAAAATACATTAACAACAAAAATTTAGTATGTGTATGATCTTCAACGTACCGATGTGCGAAATGTTAACAAGACTTTTCAGATGGCAATATCACAATTATTGGTTAAAGTAACTGTGTCCTGAATTAAAAGACACACAATTTTGTTTTTACTTGTTAGAATAATGCTAAATTATAATTAGCGTTTTTAAATGTATCCAGTGTATGATAGCGTTAAATACGTTTCAACTCAAACAAAAGGTATTCAATTATTTATTAGTGCTTAGTCTATTTTACATCAAATGCTGTAGTTGAATGAAATGAGGTAATGTACGAAAAATAATAAAAACTATGAAATATATGTTTTATAAAAAGATGAAAATGTTACAAAAATGATACAAGAAACGTTCGAAGGATCGGTGCAATACTATGATAACTATATTACTATACATAGTTTTGCACTAAATCCTTGTAATACATATATCGATGGCTTAGAACCAGATGGTCGTAACTACCTCTTACGACCTTATAAGACTCATACATATTTAAAATCTGCTTCACAAGGCGCTTCTTATGAGCATTTTTTCATGAAAATCTGAAATTGTCATGTTGACCAAAATGAAGTTTTAAAAACGTGTTTTCCCATAGGTAAAGAGTAAATTACAGACAGTTTTCTCTTGTTTTCTCAATATATCGATTTGGTAGTTACGACCTTCTTGTTCTTAGCCAGCTATATGTATAATGCAGTACGGTGATGTTCTGTACAGAGTTATTGTCCCTGATTTCCACACGTATTTAGCTTCATTCTCCTCCATAGAGATGTTGGATACATGTAAGGTTTGTGAAAGTATGTTTCGCAGATTTTTGTGTTGTTTGGTATCCATTCGTTACTTGGTCTCAAACTATTCTTCAATCGCTGAAATATCGAAAAGTTATTCATATAGTAATTAAAAGATATATAGCCCATCCGAACACTTAAACATTTTTCGAACATATCTGCTAAAACCTTAGTAATTTGTAAAAATGGATATACTGTTATGAAAATGCATCTAAAACAATTATATTGCATGTTCACTTGACAAAACGCCATTGAATTAAAAAGGTTGCGACTGTGTCCTTAACACGTTGCAAATTCTTAAATACATTTAGGGATAGCATTGGCTGAAACATCCGCCATGAGAACCGTAGCACACATGCTTAAATTACAACTGAATATATCTTTTTATTACCCATTTTTCACACTTTTAAAAATATAGTATTGCAAACTAAAAAATATCATGAATGTGCATATGAGGTGCACATGCTTGTCCATGGTCATATAGGGGTAAATAATGGTCCAGAGGCAAATGCAGTTTGACACACTGTTTCCCACGTGGTTACACGTGTATACCCCGATTAGTCAAAGTACCTTAGTGAGTTCATAACGTTTTATTCAGTTAATTAGTCCAAGTAAAATGCTGCCTCGTCTTGTTTTATCCACAAAGTACATTACCACATTACTACATGTACATATCGATGGCTTAGAATTAGAAGGTCGAAAGTGCCACTTACGACTTTTTAAGATACATACATATTTAGAATAAGCATCTCAATGCGCTTCTTATGAGACCATTTTCATAAACATCTGAACTTGTCATGTTGACCAAAATGAGGTTGTAAAAGTTTGTTTTACCATAAGTGAAGACTAAATGTCAGACAGATTTTCCGTGTTTTCTCAAAATATCGATTAGGTAGTTACGACCTTCTGATTCTAAGCCAGCGATATATACACATGGAAACTTACAGTGAGAAGTGTCCCCTCTTGCTGCTGCACGACAACTACACCAACAATGATCATTGCAATAATTGGAACCATTCCAACAAATATACCGAGTCCAATAGCTCCTTGACTGTAGTCATACCCATCTCCATAATCTGGTACTGAGTACTGACCGATCATTACAAAAAATGTAATCTGAAATATATCATAACACGCATCATAATTGAGCCACATAATTATGAAATTACACGTAAAAGTGCATTTGCATTGAGACTTGGGGTAGGGCAATGTTTTGCCGCGCTGGTGTGCTCCCAATGGAAATAAATTAGCTTCAAGAGGCGTCGGGAACAGTAATTCACAAATTTCCTTATGACTTCCCTAAAGCATCTCCTAGACCACGAGGAACATTTACCCTATGCCTTTCGGTGCTCATTTGTTAAAAATTCTCAGTGGGACCTGGGCTTTAGCTAACATCATCATTATGTTTTTGGTTTTCAAGACTTTGTAGTTTTTAGCCTGGCAGCCTACTGAGACTAGTAACATCAAGTTGGAAGGCTGTCAGTGTGAAGGTAACAGCCCGGTAGCCTAGCAATGGGAGCTTGTGGTTGCGTAATGGTCAATGAAATACGATCGAATGTTTAGAAAATAGAACCAGTGCCTGGGCAATACGTTTGAATTAAGTTCCAATGTACTCACCAAAATAAAGATGGGTATAACGATTGTCCACATGACCCTCAACATAACTGACACATCTCTTCCCGTCATGATATGTATATCTCGTGCAAACCTATCAGTTCCTGCAATATATATAAATATAATTCTGGCTAACCTTAGGATGTTTTTGTCTCAAGACTTGCACGGATAGATTGTATGCACTCATTTCAAGGCAAATGTATCTAAAGACATTGAGACAGATGTATACAATGAACTGGATTAAAATGCTCAGGTAAACTATTTTAGATATGTTAATGTACTATGTTGATTTATTAGGACAAATACATTGGCGCATTCCATTTGTGCTTACAGACAAGAACACCAACAGATCAATGAGACTATATCGACGAGTATCAGTATCGTCGCAAATTAACAAACCTACAATAAGACATGGGACAGGTGTCTGCTTATTGAAGATGGTCCACAAGTATCAGGTACATACGGTGTCGGAATATATGTGGTACAATAAAAGTAACATAGCAAACTTCACCACTTAATTCGCCGTTTTGGCGTCAGTTTGTGCTGTTGTCGCCGTGCAGCGGGAACCTTGGGGAACTTGATTGAGTCTTGGTTGCGTTTTATTCGGTCTCATGCAATGGCCGATGTACTATAATATATAATTTCTTTGTGAATTTGGGTGATCCTGCATTATTTCGGCGGGACTTGGGTTTTTATTGTTTCTTTGGCTTATGTGTAGGCATTGCTCATGATAGATGTGTTGTGGTGTTTCTTATTTCTGTGCTCAGCTGGTTAGGTTGAGTGCTACCTTCCCTGTCGGATTTTCTTATACATTTTTTGATTAAAATTTGTAAACAGGACATGGCAACCCCGAACGTCTACTGAATGCAAAAAAGTACAGTGTCTTAGTTTATAGAAACCTTGTACATACTCTATAACGATGTTATAATGAAAATATACATACCATATATCCAGCACAATGCAATACATTCACACATTGACCCAACAAGTAAAGCAAACGCCGAGAAATACCAATCAGCCAGTTGAAATAGATATAAACCACCCTGTAATACATATACAAGGTACTAATGATGTCAATATCAGCATCTTGTATCTGAGAGAAATCGGAGACTTTCGTGTAGTTGATTTGAAGACAAATTGTTACTTGTAGAGTTTCATATTGATATAGATGTAGTTTAATCTATATCAGGGTAGGTTAAAGCACTTCATGTGTAATTGTCGCGTGCAAAGTAAAATCTCCATCAACGGGACCCTTATTCACCAACGTTGTAAGTCTAAATTTCAGACTTCGACTTTATATTGACAAATATTCTATTCGATCGCATTTTGTTATAGAGGTACTGATTTTGAAATAAACAAGTTTACATGTTCAGCGGGTAACAACAAATAACCAAATAAAATTTCACTTGGGGAAATCTAATTGCAAATAAATGACAGTGAGTATAAATGTTAAGTCTAAGTCTCGAGTTTCAGTCTTAAACCGTTGGTGAATAAAGCTTCAGGTGACGTTTGAGTAAAGTGCTATATGAAGATTTCTTTCAAAGAGGTAGATCAAACGTTTGCCGAATGTGCTAGAATCTTGTCAACAAATACCAGAACAAATGAAATAATGAATTAATAACATCATAATAAATATACGTACGTTCATTGTTAGGGGTAACCCTGATAGGAAGAACAGCAATCCTGTGATAATGTTAACCAACACTCTTCTCTGTACCAGTTGCCTAGGAAACAAATCTATAATACCACTGGTTACTGTTTCCAACATTCCAAACTACAACACATATTCACAAATACAAACACCAACATATAACAACATACATTTATATTATTTTCATTTGTACAGTAGAGGTAAGCAATGTAGGTGCATTTACTCAAATAATAACCATACGAGCTTATTAGTTTATTCAGATTAATTTTACATATATCACTACAAGATACATGTAAAAAGTGTGACTAGAACTAGTAACATAAAGTACAATATTATGGCATTACATAACATGACAAGGCATGAAATTATAAAGTTTGTTGTTGATTTTAATAAACTAAATCACCAAATATGTTATTGTTCATAGACAGAGAAAAGGGTGAAACTTACCAAACTATCAAACACAACAGCTACTAACATGAGGAAAAACAGAACTGACCACAAATGAGGTACTGGCATCTGACTGAGGGCTGTGGGGAAGGCAACAAACGCCAAACCGGGACCTAAAATAAAGAATTATTTTATGTAATCAACCTTTCTAAACAAGCAAGTATTGTCATGCACCATATCCATCGATGTAGACTATTTCCACCGAATGACCTCCGAAACTTCAAAACATGCGACAGCATAATGAGGTACAATTTTTCAATTCTGAACTCCGTATCTACTGACCTAATGGAAAAACTAGCAATGTAAAACTTACACTAACAGTACTTTCAAAGTTAATCGAGAACGGGTGTCAAAATACTTACGTTCGGCAGGTAAGCTATGTTCAAATAGGTTTGACTGGGTATATACTGTACATGAGTTAACGGTATCCACCGTTATTCTTTCGAATAGGATAGTTCCCTCATTACTCATTAGTATTACTTATTGAATCAACTATACAGAGTACAGTTGTTATAACAATAAAGTTATCATTTCGATACCGCCAAAGACTTGTTCTGTATTCATATGACCCTGGTGGAACTAACGGAAACCCGATGGACATAGAAAAAGCATTATAATGACCAATGCCAAACATTTCCAAACTTCACAGAGGAAATAAATAAGGGGTATGTAGGAACCTAAACGTGTTTAAAGCACCAATGCGATGATAAAATAAAAAAGGGTTTGCGTATCGCAATTTAGAATAAACGTGCCGACCTTACAGATGTCAGTGGTGGTAGTTTAATGTTAATGTAGTACGACATAACGTTCTAAAAGATAAGACAAGTAATGTAGATATGTCGAGTTAAGAAAACATAAAAGAACATCATATAGTAGAAATACATGGCACTATGCGCACAAGCCGAATCTCATCCCACCAATTCCTACTAATGATGGAGAATGGAAGAGGATCTAGCAACCACTGAAGCATAAGGTTTACAATTAATAATAATCAGCTATATTCATGTCTCGGATATGATTACGTACCTGATTGTTTGGCCACCTCTTCTACCGTTCTGCCGGAAGATTTTGCCATGAACCCAAGTAATGTAAATACAACCATGCCGTTATAGAACGCTGCAAAACCTGCACATACAACACATAACGTAGATGACCTGCAAAACATTTATAGAACAATGTATTTATTAAATGATTTACTCATTTTTGACCAATTTTGAATGTTAGAGCGAAACATGTTCACTAATTACAGCATCGCTTTTGGAAAGAGTGTGAACTTTGCGCTTTATCTAATAATTATGCGTACATTTACTTTTACAGATAGAGAAAAAAAGAAATCGTGTTCAGTTATAAATCTTAAGATGACACAAGCATTATCAATGCCATGACTAGAAATGTATAACAACTTATGCATACCAGAAAGATCTTTGGTGGAACTTGTTATAACTAGCCATAGTAATGACACCGCCCCATGTAGGACCGAGGGAGTAAAATACCTGAATGGCAGCTTCCAACCATACCTGAAATATCAAACAGTATATAAAACAGTAATAAGTACACATAGATATCCAAAGCAGTATGGAGCAACTCATCCCTCACAAGAAATGTCCTGGTTGATTATTGAAACCATTTTGGGAAATTGGTGGGACAGCAATAACTATTGTTTAAGCATTATGTAGTTCAATCATTTCATTATCATATCATTATATGTTCGACATTTTCGAAGGTACACTGCATGATAGAAATACTAGTATAATGCATGAGTCGACATTAACATTTTCTGAAGTTCATAGTTTATTAAAATCTATAATCTACCAAGTTTACGAACTACATATTTAAAACTCTTCGTTTTCAAGAAGACTCCTTGCATTGTATTAACACAGATACAATACTTCTCAGTTCCACCAGAGAACTGAACTATTCTCATATGACTCTGGCGAAACTGAAAGCCATTGTAGTTGGTAACACTCTGGTTGAAAACTCGAACCAGATATGTTTGTTAAACATGTATGTCCCATATCAGCCCTACTGTCGAAAATGGTAAAAGTCACAGTGACCTTGGGATTTGGCCTTCTGACCTCAACATATTGACCTTACAATCGATAGGGATCATCTACTGTTACTGAAAAACGTAAATGAAAAGTTTGAATATCCCGTGGTAACGTGTTTTTTAGTTATTTCATAGTTGGTGTAAACGACCCACCTACCAACATGCTGACCAACATACCGACCGACATGGGCAAAGCGAAATCCCCCAACACTAAAGCTCTTATCAAAGATGGGGGCATAATTAAACATGTAAAATACTAGCACCAACTTGTACTGTCAGCAGTTTAGAGAAGTCTGGTGAGAGATATGCTACTAGTCCATCCATTGCTCCATCTAATGTCAAACCCTTGATCAGCATAATGGTGAGGAACACAAACGGCGCTGTAGCAGTAACATAAACAACCTGCAATATACGTAGATAACCCTCATAATCAAAACAAACAACAACAACAACAACAATAATAATGTATAAACATAAACAACCCGCAATAAATGAAAAACATAAAATAACAAACATATCATGTAATTCGTTTTGAAATGGTTGATTTATTTATTTTTCGAGGAAGTAATGATATTATCAGTGTGAGGCAAACATTAAGGCTTCAATATGAATGGTACTCGAGGTGCTACTGTCCAAAATTATATTGTGTTTAATATTTCGATACAAGCTATCTTAAGCTCCTTACATAGGTTCTTCGAATTCACCGTTCGCTTTTGTTCAATTTTGAAAGATAAAATGTAGGGTTAATACATATCGTTGGTTAGATTGAGAAGACTGATACACATCTAAAATATTTATCAAAAGGCGCTTCTTATGAGCCTATTTTCATAAAGACCGAAACTTCTCATGTTGATTAAATTGAAGTTGGAAAAACTTGTATAAGTAAAGAGTAGTTTTCGGACAGTTTCCTCTTGTCCTGTTTTCTCAAAATTTAGAATTTTCAGTTTCGGCATTTTCATTCTAAGGCAGCGAGATGGGATAACGAACCGTGTTGAAAGGGAAGGTTTAAATGCGCGTGTGCTGATACTTATATTCCTGAATGAGAATATACTAACTGTCATCTACAAATCTCTATCATGCCACTAAGGCGGTATTTTGTTAGAGAGGAATCTGTGTAATGTTGACATGATCTTCATTACCAGGATATTGTGTAGTATGAAGTATACTATGGTAGCTTCCTCATGTATGTATAGCAACATGATATTATCTTACGAGTAAATGTAGCATAGGCATAACGTCATTTTTACAATTGCTCTAGATACTTTTCCTAGCTGTTGTTGTGGGACGCATATAACACATGCATTCCCGGAACATAGTACACGTATGAATTATGTTTACCCACCAAAAATGTTTGTAGGTAGAATTTACAAATTCACAGGTATTTTTTTATAGACTCCGAGTTTTGAACGGGATTATCGTTTGAGTATTGTTCTCGCTGACTGACTTTTTGTTCAGTCTTTTCAAAACCTTGTTGTAACGCCCACAGACAGGTATTTGTTAGCGTTGTACATATACGATGTTCCGTCTTTTTACGTTTTTAGGGTATGCGCCCTGAAAGAAAATTGGTAAAGAGCTTAATTTTTATCGGATTTCTTTCAAATTTTAACTAGGAGCAGTTTATAAAATATACTTTTCGGCCATAATTTCAAAATAGATGAACACCTTCCTGAAAATTTATAATAGGCATTTTTCTCGAGATTTTTGTTGAAAAACGTCGTGTAACTGCGTCACATTTGTCTTGATGCAGTGTGCGATATTTCACCTTAAAGAAGTCGATTAAAGGTCAAGTTTTACGGTAAGATACCACATGTGTTCGCAAATGAATAACGAACAAGATGGCATATTACATTTGAACGTGAGACGTCAAACATAGCTGTTGGTAATTGTTAAATAGTTTGTAAAATTCTGTAACTTTGCAATTTTTTGCGTAAAATATATTAAACTTCTATATAAAAATTCCTCCAGTTATTTTCATTTTCCCTGCAAAATATTGATATTTTGTACACTTTAAGAGAAATAATATGACATCAAACTAGTAGTGAAAATATGGTTGAGAAAACGTAATTTTAGAAAATACAACAATTTTATAAAAATACAAAAACATGTCACAAATTATTTTGACGCGACAGTAAAATCCGAAAACATATTTCATACACAAATATTTTCTTTATGGTCGTCACTTTTCTATTTTCCCGTATCCACATGTTATAGTTATGACCATCATGCAAAGTGTACACTAATTAAAAAATAACTGAACTATAATTTTTATGATTTTATAAGCATTCTTCGTTTGCCACCCGGCATGTCACAAAATAGAAAATGGCGTATTTTTCGTAGTTAGCGTCCCAGTAGCTTATATAATGACATTATTATTTGATGCTGCAACATAAATTCATAAAAAGAAAGGTACTGTTTCATTGATTGTTATACCTTTATCAAATTGTCAAAATTTCAAATAGCTAGGGTACTTTATTTTGTCCGTGAGATGTTATATTCGGATGTAAGTCGTTTTGTAAACTTTTTCTAAAATGTTAAAATTCGAACCATGACTCTAATTATTCATTATTATTTGAACTACGGTTTTAGTAGATTTTAATGAATACTGAAACAAAATTATGATATTCATATTCCGTTTTCATCACAGATTTGTCATGTAAAATTTCATAAGTTTCCCAGCATAAATGCTAAAATAATACAATATTTTACATCGGCATTATAGCTTGTAAACTTTTTATAAATTTACGCTCTAAACATGACGTCGGACATAACTGACGTCCGCATGTTCTGACACACAGATACATAATTTTAATACACATCATAATGAAAACACACGTTTATGATAAACATATATTTTATTAATAATTTGTGTTAAACATTACCTATGTTTTGTGAATGAAATCTTATCGGGGGGGGGGGGCAAATACGAACACATTAATTAAAAATACAAGCAATATTGATTTTTATTAAAACAAACTAGTTATCAATAACATGTTGCATGACATTTGCTAGCTTATAGAACGAGAAGATTGTAACTACATTTGTATTACTTATGACCCATATAGAAGACTTCTTCACAAGGCGATTCTTATTAGCCTATTTTCGTGAAAATACGAATTTGTCATGCTGAACAAACTGATGTTGAGAAAGCTTGATTTACCATAAGTAAATAGTTTTTTTTTCTTGATTTCTCTTAATATCGATTTTGTAGTTACGACCTTTTCATTCTAAGCCAGCGCATTGTTTCCTACATAGAGTAATAAAACATATAGAGGTTATTGCATATTTACAAGTAATAAATTAAAGATGAAGATTACAACTAAATTAGAGATCTTATTGTTGAAGAAAGAACCGTAAAACATTATTAAACCCGTTCTTTTTGTAAACACAAAATACTTTTCCGACGTTCTTTATAAAAAATATTTAGTAAAATTACAAGTAATATTGGTATTCTTTTCAGTATTATTATCGTTGATATACTTGAACAATGTATTGGATTTAATACACATCACTATAGTAGTTTTTTCAAGACAACGCGATGAAAATGACTACTCGAATATTTTGACGTTAAGTTTTACGCTTTCCATGTGACGCTTCCACGACGCAACACCGTGCGCGACGTCTCCAGCGCTGCGGAATTAAGAAAACCGTCTTGCCTTGCCTAATGTCTTGACGCCTTTGATGACGGCTGCCACACACAGCACCCAGGCAAGAAAGGAACAGACCACCATGTGAAGTTGTACACTTCCTAGATTATCAAGGCCATCTGATTTTCTAACCACATTATATCTATATCAAGAAAAATACAAATCATGAAAAATAAACAAAATCTCTTATGAAGCTTTTTGTTTGTTTACTTGTTTTTGCATACACGACAACTTTAATTGCAAAATAAAGATGAAAATCAATATTTACATAACACTTCAAGTATCTATTTCAACGTATAGAACACATGACATTGTATGTAGGAAACAAATTTATTGTAATATGATGTTAAGTAAATTTTATCTTGGCGCGAACATATCAGCGGATAACGTGTAGTTCCACAAGGTATCTCTGCCAGGATAATGATTTACGTTAAAATAAAACATAAAAAAATGTTCCATACATACTGCCAGAATTCAAATGCTGATGAACTATGTTGTGTGGATGGTGCTAGTGGTACTGAAGTTGTCATATTGTATGATAACAAACTGGTGTTCGTGACATTCGTATCCTTTGACCACAACTCTGCTATTGCTGGAATTTGATAAACATATTAATATTATTAATTATCTATATTATACGAACACATGAACGTGTAGTATGCCCTTCTGTATATTTTCTTGTTATATTCAATTCTTTTGTTGTGATCATATTGACTTACGCATTCTTTTTCAACCGAAAAGTTATCTGGTAAACTGACTAACCACGGATGTATAAGGATTACATGATTACAAACCTGGATAAATAACCCAATTAATGAAAATATAAAAATGTCCTCATGGACATAGTATGTGTATCTTTAATAATTATTCAATCATACTATTTATTCTTGTATGACTTAAATTGTATTATAGCGTACTTTTAGAAGCAAACACATTCATAGTGCTACCACGAACATAGTAGCGCTGTACATAGCAGTATATGGGTCAATTCGACAGCTCCGTGAAGTTGGCAGCGGGTTACAAGTTCGTAGTTCGATATTCAATTTCTAACTGATAGCCAATACCGAACTAGCACAAAGTTCGTTATTCGACACCCTTTGGCCAATACTGAACTGGTGTCCAATCTGCTGCCAGCACCAAGTTCGATATTCAACCCAAAAAAAAGCCGAATTCCGAACTGGGGTCGAATCTGCTGCCAGCACCAAGTTCGATATTCAACCCAAAAAAAAGCCGAATTCCGAACTGGGGTCGAATCTGCTGCCAGCACCAAGTTCGATATTCAACCCAAAAAAGGCGAATACCGAACTAGGGTCGAATCTGCTGCCAGCACCAAGTTCGATATTCAACCCGAAAAAAAGGCGAAAACAGAACTGGGGTTGAATATCGAACTTGGTGCTGGCAGCAGATTCGACCCCAGTTCGGTATTCGCCTTTTTTGGGTTGAATATCGAACTTGGTGCTGGCAGAAGATTCGACCCCAGTTCGGTATTCGCCTTTTTTTTTGGTTTAATATCGAACTTGGTGCTGGCAGCAGATTTGACCCCAGTTCGGTATTCGCCTTCTTTCTGGGTTGAATATCGAACCCGCTGCTTGCAGAAGATTCGAACCCAGTTCGGTATTCGCCCTCTTTTGGGGTTGAATATCGAACTTGGTGCTGGCAGCAGATTCGACCCAAGTTCGGTATTCGCCCTTTTTTCGGGTTGAATATCGAACTTGGTGCTGGCAGCAGATTCGACCCCAGTTCGGTATTCGCCTTTTTTTGGGTTGAATATCGAACTTTGTGCTGGCAGCAGATTCGACACCAGTTCGGTATTCGCCCCTTTTTTTCGGGTTGAATATCGAACTTGGTGCTGGCAGCAGATTCGACCCCAGTTCGGTATTCGCCCTTTTTTCGGGTTGAATATCGAACTTGGTGCTGGCAGCGGATTCGACCCCAGTTCGGTATTCGCCTTTTTTGGAGGTTGAATATCGAACTTGGTGCTGGCAGAAGATTCGACCCCAGTTCGGTATTCGCCCTTTTTTGGGTTGAATATCGAACTTGGTGCTGGCAGCAGATTCGACCCCAGTTCGGTATTCGCCTTTTTTTCGGGTTGAATATCGAACTTGGTGCTGGCAGCAGATTCGACTCAAGTTCGGTATTCGCCTTTTTTGGGGGTTGAAATTCGAACTAGGTGCTGGCAGCAGATTCGACCCCAGTTCGGTATTCGCCCTTTTTTGGCGTTGAATATCGAACTTGGTGCTGGCAGCAGATTCGTTCCTAGTTCGGTATTCGCACTTTTTCGGGTTGAATATCGAACTTGGTGCTGGCAGCAGATTCGACCCAAGTTCGGTATTCGCCTTTTTGGGGGGTTGAATATCGAACTTGGTGCTGGCAGCAGATTGGACACCAGTTCGGTATTGGCCTTTTTTCGGGTTGAATATCGAACTTGGTGCTTGCAGCAGATTCGACCCAAGTTCGGTATTCGCCCTTTTTACGGGTTGAATATCGAACTTGGTGCTGGCAGCAGATTCGACCCCAGTTCGGTATTCGCCTTTTTTGGAGGTTGAATATCGAACTTGGTGCTGGCAGCAGATTTGACCCCAGTTCAGTATTCGCCCTTTTTTGGGGTTGAATATCGAACTTGGTGCTGGCAGCAGATTCGACCCCAGTTCGGTATTCGCCTTTTTTGGGGGTTGAATATCGAACTTGGTGCTGGCAGCAGATTCGACCCCAGTTCGGTATTCGCACTTTTTTGGGGTTGAATATCGAACTTGGTGCTGTCAGCAGATTCGACCCCAGTTCAGTATTCGCTTTTTTGGGGTTGAATATTGAACTTGGTGCTCGCAGCAGATTCGACCCTAGTTCGGTATTCGCCTTTTTTTGGGTTGAATATCGAACTTGGTGCTGGCAGCAGATTCGACCCCAGTTCGGTATTCGCCTTTTTTTCGGGTTGAATATCGAACTTGGTGCTGGCAGCAGATATGTCCCCAGTTCGGAATTCGCCTTTTTGGGGGGTTGAATATCGAACTTGGTGCTGGCAGCAGATTCGACCCCAGTTCGGTATTCGCCTTTTTTGGGGTTGAATATCGAACTTGGTGCTGGCAGCAGATTGGACACCAGTTCGGTATTGGCTAAAGGGTGTCGAATAACGAACTTTGTGCTTGTTCGGTATTGGCTATCAGTTAGAAATTGAATATCGAACTACAAACTTGTAACCCGCTGCCAACTTCACGGAGCTCAATTCGATGATATATAAACTAGTCAAATAAAGTGTATAGGAAGTCAAGCACCAAATTGGTTCAAGTGAATCATGAAATACTAAAAGCATGCAAGGTCAAACCATGCAATTAATGACAACTCAATTCCAGACAGTCGCGTATAGAGATTATTCTGCGGTAAGATATTACACGTGGGGGAGTACACTGAACGTGATGATTTGACAGATTGTAGAACATTTTTACATCCAAGTTTTTTTCTTGGTTTCCTCTCATTATTTATGAGAAAAATAGTTCCGCTTGTATGCGAGAGAATGTGTTTGTGTGGATTGGTGACCTAGAAGCACTGGTATAGAATGTAAGAAATGGTTAGCTCTGAGTATAGAATAAATGTACTATTGCTGAAGAGAAGTTTATAATCTTTAGCCGCCGAGGTTGTTTCAACATAGTGTTATGTATAATAAGGAATCGAAGCAGCGTAACGTAAAGTAGCGTAACCCCCTTTTCTGCCAATGCCATTGTGGTAATAAATTATGTGAGGCGAACAGAGACTTGCCTGAATTATTGTTCTTTTCTGCATTATTTGTACGTAGACTCTCATGTATACATGTTTTTTTTAGAAGGACATAAGTGGTATGTCTTGTGCAGTGAGGGTCGAACACGTTACCTTTCGAGCACATCAGAAGTACTAGACCACAGTATACATGTATTATTAAGTTGAGTGCGGTCGTCCCTGTCCAATGTTCTCATATTTTTTAAGTTTATTTAAACCATACTTACGAATGCAATCGGGTGTGTTCCACTCGTTATCACATGACGTCCATGGTAGAACAGTTTGAAATGTACTGTAGAGGAAGTATAATACCCAGGCTAGGATGAACACAATATACCATAATACTGTCAGAGACAAGGTCACTTGTAAAATACCAATTCCTGAAATGGAACAATATGGGCACCTTGTTGCTTGTATGCATCGCAAAACTCACGCACATCAGCAGTGATATCAACTACATTCATTACAACGCGAATGCCTTCCTTAAGAATCAACGACGTATACTTGCAACTCACTTAAATCCTACCTAGACCTAGCATGTTTATTTACTTCATATTTACGATTAATTATTGCATCCACGACATCTTTCTTTTTCGATATTAATCTACGATATTTTGTTCATTTTCTTATATATTCGTGGTATGGTACCTTGTTTCTAATACCAATATTCAACACTGTTAACTAGTCGGGTATTTCCGTGATGAACCCGTTAGCCATGTCCGAGTGGTACCGGTTGCACTGTTATGGCAGTTTATGTATGGCTTGTTTTCTTAATAGTCATGCTATGAGATAACATCTCACATATAATTATAGCCTTACTTATTTTTACAACAAAGACGTTTAATAATACCTCCCTCGTACTTATAATATAATATATAATAAAAAATACCTTTCAATATCGGGCAGAATTCAAATGCCAGACCAGCACTCTTGCCTGTAAATTGACCAAGACATACTTCCAGATAGTATAGTGGACCTCCAGATGTGATTAGGAAGAAGAAGAAAGGTATAAGAAATGCTCCTCCTCCATTACGACTGAAAAAATACAGACGATTCATGCTTCTTATACATAAGACAAGTAGGTAAAATGTCACAGGGAACATAAGGGTGAAAGCAACATCTTGGATAATCGGGACAGAAGCTAAGCCTGTGATTTTTACCATTGACCAGTGTGTACAGTACAAAACCTGGACATACCTTTTGCATGATTGACACTTGATGTTTTCAAAAGCGCAGATAATTTCAACTTGCAAATATTCGACTTTCACACTAAAACTGATATATTCAGCATCATAAGCATGTTATTGTGGCGGAAGAGGAAACCATGTTCATGTGTTTTGTAGATATTCCCAATCTGTTGTCAGTGAGAAATGCCCTACTTCACTAGTTGGATATATCCAATATCTAGGATATTCGTTATCAACAGTGTAGCCTGTATTGTGTAATGATATAGAGCAACAGCAGCAGGGAATCAGCATGAGTTAAAAGGTATACTATGTTAATCATCCACGGACAAATTGTTGTGCAATCATACAAACGCATTACGCGATGTGTATTTTCGTCAATGTAACTAACATTTGTCTAACATTTGACACATATCACTACTGACATTTATTGTTGTTTTTATCACAGAGAGAAAAATTGTTTAGATATTAAATGTAGCACTGTATTCCAAGGTTGTGTCTTCTTTCTTACATTATAAGCATACTCCTGAGAAATGAGTTTGATCATTTAAGCAACAGGCTTATTCAAACCTAAGGTAGAACTTTATATTCAACTAATAAAGTCTCGTATGAATCCTATTTATAGCATTTAACATTAAAAAGCATAAAAGCAAATCTAGAATACGAATCGGACATAAATGAACTCGTGTAAGGCAATAATAACTCCATGATAAGTTTAGATAAGACTTAGTATACAATATATTAATTGCACATGGACAACAAATATCCTTGACGACGGAACTGATTACTTTTATGAATATTGCCAGGACTAAATACATATCCTTGACGACAAAACTGAACGAATAAAGGACTATGTGGAAGTGGGCTAGCCAGGTTTTCCTGTCTTGTCGTGGCGTCTTGACGCACGCCTTCCCATCTCTCACATATGTCTGACAAGTGGTTCTATAGACTAGACATGCATGCTGCTTGCTGTTGACCTGTGCAAGAACCTGTTGAAGACTTCGACCCTCCATAATTATTGTCTCGAATAGCTTGAACTTTTAAACTTTGTTTAAGTCTACCAGACTCCGAAGATGTTTGAAGCAGTTTCAAACTTCGAAAAGCAATGTCACGACTTCAAGAGTATCTCTTGACTGAATTTGAAATTTCGATAGGACAATCACAATTTTACACGGTTGTTTAGCTCACACCAACCCCGCGTAACGAATTTTTACGATGGTGCGTAATTTGATTTACCGGATTGTGCTGACGCTGACCGAGATTTTTGCCTTGGCCGATTTTCGGTCAAGTAATAAATTTTGTTGCAGTATTCAGGTACCTTACGTTTCTTGTACGATCTACTTTATGTTCTTCATCGACTGTTAATCTTTTAACAAACGGTCTAAAATCAAAACTTAAGGTAATGTACACAAAGCATACCTGCAGATAATGGGGAACCTCCATACACTTCCTATACCCACTGTGTACCCCATGATGGCGAGAAAAAACTCGAGTTTATTTGCCCATACCCCACGTTCCTCTTCCATATCATTATCGATCTCATCTTGGATTGCAATATCTACAGCTGAAGAGGAATCTTCAGATGATGTCTTTGTTTTACTGGAACTTTTTTCGTTTTCATCACTATTTAGATGTTTTAGTTCCTCGCAGTTGTTATCCATCTGTAAAAGATAAAATAGCTGCCGTCGAAAACACGAACTGTTGTATTGTTGTCAAATGCTCAAATATCCAACACTTATGATAACACACCGTCATTTAAATAGTAAATATTTAACACTGACTCTTTTCGCTCTCCTACTGGTAGTGCGTATCTGGTTACATGTAAGCTCCAGTTCTCATGAAGTTACACAACTTCCTAGATACTTTTTGAAAAAAAAATGAAATAATTTGCATTTGAGGAGCTTCGCGTGTTCGCGTGTTGGCAGCTATACATGCATGTGGGAACAATTAGCGGCAGATACTACTACTACTATGTGCAGTAACAACTCCATGTTTCCCCGTTACAGTTGTCTACAACACTGAATGTGGAGAAAAGTACGTGTACATTTGTACATGTACGTGCTCGTATAACCAAGCGACAGGGAATATAGTATGAAAACTCGAATCATTGTATTGTTGAAAGGGTGCTTATCATATGAGAGCATAATTGTTATGGACGACGTCCTTGTATTCGATGTTTAACCAAGGTCCAGACATTGCGAGTACGCCGAGTGCCGACCGATTCTACGCATTGAACCAAGGACAATGTGAATCGGGCTGATATCAGCTGGTGGGCCGCTTAGCCAAAGTGCACGCCAGCCGGACTGCAATATGTAATAGAAAGAGAACGTAAACGCGAGGTTGCCTTATTTCGTCGAGGGCGGAGCCCGAGACTAAATAAGGAAACCGAGTGTTAAGTTTCTCTTTCTGGCTTATATCATTGGCTGTCAAATTGTATTGGGTGTGGCTAAATATCACATAACGGTACATTGTCCTCGCTGACCGATTAAAATTTCCAATACCACGTTGGGATATTAAGGGCACGGAGTACAACTTGGAGATTGTGCATGTTTTTCAAGAAAATTACACCTTTTCTTCTTTCGGTTTGCAAGGTCATTGCAGTTTTGCATGATATAAACTCATGAATGTATTTTTATAATCATTTCTTTGTAAGATTTCGGTTCTTATACTTCTGACTAAGTCCCCAACAACAAACTTGGACTTTTAATGTCATGTCAACTTTGATTGTGAACGGGCAAGATTTGCAATCCAATTGCTGTCATATGCGTCAACAAATTTGAAATTTATTTGTGTCTAACCTCAAGTGCAAATTTATGATCATAATACAATGCCTATTTTATCCGACAAAATAAATTTGAAAGAAATTTTTTTTTTTGAAACTTTACTTCACTATAGATTACACTCTATTACCTTAAAGTTGTAGACCCCAGTACGTACTTTTCACGCACGAACATCACGGATTATTTTACAGTTAACGTATAAACAGTGGTACACTGCAAAATCATTGAATTTCGTTGGGATGAAATTTCGTGGTTTTGATAAATATGACCATTTCGATGGGACTTTAATTCGTGGATTTTGCATTTCAGGTAATAAATACAAGGGTAAAGTTTATTGTTCGAATGGATTTGATTTCTAGGTTGAAGGTGAACCATAAAGTCCGAGAAATTTAACCGCCCACGAAAATTAATGATTTACAGTATGCGTATGACAACTTTCAGTGCAGGATAATATTATCATGCACTGCAGTTATTGCACTCATTCCTTTGAAATTTAAGTCCCACCCCCTCGATTATCATTGGATTTAGCGCCACCCCTTCAGTTAACATCACGTAGCCATGATATAAGATTGAATTAATAAATGTTTCCAGGTATTACACGGACAATACATTCGTCAATTCATTCAAATTTTGAAACATTGAAGAATAAGTGTAAAATGCAATGATCGGGGATTTCTACAGACTTGAAAGGCATCAGTGGTTATTTGTATACGGACTTTATTGAAATTTTATATGTCGGTCGTACGTGGTAGTGCTCGCACAGTTAAGAGAAAAGTGTTTCTAAACAAATATTGTTCACAGTATATTTCCGTAGATACGTTTGCTTAAACAGTAAAGAGAAAAGTGTTCCTTAACAAATATTGTGTACGGTATTTTTCCGTAGGTACCGAACTTTTCCTTACACGAGAATGGAAATATCCATTGTACACATTAACGAGGGTGAAAGTTCGTTTACAACGAAGAGTGAAATTGACTATTACTACACCGAGAATTAATTATTATTATTACATTAATTTTGACATTGTTGAACTTTAAGTAGTGACACCTTTGTCGAAATAATAACCATTACATGGTTTCACTAAACTTATTTAACAACCCGATGACAACAGAGCATGTTGTTAGGGCCATCCTTAATAAATTGTATGTTTGCCCTAACGCTACCTACTCATTGAAATCGTCCCTACTCCTACTTTTTGAAATCGCCCCTACTCGAACTTTTTTAAGCCAATTTCCTTATATAACTATATCGACTTGAATTGTTTGCAGGTTCCTCAAAAATCATTTACATACAAAAAATAAAATTAGACCTACCTACCATTTTAAAAATCTTTGGTCGCGTTAGGGCAAACAAACAATATTTTAAGGATGGCCTATGATAAATAATAACCAAGAGTATCGTTTACATTGCAAACAAAAGTTAAAGTTAACAATTTTAGGATTTTTTTCTGTTGTTAAGCCACTCAAGCACACTTTGACATTTTAAACACAAGACTCGCGTATTGTGCTGCAACTGACATTTAAGCGTTTGTATCAACAAAAAAAAATTATAAAAAAAAACACACATAAAAACTGGGTAAGCATGTACTCCCATATAACCGGATAGCGTAAAGGAAATCAAATGGGCAGCATCACTGTTATCCGATGATATCTTGCTACTCCAGGTGTTTATAAAATGTATCATACCAACAATGGCAACAAACAATTGAAATATTGCTTTTACAGGAGATTTGCAGTGTAATAAAACGACGACCGGTAGTTATAGATATCACCGCACGAGTAAAGGGCTGCCAAATTCTTAAATGAAGTATAAAGCACAATTTGGCAAATATTTGTCCGGCACGTACACCAGCCGAACTCTAAAAAGACAAATATCGTATCAAAAACACACGAACAAAACCCGCACCTTTTCAGTGACAATGTTTTAAACCTTAACCCCGAATGGAACGGACTTCAGCTGAGAAGCTGACACACACGGATAGACACAAACTGTTCGTAAATTCGCAAAAATAATTGTTCCGTAAAGCCTATATCCCAATGAACATGTTTGCGTCGGCGATGTTCTCCCGTTTTTATAAATGAACACTGGGTCAGTTCTTTGCCGAATAAGAAATGGAAAATAAACACACACAATTTTGATGTACGATTTATCAAGTAATTGTCCGTTTAAATAATTAAAAAAATGTGTAATCACACACTTAAGTTATGATGAAATAGAATAAAATATGTTAACGTTTAAAAAAACTGCACTAACTGGTCTAGTCTGAAATTAATCCAACGGTTTGAAAACACTGTCACAGATACAGAACACAAGCACACAAAGTCAAAGTGCGCGTGTCCCAGTTGAAAACAAAATACGTTCACATAAGTGTGACTAATATACTGTATCCAATAGCTGACAGCTGCCAGTATAAACTATACCTATCTTTTAGATTACCCTGACAGGTTGTGAATACATCCACACACTCTAGAAGATATACGGAGAGAAACGGAGCACACAATGAAAAAACAACAACAACTCCAAAGTAGTTTTGTGTTATTGCATAATGTCACGACACGCACACCATTTAATATACAACACTATCTTGATACTTTAGCCTCACACAAATATAAACTCACAATAAAAATACAAAGTTCTTTTGACATCAACTGGCCAAAATTAATACAAAATAAACTTCCAAAGAATTTCATAATTAGCATTTATGTTTTTGTCTGAGATCATTTAAATGAACCGCAACATTTTAGTTTTCCTTCATGTTTGAGTGATGCGTGTGTGCGTGCGTTAATTATTTCCAGCGTTTCAGTCAAATAATTGATATTCTTAGCCTTTAATGAAATAACAAATTGCCGCCCCTTTCCAATCACGTATATCTAATGGAATGGAAGCCATCACTATCAAGAACATAAAATGCTTAAGCCGTTTGTGGAGTCCGACCAAGAGTTAAAACTGTTGTTTTTTTATTGGTTGTCCTTATCCTTAAGTCAAGTAACATCAATATTGAATTAAACCAAATATCACCAAGTGATATGTATTTTCAGTCTGTCAGTGTTAAAGGTAGATAAATGATAATGATATGAAGGTAGTGTCTAGTGTCAGATTATCTCCCATACACTAAATGTACGATAAAACTATCGCAAACGGTACACAGTACGTTATAAATACGACTAAATAAAATGTATCTGTATACGCATATCTCGGGCTTACTTGTGATACTTCATGTGCGATGTTAATTCATACGCCATATGCTTAAATTTGCAATAGCTGATTTTTTTGTACGAGTACGCAATCATTATACAGTGAGACTTAAAATCCGCTATGTACGAAATTGGCACATTCGAAGCACTGTTTGCAGAACAAAAACACACATGTAAATGGTAGGGCTCAAACCAAAGCCACACGGCTAGGCGGCAGCGCCTAGACTAACACACAAGAGTCAGACATAGTACAAACCATCCACATCCCAAAAAATGGATGCATCAAGCGAGCCTTACATGCTCACTCCGTAATGAATGACATACTGTGGACTTCGAATTTTGTGCATAATTAGCCATAGAGGGAGGTAATTATAAGTGATAACTACACTGAAGTGAAGTACGGGGCGACTTTTTACAGCCGCCACGCAGCACTTGACACCTGCTGTAGTGATAAGTAAATAGTAGGGCATAAACCAAAGCCACACAGCTACGACGACAGCGTCTGGCCACACACGCAAGAGTCAGACATAGTACAAGCCATCCACATCCCCAAAAATGAATGCTTCAAGCGAGCCTTATATGCTCACTCACTCAGTCATGAAACACAACCAACACATTGACTTATTGCTAGATTACTGAAATAAATTATATTTATCAGTAGCTTCTTAGCTTGGACAGTGCAAATAAAATGAACTAACAACAGATTTTGTCAGAACCGTGTACCAACGAGGAGCTTCCTAAAATAGACCAATTCCAAATGAATTTTGTCGATCAGTATTATTTACGAGTACTTTTTGTTTAATTTTTATTCTCATGTACAAAGTGTAAATCTAGGTTATGGTATGTTGATGCATCAGTGCTTATATTATACCACTACATGTATATATGCCAGGCTATAGTTGGTGTATGGTCATAATATTTTGCATAAGTCGATACAATCTTTTAAGTGTAGAACTAAAAGCAATGTTATAAACAACGTACAGCAGGAAAGTGTCAACTCCTCAACGCGATGTTAACTTAACGTAGGAAATTTAAATGCAAAGGTGGGTCAATAAATTGCTGACAGGGAATCCGCTATGGGAACACAAATTATGAGAAGAATGATCTAATTGTAAGAGTCATCAGTTGCACAGTATTTCCACATACAAAATTGATCTGGCATTCGCCTAATGGTCGAACTGGAACCCTAATACTAATGAATAAAAGATGACGAGATAGTAGGGCTGTAACGGTATACCGCGGTACACGAAAGACCGCGGACTTCAGTTCCACACGGTTCACGGTACAAGAGTTGTGAATTTCGGTACGGTTCGGCATAAGCTTTTTCATGAGCAAAATAATATTCAGAGATCAAAAATGTCTAATAGTCATTTGATTACGTAAAATTACCATTTATCGCTCCTTTTAATTGTGTTAATATATGCCTCATATTGTCGAAATTCATTTATAATAGTTGATAGCAACATTACAATTGCTGTTATAGAATCAACAAATTCATTGTTACTTAAAAGTTGTAGTTTTTAAGCTGCTGCTAGAAAATATTGTATCATACCGAAATATACCGAACCGTTAGAAAAATTGACGGTATGTATCACATCGTGAGGAGAGCGTACCGTTAAAGCCCTACGAGATAGTACAAAAGATTTCAGGACAAAAATAAATGCTGACGTAGGAAGCAACCATATTCTCGTACAAGCCAAGATGCAGTTAAAACTCAGGAACATAATGAAGGCGGAACAACAAAAGCCAATAAAATAATAATAATTATGATTATATTTACCCTTGGACAACCCAAAGAAGTCCGTGGTGAAAATAAGCTCCCAGATAGAAAGACATCAAAGACAGACTGAATCGCCCAAATGGCTAACACCACCTAACAAAACATTGATACATTTTGACAGGGGATATAACCAAACAGATGGAAACGTGCTCCTACTCAAACACATATGAAATAAGAGTATAATATCTAGCGATATTTGATTTCGATATATTTGACACAACGTGGTAAACAAACTGAAACTTAAACAAACCACGTCAGAATGTCTGAAATACTTACCCATCGTCACATATATATTATACTATCCAAGAAATAGGTCTAGAAACGTAAAGTAAGACACGCGAGAAAATTAAGAGATCCGAATCATCGTAGCAGAAACTGCATTACAACGTATCACCATCATACGGAGGTACATAAGCATCAAGCCACAAATGAACCCAAAATGACTGGAAACAGAACTTCTAGAAAAACTTCCAAAGAAAACTGATTTCATAGACTATAACAACTAGTGAGGTACAATGTATCGTATTTTGTTTGTAGGCCAGTAGAATAAGACCAAAAAAGGGTGATCTGGGGAAAAAATTCAGATGTTATCAAACTCTTCGGTTTTGTACTCTATATGGTCCCTAGTATCACAGAAAAAAAGTCCCAACAAATCCCTTTTGGGGAAACTTTTTTATGATGCTTTGAAGTTTGGCATGTATACCCCATTGCCGAGAAATTTGGAAACTTTTTTGAAAATGATAAAATTTTCATAAAGTATGGCATGTGACATATCAAACTGACCGGAAAGATGTCAGAAACCTAAATCAGATATAAATATTGTTGTTTATTACATATCGGGAGCGAAATGGGCTATTTCGGGGTAAAATTTCACAAAATATAAGTTAAAATTGTGATTTTTTGGAATTACAGCATGGACTACAGCACTATTCATAATTAGATTTGAAAATAAATAACTATAATATGCATATATAACTTTACAGGATTCCTAGTATCACAGAAAAAGAGTTCCAACGAATCCCTCTTTGAGGAAACTTTATTTATGATGCTTTGAAGTTTGGCATATGTATTCATTGCCAAGAAATTTAGGATCTTTTTATAAAGTGATAAAAGATTAATAAAATATGGCATGTGACATATCAAACTGACCGGAAATATATCAGAAACACAAATCAGATAGAAGTGTTGCTTTCCATTGCATATCGAGGAAGACATAGGCCATTTCGGGGTAAAAACTCAAAATATAAGCCAAAAGTGTAAATTTTTGGAATTGATGGACTAAATGGCTTTTAATAATTTGATTTGGAAATAAATCGCTACAATATGAATATGTAGTTGAATATATCAGAATCTAGTATCAGAATGTAATGAAAATAATGATCAATTTAAGATTAAACATAAAAATTTCACAAAGAAAAATATGATTTGGGTGCTTTGGCAAAATACATCGCTAAATCGAGTGCTTAGCTATTGCGAAAATATGTAGTGTTTTGCGTAAAACAATACACCTTACGATATACATGTACTAGAACCAAAGGTGTGTTTTACTATAAATTCAAAACCGTTATTATTGAGTTTGATACTCATAATAACTTTCCTTGATACATACTACTCATGGTATAAATAAGAGCTTCAAATATTTCGCAATATACATTCCTGTATCCAGTTGTGGTAGGTACCCCTACCTAAATAATGCGAACCAGGCTGTGATAAGTTGCTAAGAAATCCAACAATTGCTGTATCTCGCTGAGGTATGTATCCAAGAAATCCTGAAATGGCTGTATCCCGCTGAGATATGGACCTCAGAAACCAAGAAATGGCTGTATCCCACTGAGATATGTACCTCAGAAACCCAGAAATGTCTGTATCTCACTTAGATATGTACCTCAGAAACCCAGAAATGTCTGTATCTCACTTAGATATGTACATCAGAAACCCAGAAATGTCTGTATCTCACTTAGATATGTACATCAGAAACCTAGAAATGTCTGTATCCCACTTAGATATGTACCTCAGAAACCCAGAAATGGCTGTATCCCACTGAGGTATGAACCTCAGAACCCTAGAAATGGCTGTATTCCGCTGAGATATGTACCTCAGAAACCCAGAAATGGCTGTATTCCGCAGAGATATGTACCTCTGAAACCCAGAAATAGCTGTATCCCACTTAGGTGTGTACCTCAGAAATCCTGAAATGGCTGTACCCCGCTTAGGTTTGTACCTCAGAAGTTCTGAAATGGCTGTATCCCGCTTAGGTATGTACCTCAGAAATCCTGAAATGACTGTATACGGCTTAGATATGTACCTCAGAAATCCTGAAATGACTGTATCCGGCTTAGGTATGTACCTCAGAAATCCTGAAATGACTGTATTCCGCTGAGATATGTACCTCAGAAATTCAGAAATGACTGTATCCCGCTTAGGTATGTACCTCAGAAATCCTGAAATGGCTGTATCCCGCTTAGGTATGTACCTCAGATACCCAGAAATGGCTGTATCCCACTGAGATATGCACATGCACCTCATAAAGCCAGAAATGGCTGATCTCGCTGAGGTGTGTACCTAAAATAGCCAGAAGTGACTACATTCCGCTGATGTATGTACCTCAGGAAGCCAGAAATGGCTGTGTCCCGCTGATGTATGTACCTCAGAAGGCCTGCAAGTGTTGTATCTGGCTGTGATTGTGGTGGGTACACCAGAAACCCAGAAACAGCTGTTGGTACCTCAGGAAGCCAAAAACAGCTGTGTCTGACTTTATAAGGTACCTCCTAAAGCCAAAAAACGGCTGTTTCACAGTGGTAGAAATCACAGTAAGCCAAATATGACTGTTTTCAACTGAGGTAGGTAGATACTACACAGAAGGCTAGAAACTGCTGTTACAATCTGGCAGTTTTTTGTACCCTAGAAAGCCAGGTTTATGTGTATGAGTATAAGGTAGTATTACATACTAAGTAGAGCCAGAAGAAGATACAATGCCAAGCAGTGAAATGTACACCATAGAGTCAGAAATGGTTTGACATTAACTTGTAGAGCCAGAAAAGGCTGTATCAGGTTGATGTAGATACCCAAAAAGCTGGAAATTGCTGTATCCGTCAGTGTTAGTTACAGTCGAAAATGCAAGAAAAGATTATGTATTCGATGTAATGTTGTAACAGTGATGCAGACATCTTAATCATTTCGACGGCTCTGACCTACACTCAAAATGGCCAACCAGTTGTAGTTGCTGCTGAAGACACGTACATTTTCATAATGCTACTACACCACTGGATGACCGACATGGTTGATATCCACATAAGGAAAGAGAATAAGGATAATTTGAAAGCTGCAGAAATCCATGGCAGCTGAGAAGCACATGCTGTAATGGAACCTATAATTATGAATACGAATATACTTTGTATCCATGCTTGTAGTAGTTGCGACACCACATCCTCTACATTTGGACAAGGGAAACCCCATCTCCTAAAGACACTTGGAAAACCTCACAAACTTTGAGACGAAGCAGCCACGGTAACAATTGGGAAAGTACACAAGACAAAATCAGTAATTCTGGGAAATCTGTTTTCTTTGAATTGTTTGGTTGAACATGGCGATTCGCGATCTCTCACATGATTAAGGCAGATTCGGTTACATACAATGGTTGCCCGATACAACAAAATTGAACCAGAGATACTACCACCAACGGAAAGAGCAGCCCATTATCACAAATAGCTCAGGGGGGAGACTTAAATAACTCATGTCTCGATGCTTCAGAATGGGGTTGGACTCAAGAGAAACGTGTAACATACCATATAATGACAAACATGGAGCAAGCACCTGCAAATTCATTTGTTGCAAATGTAATAGTATCAACCATTGATAGTGCGTCACAAGCCAGTGTTCTTGTCATAGAAATGAAATCAAGTGTGTAGTGGCCTGTGGTTGGTGTCGCGGAAAGAGCTGTCAATCCTACTCTTGATCCTTTTCTCAATGATGCCGAAATTGATATGTAACATTAAAGTTGGTAAAAATAAAGACATTTCCCTTGTTAAAACAATTCATTGTGTCATTTTTTGAGTAGTTATGTTGGTAAAGTTTATGTGGATCGTTTACTACTATCAATGGTTATTGAACTAAATAAACAATAAGTATCTCGTACTGAAAATATGAAATGATGGTCGTTTTGAAGCAAAAAAATACATTTTGGTGCTGTTCTTTTTCTATATCTGAAAAGAAGAAATATTTCTATTTATAATGCGTTCCTGGTACTTTACTGGTCAGTTTGATATGTTACATGATACACTTTGTGCAAAATTTTGCATTTTCAAAAATGTCCTGAATTATGTTGCCGATGCGTTATTATGCAAAATTTCAAAATGGCGTCAAAAAGTTTCCCCAAGAGATATTTCTTGGGACTTTTTTTCTGTTGTTCTGGGGCACTTGGGGAGTAGAAATCCGAAGAGTTTGATAACATCTGAATTTTTTCCCCAGGTTCGACCTATTCTACTGGCCTATTGTCAGCAGCAAACAAAATCCGCCGTAGAATAACATTTAACATATAACCAATGTCACAGTTATAAACAGGTTATAAAGCATCAAACTGGATTTCGAAACTTGCGTAATGCTTCCAGAGCAAGACTGTGGAAAACATGAAAAACTGTTATCTCTACTGTAATTCTACCTGAGTATTGAAAGATTTGGGCAAGAAACCGCAAAGAACCTAATTTGTGTCACAAGTAGGACAGTATCAAAAGGGCATGAAATTCTATACTTCATAGATGACATAGCTGTATTGTCTCAATGCCAACAAGACATGCACACACACAATTACAACAGAGACGCATGCGAAACTGATTAGACTTAATATCAATACCAACAAACGAACATCATGAAATTAAAGACGAACTAAAATACACTTTATTCGATAATGATAACAATATAAAAATTAGACGCATTTGTGAACATAGACAGTAAAAAGAATGCAACACAGGACGAGGATGGCATTGTTAAATTGCATAAGCTTAGATAACGTTTGCTGACCTTCGACCAATATGGAACTCCTTGACACTCAGCCTATCATTGATGTCCTGTTAGATGAGTTTGAATCCTGGAAAGTGACATAGACGGCAGCACTCAGCTTAATCACCCGAACACAGAAAACAATAACACCTTAACACAACTAAACAATGCAATGCCCACATACAACCCAAAGAAATGATTATAAGTCCAAGTCCCCGCTGCAAAATGCAGGATGACACAGGTATGCCATACCAGATGCTTTCATAGTTTTCTTCGAATACTCTCAGACTTGCAGAACACCATATCGAACAAAGTCCTCACAAGCATGTACAAGCCTGCTGTCAGTCAGGATTCCAGACATTACGATGAATTAGACATTCCCAGTTATTCATAAGGAAGGAACAAATACCAACAGTTTTGCGAAAAGTTGGGCTTCTGATGGTAAAAGATAAAGCGTCTGGCCAATGAAAATTTAGAGAAGGTAGGGGGAATAGAAGATCAACCAAACACAATTTACTTGGCTAGAGACAATGACTAGGGACAGGCGAATCGGGTTGATGTCTTACATGCGAGATTCAAGAAAATAGCGATATAAGTGAAGAGTGTGGTCGAAAAATGTATAAAGTAAAATATTCTAACAAATTGCTGGCTTAGAATGAGAAGGTCGTAACTACAAAAGCATTATTTTGAGAAAACAACAAAAAAACGTCTGACAATTACTCTTAACTTACGGTAAAACAACTTTTTCAACTTCAGTTTGGTCAACATGACGCGTTCCGATTTTCATGAAAATTGGCTCATAAGAAGCGACTTATGTTGTAGATTTTAAATATGCATTATTCTTATGGCACTAACGACCTTCTCATTCTAAGGCAGCGAAATGATGAAGACGTAATAGACGAAGTTTTAGAAGTAAAACTGTTATATTTCCTCATCCACAAGATTGATTTGTTTGTAATATGTTGTCATTTAACGTTGAGATAAACACAATACGGAGTATTAAACACAATACGGAGTATTAAACACAATACGGAGTATTGTATTGTCTTTCTACGAAGCAGGATATTATATAACTTTTTTCCAAAGCTACCGAGAATGATGACAATATCAAATGAAGAAGTTATTAATGTCGACAAGCAATAATTCTCAATTGCGTACGATGTTGGTGATATATTATCGCGAACTACAAGTTCCAGAGTATCTGTTAACCATTGCAAACTCAGAAGCTAAGTCGTTCTGCAGTGGGGACTTGTGTAACTAGGTCGCATCTTCGGATCACCGTTATTTTTTTTTTATTTCTTTGTGAAATATGGACATCCTGTTGTTTTTGCGGCGGGGACTTGGGCTTTTAATCATTTCCTTGGGTTATATGTGGGCAGTGTGTAGTTGTGTTGTGGTGTTACTATTTCCTGTGATCGGCTGGTTAATAGTAAAACACAAGCCAAGTTGAGTTGAGTGCTGCATTCCCTGTCCGATTTTCTCATTTCTTTCTCAATTTTCTAGGAGTTTTAGATTGCACCAATGGATAAAGTAAACATATGATTCCCTTTTGATAAAAGTTGATACCCTTGGCAATAAACATATTATGTGTTACTTATTATGATGTTAGATTGAACATAATTCAGTGCATATGTTCTACAAACATGTAGTGTGAAAAGTCGGGTATCAAGTTTATCGTATCGTTTTCAATTATATATCTTCACCAACCGGCTGTTGTATTAAAACGTCTGTGTGGTCGTGTACGTATACATATATAAATATGTGGTGTTTGTAAGAGGTACACTCCGGTAGTTTAGCAGGCCCTTAATGTTGAATAAATGCTTATAAAAGGTAAATGTAAAGTGTTTGTTTATTATAGTGTCACCCCTATTGAAAGGGCCAGCCAATTTGACTTATGAGACACCTTTTTTTCTTGCGCACAGAACCTTCCGAATCCCTTCTCATATTGCCGGGCGCCTGGCAGAGATGGGCCTACGGTAACCATTCTTTAACTAGCTGGCGGCTCACCAACCGGTCGCATCAGTTCTAACCCAGCTCCCGCCGGGATTCGAACCTTCGACCTTCCGCTCCGGAGGCGGACGGCCTAACCACTAGGCCACGGTGGCGGTATATATTTCATATCAATAAATCGGTAGAAATCTAAACCATATGGAATCTAGAATGAGCCTAAAAAATTCATTTCGCAAATGTTATTTGGATAAAAAACAACATAACATAGCAAAAGTCACCAAGTGATCAATTAGACGAAACGAGGCTCTATTTGTTTAGTTTATCGTTAAATTTCCTCTAACTTGTGATTTCGTAAAGTTCCAAGTAAACAAAAAAGTAAATCAAAGTTACGCACATAGTAAAGTACAGCTGAACTAGATTTAAGATAGTTTTATGCAAGTAAAGTTTAATGTGTTAATTCTTTTTTACCATAATATTTTATACAGAATGACTGATTAGGGTTCACCTGCTAATTAACTTGTTGTTTTAATAGCTACGCTTATTTCTGTTACACTTGCATGATTAAGGCAATATTTTGAATTCTGTACCTTGATTACCGGCTTGACAATATTATTTTGGCAAAAATAGACGCTTTATGAGTAAATTAATGACCGTTTATTCGTAACTTACATTAATAGTTTTAATACATTATTCAGTTGTATAGGTAGTTGTGTCTCCGCCTCGTCAATTTTATGAGCGTTGTCTAATACATGTATATCGTCGACTTATACAAATACGAACTAAATGTCTTAGCTCCCTACGATTTGTAGAATAAGTAGATGTTTTATGGTGTTTGAGTTATGTAATTTATGTACATTGAATCGTGTAATTGAAAACATAATTGTACTCAATGTTCTGTATACTTGAAGTATTGCTCTTTTCCGTTTGATACTTTTGTCACATCAAAATAAGAGGTAACTGGTATAAGATGTGCACAGAAAGGAAGCATTACATAAAATGAACATCTTGATTATTAAGTAGTTTTGAAGCAAATCCTTGAGCACTTTTGAAGCAAATCATTGCAACTTCTCTAAACGAAGTTACAACAAAAATATTAAACCATCCATTTTCTCTAAAACATAAAGGTAAATGTTCTGTTCAGAATCTAGCGTCTTTCATACATTCGTCTGCTTAGCATAATATATACTTTACTCCTGCTTTACATTTAGTCCCTGATCGGCGAGTAGCATCTTCATCAGGTAATTACTCCTCAAAATTGTGACATATTTAGTGGTTAGTTTTCAACGGAGAGTAAATTGGATGTGGTTGAACCACCAAATTCTTGTGTGTAATATACAACATCCCAATTCAATTAAAATCAGAGGCTGTTTCATGGCTTAATTTACGTCTAGGGTTTTTAAAAGTTTTGCGAAGTATGTTGAATAGTATCAACTATGCATTTCTATATAAGTTAACGCCAGCTGAAATTGATAGAGCCTAGATCTGGCAGTATTAGGTCAAGATCTACCAAAAACCTACAACATCTATGCAGAATACATCAACACAGTATCAAATCAGACAGGGAATGTAGCATCAAAATACAAAAGAAATTGAACAGCTTTAAAAAACACGACACGCTGTCCATGCAGACTAGAAGAGTAAACAAGCAATAACGAATCACAAGAACGTTAAAAACGACACGAACTACCCTAAAAAGTAACAGTGAACAGAAACAATAACTATATCAATGTACCCATATGTCTTTTCGCAATAATAAAGCCATCATGCTGCAACATCCAATAAGGACTCATATAACTACATGTTCTACAATTAAACAGTTCACAAAAAGACACAATGTCAATAATAGCTTGGCCATTATTCTGTCTTCTTTTTAATTACATAGTGGACAATACCTACATAAAAAGAATGAAAGTGGAGATTCAGCTTGGAAAAGGAAAGAGAACAATGCCAATTGTACTCAAATAAAACCTATTCTATGGTGCATACAAATTCACACTTGACCTGAGTCGATCTAATAGCTAAGATCTTATTTAGCTGCACCCGGTCTGGGTCTATGGAATAACTACGAACCAACTTCACAAACGTTATTTATTTCATAGTATGCATACAAATGATGTGTAAGTACATGAAACTGAAAATCACTATTTCATTAGCAGTTGGCCATCCCTTTTCATGAAGGACCTCTTTCAAAATAAACATATTAGGTCATCTGCTCCCATTGCGGATATTCTGCAGGAGTTGACAGTAATGTATATCAGAAATATGTTTGCAATGTTGCTAACTGCTTCATGATGTTGTGCAAGTTTTAAGCTCAGTGGTCAGCGTATCGTAGTTAATGGTCAAACAAACATCCTTCATTAATATTCTTACGTCAATGACATTCCAACTGTTAATACATTCGACACAGGTTTGCATGCGGTCATTTAATGTCACCAATGAAATGTACGTCCTCACTGGTTCACTGGTCAAGGTGGTTCAACCAAGTACATGTAAGTATTAAATGGACACTGCTTGTGCAGCGGTTTTCGGGTTGTATATAACCACAAATTGACGCAGGTGGCCAAAACTTATGAAATAACAAGCCGGATATACATGTATACATACATTGTTGTTTCAAGAAAAATAAAAAAGAAGGAAACGAAACAGCATACTCTATGAATAAACAAACAAATTAATTAATACAACTAAAACCAAACGATATTTATTATTTTTATTTTACCACAGTGGTAAATAATCACAAGTGAATTTAATAAGTTGTCACTGTTTTGCGGGATTCGCTGAACTTTGCTTTTTTTAACCACAAAAAAAAAACATTAAGCTGAAATGACGCTTTGCGTCAGTTAATTAGAAAACATAATTTACATATCGTACAAACTTTAACATTTTAATCTGGCAGGTGAAATGCTCATTAGTATTTAACATTTTAATTGTTAAACCCTTGGACGTAGAAGAACAAATTGACGCAAACAAAATAGAGAATTATGATGTATGTGCTTATTTCCGTCTAGATAAAAATAACATTTATTTTCATGAGGGTCGTCTGCACAATTCTTTTTCAATTCCCACGATTGTCAAGTTCTGGGCACTGTTTTATCAAAGCACTTATGGTAAACGTAAACTTACTGTCAAATTTGAGTACTTTATAACTCTTTAAGTGCTGTAATTTCTGGTGAAATGATGGTTAATAACAATAATTAATTAATTTTATTAATTGTTTAAAACAAAATATTTCCCCCATTTGCAGATGCAAAAGTATTATAAAGAATTTAAATTTGTGTGTAAGTTTAAAACTGTCGTAAGTACTTTGATGAAACAGTACCATGGTACGTAGACCGTTCTTACACGTATTGCCTACGTGGATTGCCCTTTTCTTGTAATTTGGCAGTAGAATGCACACTAGTGGCGCGCGTCGCGCGGTCGGAGAAGTACACGTAGACAGAACGCAGATTGAACGCAGCGAATGTTCCTCATACACGAAAAGTGCTGCGTAGTGTCTGTGTGTTCCGTAAAACGTACGGAGGTGGTACTGACCACGTACGGATTCCTACCTGTTACATGCGTTTTGCATGCAGACAGCGCGTACTTGCACGCAAGTCCAGCTGCGCTCGCCGTTTTTAACAGACATATATAATTTTAATGCTTATATAAAATGCTATAATTAATCTTCCTGTTCAAACAATGGTCGTAATATTTTTGTACACGTAAAATAAAAGGACACTCTCACATTATCCTAACGTGACAGTACATGTAAGGCGCATTTACCACTACCCACTAACATGTTTTTGTTTTCATTTATACTTTAATGATATATACAAATGTATCAATATACTCGCATATTATATTTCATGTCATAATTATAATTATGCATGTTTTATGAGTATTATACCGACTGAATAGGTATTCAAGTTTTCCAAAAATGCAGCATAATGTTTTTGAGACAAATTTTACAATCCCAAGCAATTTTAACTATTATATTATGTTTACCTTTTTAAAAAATCAAAGTGTAAGTATCATATTTATAAAGCGTTTTGTATCAGCCCTCCTCGCGTACTGTTCAATGTCAAACAACAATCATACATCATCTAACGTATATTCTATATTTGATATGTCACTTTATTGTTGAACGTTGCGTTGTATGGTAATAAAATATACGTAGATAGTCTGAATTGTAACGAAGGCTGTGATTGGTTGAGAGCAGAGGTCAACTACGTCGACGCGGTATCCATTTTCACTTAAATACGAATCTTCAACCGATTGTCAGCAATTAACTGAGGATAACTTACCTGCAAACAATGGTAAGAAAAGAATACATCTCAGTTACATTCAAGTGTTGTACTTTTAATATAAATATTAAATATATCAGTTTTGTTAGAGTGTACAATGGTAACTGATAAATGATAGATATTAGAGGTGCATGTTAAATGTAATCAACGACAGTACATTGATATTTTAATATAATATTTGTTCCTGATTTTTGTGAATATTTTGAACATAGGGGTATCAAAATTAAACTTAAGCCACGCACACATAGCTGTCTGCTTTAATTGTTTTCTTAATTGCAGTCTTTAAAAAAAAGTGTTTAAATATATAAAATGTGGTATCGCAAGGTTGACAATTTCATCAACTAAATTATTGTGTCTTTTTACTTCTGGTTCATTTATTAAGCTATTATTGCTTATTAGAATAATGCATGCGATATACAAAATGGATTTTATATGTTTCTTATAATGAAATTTTAAATGATTTTTATTTTATTTTCAGATTGTAAAACTTTTGGTTATATTAGTGACCGTTGTGGTCGTCAACGGCTACAACAAACCTTGTTCGTTCAGGACCGACACTTATTCACCTTTCTATTGGAGAAATAGTCCGAATGTGTGTACGAAAGACTTGTGTTATAGCTACCCGTGGTTGCAGTGCGGGGTTTCTAAGTAAGTAGTCTTTTATGTTGTTCGTTGTTGCGAAACCACACTACACTCTAGTTCAGCTTTTTTCAACATGTGTGTTAAAAAATGGCATCTATGTATAAATAAATAACATTGTAATGTGGTTTAAATACACTAAAATGTTCTGAATTATGTGCGACGGTACCGCTTGTAAATTGTTTGTATACCGTTTTGCAAAAAATGCCGTTCCATAAATTATAGAATGTAAATTTGATTCAACAATTTCGTTAAAAAATGATTAACATTTCAACCATTTAATCATCACAATAGAGGATAATGGTGCAATATCAAAATATGAAATTAACACTACATGAGTGATTTTAAGTGGCGTACATTTTCGCCTTATGATAGAACTTTTCAAATCCGCTATTATTTTCGCGCACATCTAATATTTAGAATTCGCAGCTCGTTTTTTATTCTCGGAAATATTTAGTTATATTGTGAATCATATCACATATAACCATATGTACCTTTGTTCTAATGCAAAAATTAACATTGTTCATTTTTCTATTTTACAGAGAGTACATATTGCAGCAAGCATCTGGTCATTACCCAGAGGACATTCTACTTGAGATAGAATATCTTAAAAAGTTCTTCAACACATACCACCCAACACCTAGAAACCAGTAAGTCAACATTATGCTATCTTCTTTTCGTAGTTTTTGTACTGTGTTCTTACGTTTGATACCTGCCTAACTGTTGAGTCGCGGCTGTGACCCAACGTTTAGTTCGCTGGATTTGTAATATGGTGATGTAGGTTCGATTCCGATTCACGGCAAGTCTTATCATTTCATGAAGATTTCGATTTTCTTCAATTTTCACACAACGTGTGTGGCTTTTTACGTTAACAAAGTTAATGTTGCACAAACAATGTATCGAATCGTATGTTGAATTTTTGCAATTAGTTCAAGGACTTAACTGGTGTGTGCCTAAAGCCGATATTCTATAAATTCCGGTGACTTAAAGCAATGTTAGATTCGAATTGCGCGTGTCTTGTTTACATGCAATTGGTGAATCTCAATTAAGTTCATTTCCTGAAATTTTAATTATCATCTAATTTCTGTAAATATTTTTGTCATTGACATTGCTTTGCTTAATTAGACTCCGCTGTAAGAGATATATAACGGCACACGACTATATCTTGATGTACGGATATGTTTTCGTTTGTGGTGTGTTTTGGTTTTAAAGTTGAGAATTGAGTCTAATTAGGGACAACAACGTTTCAATTTAACACTGTTCTATAGGTTATATTTATTAGTAGCGGATGTGGTCAACACGAACAAAGTTGAACACGGAACAGAGTTAGTTTGTTATTGTCGCATTTTTAATATGTTACATTCGTTACCATTTCAGGTTACCCTACTCATGCACAGGTATATGCCAAGACAGTGTCAAACAATTACAATTACAACGTATATTTACTGACATCGTCGCCCTCAACGAGAATACTGGATATAATGAAACCCAGAAACACATGTGTATCATCATTGGCCCCGACATATACTACCAACAGTGCGGGTAAGTTACTCATAAAATTAACAATCTTTTACTGAAAAATAATTATATATCATGATAGAAAATGAAGACATCGGCTCTAAGTTGTATAATTAAGTTTGTATTATTATTTTTTTTTTATTCTTCAACCAGTCGTGAACATTCGGCCAATTCCGTTTGTCTCCAGCCTTTTGCAATGCATAACGGCCGCAGTAATCAGAGTGTTTTTTTTCTCTCGCTCGTTTAAATATTTAGTTGAATGAATGAACTAAAAAACAAAGATAAAACATTGAATGTTATAATGTTGGGCACTAAAACACGCCGGGTTTCTTCGATTAATTAAAACATCCCGTTGCTCTGTGTTTGTGATACGAATACCAACGGTTTCAAATATTCTTTCGATTTGATAAGGTCGTACAGAGTGTACTATGCCTATGTGCAAATACTTTGTAATAAGGTAGTCGATGTTGTTAAATGACATATTTTATTTTTTTCAGTGGTAAATGCAAAATCCCTTTTTCCACCGGTGTCGGATATTCCTGTGTTGCTGATGTGAAGATAGTCACGGATGTCTGGGTATACTGCCCCGAAGCTTACCCAATGTGCCACAAAGTTAAATTCGAAGTTCCCGTGTCATGTTCTTGCAAGAAAACCGCCTGTAAACCAACGAAGATGCCTGCATTCCAAGATATACCACCAAATGTACCACTTAAACCTACTGGCTGGGAGATTGGCATGAACCCCTTTCATATCAGCGAGATCGACAATAAGCCTGGCAATAACCTAGGACCCATACCACTCGGACCTGGAAACCCAAACATTGGTCTACCAACAGGCTTGGACCCAAATATGCCGATTGAATTGTTGAACACCGGAGTGCATATAGACCCAAGCGCCGGTTTCGTTCCAGGAAAGCCAGTACCTATCGATATGTTACCTGTAAATGCTAATAACCCTGGCTGGGTTCCTAACAATCCAAATGTAGGCCACGGAAATCCGGGACATGGGAACCAGGGACACGGAAACCAGGGTCGCGGTAACCAGGGACACGCAAATATGCACATTGTCTAAACATACCGAAACACATAATGCTTTAATATTGTGCTACATTTGTATTTACGTCATTTTGAAGTTTAGTTTGATTGATAAGATCAATTTGGAATTAAGACTTCTAAATTTGACGGACACACTTTCCTAGAACGATCCATTATGATCTATCAATTATAACAACTGTCTCTAATTAGACAGACTTTCATGTGAAATTGTTTGTCTTTAAACATAAATTAGCATTATTTACAATTAAATTAATTCAATTCACTCTGGATAATTAAGACCTTTTAAGCAAAAAGAAATCAATCATACAAGCCTGAACTACTTTGATACTACTTTAATACTGATGAATTTCTTTTGATGTAATCTGCTAAATAACCATATACTTATGACAAATTGTTTTGTTTATACGTACGTTTTAAGTTTTAACTTTTTTGCAATTGCAAAATTTCTCAACCAGAGAGCTGTGTTTAATCGTTTCGATTAATTCAAAATTATTCTGAACTTTTTTACTTGCATAAGGCCATACTTAAACCCTGTTATATTAAGAGAAATTGTGTGAGCGATCTCCAAGCAGCCCATCAACATGTTATATATCTACATTAACATTTGACGTAGCTGTTATTTTATTTTTGTTCTACGTACATGTCAAAAGAACTAACCTGATATATTTTGATTTTAAACTGTTCCTTAAGAAATTCAAACGAGTTGAACACCAACGTATGCTTACTTTCTATATGGACAATAAAATGTGCACAAAGAAGTTTTCGAAACATTTCAGCAATATTAAGGAACGGTATTACATGGTTAATCATTTGAACCTACATAGTATGTAGTCTAGAATGTAATCACTTAAAAACTTTCAAGTTATTTTCAGTTTTACAAATATTTATTGATAAGCGACGCTTTAATTAACACAGCTACGAAACGTTTTTAATTGTGCAACATAAAGAAATTTGATTCCGGGAGCATTGGCGACTGCAACACACCATTCTGAACAGTATGTTGCATATTTTAGTAGAGAAACAGAAAAATTGATATTTGGTTGGTTCTTTTGACAAGTCATGTAGATGTGTATATATTGTAAATATGCCAGGTCGTTGATACAGCGGCCATATTGACCGATATCACAACATGTGTGTGTTATATGTAAATTTGTATTTTGTAAAACAATTTTGCAATTTACTCTATTTCAAGTGCAATAATTCAGTCAAATAAAATTGTATAGAATGTGTAAGACAAGTGTTTGTGTTATGTACAATCATATGCATGCATATTTGTAGATTGTTGTCGGACCGAGCTTGTTGTGACGGAACAGTAAAATGTTTTGGTACACATTGGCTTTCAAGCTTTTGCTAGTCGGTTGATGCAACGTTTCCCGTCAGCACAATGTACCCGATTGATACAGTACATTATAATAATACGTTTCTTATCTCCAGTTTTTGAAGAGCTCATACGCTTGTGCAACAAACATGAAAACGTACAAAGCAAACATATACACATGTACATAGTCAGTGTGTAGAATCACGTGACCAAATGAATGCAGTTTTACACTCAAAATTATTGCGATTTCGGCTGCTGACGGTGAGTTTTTTTCTTAATTATAACGATCGTGTATTTAATATGGTTATATTATATAGCCTAAAGTACATTCGGTATATGCAAGAATACACGGCAAGTACCGAGTTCGCTCTATCTTTAGCTGTTTTTAATTGATGCTCGACCAAATTATTACACTCGTTTGGGAACTGCATTTGGTCGAGCATCAATTAAAAACAGCTAAAGATAGAGCAAATCAGCATAATATAACCATATTAAATGCACGATCGTTATAATTAAGAAAAAACTCACCGTTAGCAGACGAAATCGCACTAGTTTTGAGTGTAAAACTGCATTTATTTGATCACGTAATTCTACCACTGATAGTATACTGCAGTACAGAGCACAAAGGAACCCATAATAAAAACGATGAAAAGTGGTGTTGCTCGAGCAGCGTCACATACCAATGCTAAGAGAAACTGACTCCAATGGAGCAGTGAAGCTTTCTTTATGGAGACCTCTGACTTTTGGACACACTGTACTATAGTTTGGTAGTTCCAGACTCGATATATAGAGATGCCATATGACATTGGCCTTTGGTCGTGCCATAAATGGTACACATATTAGAAAATGTTGTCAGTTAGATGGAGTAAAGCAAATTGGTTTGAAAATTACAAAAGCTTCGGTTTTTTTCACATCGTTTATATTACGGCCTATGGCCTTCTTCAGAACAACTGAAAACATGTAAAAACAAACTTTTAAAAATACATACATAAATAATTAATCTAATTACCTAAAACAAACATACATGTACATAACACTTTATATGACACATAAATAATTATTGTAAAATCTAGATATGCTTTCCCCCCCCCCCCCCCCCCGTAAAAAGCAAATCTAGATTTTACAATAATTATTTATGTGTCATATAAAGTGTTATGTACATGTATGTTTGTTTTAGGTAATTAGATTAATTATTTATGTATGTATTTTTTAAAGTTTGTTTTTACATGTTTTCAGTTGTTCTGAAGAAGGCCATAGGCCGTAATATAAACGATGTGAAAAAACCGAAGCTTTTGTATTCTTATTTCCCTACGGAATATATATGAAGGTTTGAAAATTATTTTCAAAATCATACTTGGTTCAGAAAATATTCATCGAATATAACTAAAACATTAATGAACATTGAAATAATTTATGTTTGAAAAGTATCGTGCACAAATGACACAATCTCAGCGTTCCGTTGACCTTGGTACAGCGTTTAAACATTCATTATTCGCACAGCATTGCTTGGGTATACAGAAGTGATGACCGGACAAAATTGGCATAAAACACGTCGTACGAACTTTAAAATCGACTGTTTCTCAAACAAATTCGTGTTGACACATACCTGGGTTCAAGGTCTTTTCTAAAAATTGATCACCCAAAAATATGAGGTCCCGTGAACTGCCAAATTTGAAACATGCTTCTGAGTGTTTTGATACAAAAATATACGAATTATTATACCTAACAAAGCGAGGAGACCGTTTGTCCGGTCATTACTGGCGGCCGGTCATCACTTCTTTGCCAGTACTGCCACATTGGCGCTGGTATGTTGTGCACAAATGTTTTATATTTCGGAGTGTTCAAATAGCCTGACAACCGTCAGTGACCATAATAAAACAGCTACTAGAGCCAAAACGTTCCCCTTCTCACAACCTTTTCAATGATAAAACTTTAATCAGTAAATGTATATTCATTTAAATCATTTGAATTAGAAATCTTGACCACATAATGCCTACAAAGAACATAACAATCTATGAAACGTTTGACAAAATTATTGTATACTAGTATAGCCCTTCAATGGTGAAGGCTACTTAGCATAATTGGGGAGAGTTAAAAATCCGTCTCATAGTTCATATTACATTTACATAATTTGTTCGGTTTCATAATAAATAACACGAAAAACGAATCAGCATTTCATCCACTTAATACATTGTATTTAGATATAGGATAGATCTCATGAATTATGCTATGCCATTAGCCTGATCACACAAATCTCGAACAAGCTGGCCTAGGTCCATAATAACCGGAATGGGTAAAAAATAGCCGGAATGGGTAAAAATAGCCGGAATGGGTAAAAATAAGCCGGAATGGACCTGATTCAGTCGAAATACTAGTAGGTCCAGGTCATCCTGAATTAACCCGAATAAGTCCTAAATATTTTCAGGAATTAAGATAACAAATTAAAACTTGGAAACACATTTCAAAGAATGAGACGAATCCGGCTGTAATGATTATTCTACATTTAGAGCGCTTAGTGCATTTAATAATTATAATATAACATTGATAAAAAGATTTGAATAATGAAATATGAAATTTACCTCAACAACTCGTTGTTTTCAATAAAAGATAAAACCAGTGGTTCGACTTCAGCAGAACTGATCCAATTGAGATGGTATGATAATGTGAGGACAGTTAGGAAATGCTTCTTTTCAAACAACACCCATGGTGATTGAAATCTCAACTTGGTGGAGACAGAAAGTTCAATCCGGTCGTTAGTTTTCAAAAGCATATCGTATTATTTTAATGACACGAAAAATAGATATATTTTACATGGATTGGCGCTTTGTTCGAGACGTATTTCTCCCGGGGTGCACAATTAGACCGAAGTTCAACGACTTTTGTTGCAACGAACGAGTTAAAAAATAGTTTACATAATTATAGGTTAAAATAATATGGCATATCATATCAGAAAACCCTACTTTTGATAATAAGTGTCATGGCTGTGTAAATATATGGGTCATGTTCAGTTATGTACATTTATCCATAGAGTACTATGACATATAATAACCCTCACCTTAACCTGCTTGTAGGTCAATAGACACTTTAGTATCTATACTTTGTGCGTTATTAAAAACTTTTGACTTGAGGTCCATGCGAAAATGCTGACTTACCTGTGTATAATATAATTATATATTAAACGGACTAATATTTATTATTATTAATTTTTATTTCATTCGTATCGGTGGTTTACGGCGGAATATTAACGGTGGATTAATCCCCGATAATTTCACAGTTCATAATTTCACGCAAACGGACTATTTTTTTAAAACTAATTTTCCCGACGCCACTCGTGAAAATATTACATCAGCTGCTCTCTCGGTGATTTTTCAGCCGATCATACACGGAAAAATACAAATATCCTCTATATCATGAATGTATATTTACGTTGTAATGACGATGCTGTTTCATTCTATACATATTAAGAGGTAATCAAACTACAATTATATTATATTCTTACGTATTCACCCGATTATCATTCCTGTGTCAGTGTTGTTGACTCGAATGGAACAGTTAATTAATGCCAATCAAAGTTAATGAAGATGAAGTACAAACGGAACAGATATTTCAATTCCACGACCGTTTTTTTGTCAATCAATCTTTCGTCATTAATTTATATGTGTCGAATGTTAATCTTTCAGTTGCTGTAAATACCACCGGGCACATGATGGATAGAACTATTTTCTTCAATTACATATTCAAAGCGACAACGGGAATGAATAATTATTCATACAATATATAGATATTGTCAAAACAACAAATTGAAAACGTCATTCTCCTAACATTCATTATTATTTAGTTTCCCTGTGTATAATGTGTGTATGATATGCCATTGCGATGAGGTATATTTGAGCAGTTGCAATTTGACCCTAGACATAAAATGTTTCGACGTTTTCGCCTTTGTAAAGACTTGCTGAATTACAATTTTGATTAATAAAGAACTTTAACCCCGCAGCTTCTTTATAAATAAGGCACAAACAAGTCATTTATGCGCGTCTAGCACAAGTCGTGCCTTTCGACCATTAAACTATAAATGTTCCATGCGGTCGCAGACGAAACATAGTATCAATATCGAAGTCCGTGTTAAGAATCCATTTTTCCATTGATTTATTAGCTTTGTAAAGTTTCAGCTGAGGCTAGCAAAGTATTTGTAAATTAGTAATTGTCCAATCAGAAGGCTTGACAAACAATCACATTTATGTCGGTATTGTGTTTGGCCAATCACGAGGAAATTTCACTTACTATTCAATCTTGATTGAGCAGTATCGCGACTGTAATACACTAGTCACATTTGCCGTACGAGCTCCGTAGGCGTAGGAGTTGATTTTTCTGAACTCGCACGACGTCCGTACGGAGCAAGCACGGAGCACGTACGGATATCGAGACTCGTACGAGCATCGTACGGATTTTCACAACTCGTAGAGGACTCGGTGATCTTGTGAAAACTATATGTTCTGTACAACTCGTACGATATCCGTACGAGCTGTGACCAGATGCTAAGAACGTACAAATACCGTTAGGATTAAAATATTTCAGACTTGTACGAGTTGGTAAATCCGTACGGACATCGTACGAGCATTGTGACCGTAGCATAACAAACACTTGAAATGTAGACACTATCAGACAAACTGAACTAAGGCTTGTGTTCAGATGCACTAAATTACATAGTAGATTATTACAATCAGTTATATATATAGCTTGGCTATTTTGACCTGAACCTGACCTTTATGCGAGACTATATTACAAGGTTCTAGCTTTGAATATATCAATTTCCGCAAGCAAATCGTGCGATATCGGTATTTTAAATTTGTGTTTGTATTACATCTCAAGCGTCTTCGTGATACTCCCCGATTATCAAAACATACAATCGGTGTTGTATCGGAGCAATATATCGACTTGTTTAATTATGCTAATCAATCGGTCAGGATCGCGTTAAATTAGCCAAGCTATACATAATGTCTCCATAGATAATTTCGCTGGCTTAGAATGAGAAAGTCGTTACTACTTCTAACGACATTATAAGACTGATACATATTTGAAATCTACATCATAATGCGCTTCTTGTAAGCCTATTTTCACAAAAACGGAACTTGTCTTATTGACCAATGTAAATTTCAGTCAGTTTTATCATAATTTCTCAAATTTCTCAAATTTTTTATGTGTACTTACGAGCTTGTCATTTTAAGCCATCGATTTGTAGGTTGTAACGCTGGATATACGTATAAGTGAAATCAGTGTACATGGTGAATGTAAAGTTTGATAACATGTAATAGATGTCTTTTTACAGCAATGTCAGCATATAGCTGTCCGCATTGGGCTACGATATAGAACAACAAATCGTTCTTATTTTCATAATTTTATTTACAAAGCAACGGACCAACCACATGGTCGAGTCCAATATAAAACTATGGGATGGGAAAGAAAAAATGATACAGTACGTGAATATTCCACATTAAGAATAGAACGAAGAAAAGTGTAAGTAGAACTAGATAGAGGGTTATGACACAGTTACTGGTTTCATTTGTCCCAGACGGTGAAATTTAACCAACAAAATCAATGATTGAATGTTAATAAGAATTTAAGGGTCGAAAAGTATTAATGTAATATAAGATAAATTAGTGTTTTCAGCTGATGTTTAAATTCCTACTAGAGGTGGTATTCACAAAGCATCTGAAGTGAAAACTTCGTATTTTCTAAAAATCTCAAAATTTCCTTAAGTGTATCAGATAAACAGGAAAATCAAGAATAACAATTATTTACATTGTTATGAAGAGTTAGGTTAAGTGCTGCAGTAATCATATACTATTAGAAAAATGGTGTTTCTTTGTCAAAATACTTAAGTTTTCACTTAAAATGCTTTGTGAATACCAACCCTGATCAATACACAGATTGCACATTCCCGATATCACGACACATACAGAAATAAACAAGGGCAATAATTCAGTCAAATTATTATGAAAGTTTTTACAATATGTACAGTTTGAATTTATGTAAATACAGTATACATTTATATACAGCGTATTTTGATTGCTTAGCAACACGATACGTTATATTACAATCTTTAAATTATGTCACATTTCATGTCAAAGTATTTCAGCACTTTTATGCAATAATGTTTTGGTAAAAGCGTCTTTATTTCCCTTAGCCGCTAGGAATACCTTTGTTTCCACATGCGCAGTATGAGCATGCGCATGACGTAGGTACATCCGGTACAACTACACTGAAGATCTTGTTTGCATGAGGACTGTAGACAATAACCTCTCTAGTGATGAAGCCTGTAGGTTTACACACTAATTCCTTTTTGTAGCCGTAACCTATAAGACAGGCGTGACGTAATGGACCTGCAGCGTATAAATTTGGACGACTGCGACGTCCACCACGGCGACCTCCACGGCGACTACCACGGCGACTACCACGACGTCCAGTCTGATGTGGCATACCGTCAGACCTTAAATAATAAAACATTCATGAAGTTACATCTAGTTATGAAGATAAAATTTAGATTTTAAATTATTTGAAATATGGTACGTTTATTTAAAACATTGAATGTTTTATTAGTTTACTGTCGACTCAATAAGTAATACTAATGAGAAAACTATCCCAATTGAAACCCAGTTAAACGTAGATAAGCATGGTTTACCTGACGGGCGAGCTAATACTTTTAACCGTTATCTTTAAACATTGAACGTACTGTACTACTGAACTTACCATGGATGAACACACTCAGCGTCAAACAGACTTTGTCCTTGAAGCACGTGTACCGGAAGTAAACCATTTCTCCAGACGGCTTGCGTGGATGTAGGTGTATACCCTGGTACGGAAGCCCAGATCATATGCACCGGACGTCTGTTCAGTTTACAAACTGATTCGTATGTATAATATTCATTCTCCCTGTAAAATAAATCAGAGTACCGAATAATTAAAAATACTGTTTTTGGTTTTTTTATTCTAAACAAATTAATTAATTTTGGAATTATTCATTCCATTATTGAATATAAATTGCATTGGATCATTGGACATTACGCCAGAGCAGTAATCGCTCAACCTGATGGTTTGTCGAAGGTTGCTTGGCGAAGGTTAATTCATTCGAGCCAAGTGATATATTAAATGTTATTGATAACATATTTTCACGTTTTAGACAACGAGTTTAGTCAATATATGGATTCACAGGTTTTGGACAGGTTTAATAATTCTGAACTATAGAAAATAACATTAACTTTACTTTTTTACAGATTTTAATTAACGAGAAAGGAATATGTCTATTTCAAACGCATGTGTAAATGACTTACCCTTTAAGTGCTGTGTCGTCAACATAGGCATAGCAATTTTTAACAACGTTCAAATATTCATTAACTTCCCAATATGTGTCGTTATTCAAACATGCTTGAACTGCATTCCTGTAAAATAAAGCAGGCATAAAATAGAATCATCCACACTAAACCCGATGTGTACCAATTTTCAATCTAAGCTAAGAGGTTTTTGTTAAATGTACCCTGTTACAAAAGCCAACAGGAGTATGAATCAGATTATTTTTACACCATAGTGTATATGAAAATGCTCATTTGTTGAAAGCAATTTTTGTGTATCTTAAGCTTAACTTTTGTTTGTTTTCAATTTATAACGTTTATTGCTATGAGTGTTTAGAATATTAGAAACTTCAAAGCACAGACTACAGTGCGTCAAGGATAACGTAAGATGCGGGAAAAGTTGGCTTATCCCACATATGTTTTTGGTGTTTCAACCAGAATATGTGTGCTTATCTGTGTTATTGAAGTATATAATTGACCATATGTGTTAATGAGTCGTACGCAAGAAAAACTATTTTTGACAAAAGTAAGCTAATCCTATCAATGTATGTAAATATCTCATAATTATGGGATCACCATAATACATGTAAATTTAAACTATTAAACTATTATAATATACATACATTGGATATGGTTCGACGTATTCACTCTGGTCACAAATCCAGTTTGGTTTCGGCATCACACTTTCGTACGTTAATCCACACTCTTTTCCATGGTTACGAGGAAAGTTGGTTATTCCATTACAAACACTTGCAAGCATACACAATGCAAAAATCTTTCCCTGAAACGGAAGAAGTAATATTTAAACTACATATAAATACAGTTATGTATATAGTAATAGTTCTCGACGATTGTATGTAAGCTGTATTGAAATTGACACATATATTGAAAAAGTAACCTTTTCCAGCAAAATCAAATGACCAAAATGCATATTCATCTTCTTTAACTCATTGTTTTTGTCAAAAGTTTGACCAGCAGAACCGGTGTAATTATCAATCAGCGTACTTCTTCCAAAACTGTCCCGCATTAGAAATACAAGACCAAAAACCAAAGCAAGTTTTGTTTTAAATTAACATTTTAAAAAAAGTCGCAACAAACATGACGATGTCAACAAATAAAGAAACTCTTAAAATTGAAACAATGCACCATTTTAAATTTCGTATTTTTTAAGATCATTGTTAAAACAACATAAATAAACTCTTAAAATTGAGCCAATGCACCATTTCAAATTTCGTATTTTTAAGATTATTAGATAACAAAACAATAATTTTATTGTAATAAGGAGAGTTAACTCACAAATGTCATCTTGGCAGTAGATTGTTAACTTACTGGTCTCGTTGAAGATTTCTATGTTTTATACCAAGTCAAATATCAACGTGACCTTTGCACATTTTGTAACGACGATTCTGATTGGTCGACATATTAACGTCATTAACATCAAGAACGCCAGCGCCTAAGGCTACCTGCTGACGTATTGTGAGTACGTATATCATTTTAATACATAGGTGATCATTTGTGGTATTTTTGACAGGTTAATTAGAGGATGTTTTTTACATCTTTATTCGGCTGATGTATGCATTTTTGTTGGTTATGCACACTTGCAGAACAGAACAGAACAGAACATATCTTTTATTCTATCTCAATGCATACAAACATGCAAATATGAGGAACACAACAAAGAATAATACACGAGGCTACAAAACATGGAATGTATTGCGTTGAGTATTGTTTTTAACTTTAATCAGTCAGTTTATAAGCGACAATAATTAACTTCCAAGATTTCAGCTTAAACAGGATGTGTGTACTCCTCTACATGTACTGATTATGTTGAAATATTCTTGCTAAAAGATAATGTTTTGTACCAATAGTACATAGCCCACATCGCATGTAAAAAAATCATGTAATAATAATAATAATAATAATAATAATAATAATAATAAAAAATAATAGAGACTTTATTTATAGAGGCAACAAAGTTGGACAAGCCCGGTCTTCCATGTGAGCCTCTCGGTTTCTTTTTTCTTGACTCACGTAACTTGTGTTTGTCTGTATGAAGATAATGAAAGTCATACAAACAAAAAATTATGTTTTGTGTAACTACGTTACAACACTTCTCGTAAATGAGAAAATACGAATTAAATTCTGGTCAAAACACACAAAATGTAGAGATTTCTCCGTACACTTGTACATCGGTTATAATGGCGACGAGGGCTAAGACTGGAGGATGCAGATAACAAACAGGTGACAGGCGATGTACTCCCGATTGAAATAAATGATCTCCTGGAAGCATCGGGAACAGTGATTTTACCGAAGCTTATCCTAGACCACGATGACCCTTTTCACGATGCCTTCTGATTCTTATTTCTTTTTTAAATCGGGAGTACATCGCCGAGTCAAAAATGTTCAGCTTAGACAAATTTATGGATTCTGATCACTGTCCTGTGAATTCAGTAACAATGGTCAAAGTTTTGCCGAAGAACACTTCAAACAGTTTGCATATTGTGGCCACAGGTAAATGTACCATTGATAACAAAAAACCCACTATTTTTGTGTATATTAAAATGTAAATTTTACTCAAATATATTTAATAAGTTATCTTTTTGTAGAAGTGCTGGTGCATTTAGAGCGTCTTCACGTCTTTCTGGTGCACGGTTACGGTTTTAAAGTGTATTGAGCTATATATAACGGTAATTTAATTTCAAAATAATTTCATCCACCGATTTAGTATGATACTAGACTACTTAAATTGCAAATTAAAAACTTTAGATGGGTTCTGTGTACTTTGATTCAATCGTCGAAAAAGCATCTTATTAGACAACGTTTGTTTATTATTTAGTCATTAACATAAAGTGTATCTGTAGAAGTTTATTATGTTGTTTTCTACAAATCTTCAATTACTACATGAAAGAGTAACACAGTAACAGTAAATACTAAAAAAGAGTGAACATTTCTTCAATTTAACTGAAGTATACTAAACAAAAATGGTTAACTTTGCTTTGTGAAGATCTGCCACACTCAAAGCGTGAATAAATTGTGCCTCAATCTGCCATTTTTATGCGTATTTTAGCAAGCACCGCAAATATTAATGTATATTGACTAGCATAAGTATAATTTGCAGTCATGGATTCATGTAATACCGTACTCCATATACAAGTTAATGGATTATAACATATTAAGGCAAGCTCTGATTAGCCTAGATGTGAAAATAAATTATTCCCCAAAACAAATGTTTACTGATAGAACACAGCCCTGACTGCTTTTGCAGACAATATCTATTACCAATAATTTTTAAAAATTAAAAAAATGTGCATCGGCCGGGAATCGAACCCGGGCCGCCCGCGTGGCAGGCGAGCATTCTACCACTGAACCACCGATGCTTACAAATAATTGACAATCAAGTTAATAAGAGATAACAAATGTGCTTATCTGACAAGCGTCGTAACCGTTGTTTAACGTAACGTTGTCGGTGCGTTATCCTGTTATCTCCCTTTGAATTAATTGAATAGTCCACCCCGAGTATTCTCCCTTTTGTTCTTCAAACAAAACCCATAAACAGCATTAGTTTTCACACAAACAAGTTTACAGTTATTTCAGTAAGTTATTATGACTGACAATGAAAGCTATATTTAAATTATACCTGTTAGCCATATAATGACCGGCCCTGGATTATCCCATATAAGGCTTTATGACCTTTTTTCAAGGGTTTTGTTATTTGTCTATGTAGGTATGGCCTTATTGTGTGATTGTGAGAATATAAACTATATCGGCCGAGATTCGAACCCGGACATCCAGAGTGTCAGGTGAGATTCTTCAAGAATGATTTGAACGTCTTTGGTCCGTCGTACGAAAAAATGTTTTTTCCTTAAATCCCCAACACCATATTATGTTTTTGTTTGCAGGCCCGGATCCATCGGGGGCCCGTGCCCCCCAGTTGGCCTCGAAGTGACCATTTTTTACATGTTAAAATCCTCAAAATATAACGAATCGATGTGGCTATGGATCGATATTTTGTGACATTCATCCTGTATATTACATATTCCGGAAGCGAGGACAATCAAGTGTGCCCCCTGTTGTGTAATCTCCAGGTCCAGTCCCCCCTGTTGTGCAATCTCATGGTCCAGATTACACTTGATCTAATCATTCAGATGCTTTTATGAATGTTTTAAAGCGTCTGAATGACCCGGATCAAGGTGTCAGTCCCCCTTGATCAAAGTCACTACAGCGTTTGAACTAACAGATAAAAAGATGACAAGAAAGTAAATTTTCTGATTGATATGTTTATTTGTTATAATTCATTGTGTAACAACACAGTTTAATACATGTAATACCAAGCCTGATTTTCAAAGAAAAAAGTTTGAAAAAAAAGATTTTAGAATTGAAAAAAAATCTCCACAAGGGGCACAATTAATTATTTATTTTGACAATTTCAAATTAATTTACAAAAGAAAAAATCCCGGCCCATCCTCGGGGTTATGGGAGGGGGGGGGACCGTGGATGCAACTGACTGGTGCATGATAATTTCACGGCTGGTCTTCAAAGTTCAAGTATCATTTATGGGTAGTCTCGAAGACTTTTTAAAAAAATATTGTGTAATTTATGTTATTTTTTGAGGATTTAGCAGACTAGCAGTTCAAATTTTATACCTTTACTTTTGATTTTAAAGTGCAGGAAATTGCACCATTTGAATTCAAAAAGTGAAAAATTCGTCGCCGGGAGGGGACACCCCTCCCCCACCAACCCCAACTTAGCCGTCCAAAACCAGGCTGTGCCCCCCATTCCAAAATTTCTGGATCCGGGCCTGAAGTTTGTATGCGACAAATGAAGTTGAATCATTTCGTGAGCCTGACTTTTCTAACCATTGACTGGTGCTTAACCGAGCAGTGGATAATGGATGGAGTCAAAAGCTGTTCCAAACGCACCTTGCAAGCCAAGTCGGACGAAGAGAAATTCAACGACAATTGTGAAATGGGTTTTAAATACTTCTCACCACATATTGAAGTTGAAATTAACTGCGTGTGCCGATAAAAGGTAAACAAATCGGAAGTTTTGTTAAATCAAATTTCAATGCAGTGTGCGCTCGGCATGAAATCTATCAAATACTCACAACACTTAAAAAAATGTGCATCGGCCGGGAATCGAACCCGGGCCGCCCGCGTGGCAGGCGAGCATTCTACCACTGAACCACCGATGCTTACACAAAAATCAAGTTAGTATTGTACAATACTCTACATATAATTACCTATTGACAGGCGTCGTTATGGTATTTACGCGTTTTAACGTAACGTTGTCAGTACGTAATTACTTCCCTTCGACACTACGGAATAGTCCTTCAGGAGTAATCTCCCTTTTATAGAAATTTATTCACCTATTTTACAGGTTGAATAATTGTCAGTCAATTAGATCGGGCATGGGTTCCGCAGATGACACCTCATATGTGAAGTTGTTGATCCAACCTTACCTTTAGCAGCTTTTTAAGTGGTAAAACGCCCTGCTTTGCGGACCAATCTCTGTCGTAGTCATGGATACCTCTCGAATAAGTGCATCTAACACACATGGGAAAACGAGAGCATGCCATTCTGTGGGCCTAGGAATGTGTTTATTCCCAGACTTTGTAAATAATTGATACTTCACTCCAGGGTACTGTTTTGTCAAAGCATTTAAATACGTCTTAAACTCGCGGTCAAATATAACTGGTTCTCTCTGTATTTGTAATATTCAAAGACCTAAATTTAGGTCTTTGTAATATTACAAATACAGTAACTAAGTATGGTTAATGGTTCTACATGACATACAGTTGAAGCCTATAGGTCCCATTGTTCATTTTTAGTCTCGGCGATTTACTCCCAATGGAAACAAATGAGCTTCGGAAGCATTGGGAACAAGGATTTTACAAATGTTCTAGTGCCTGCCCCTACACCACGAATACCCGTGTCCAGGGTACTGTTTTATCAAAGCATTTACGGAAATCTTAAACTTACGATCAAATTTAAATTCCTTATAATACGTTTACAACAATAAAATGTGGTAAATGGAGCTGTTAGACTAATCAAGATTCAGTTAATGATCTCCTACAATCAGCATATGTCCCCGATTTGCAGTTGTTACAGAATTAGACTGAATTTAAATTTGAACGTAAGTTAACATTTTCCGTAAGTATGTTGATAAAACGGTACCCTGATGCCTTCCGATGCTCATATACTAAATCGGGAGTACATCGCCGAGGCAACAATACTGAGTGATGAACCATACTTGTTCCCTTGTAATGTAGATTTCAAATATGAGCAAGTCTTATAGCATATAACTTTAAAATGTTTCACGGTATTTTAATCAGTATATTGAATCCAATATCATCTTGTTGATATCATATCGACATTTCTCAGTTTTCGCGACTGTTTTTACATTTTGAAGATACATATCATTGGTGTAGAACAGTGTAGGTATTCCGAGTATGAAGATACTTGTAAAGTATTCAGTCACAATATCTAGTCCTGTGTATTAATTAGCGGGTTGTTTTTGAATTCCTCTTTGACAGCCTTCAGTAAATCTGGTTGAGTCATGACATCAATTGCCGTCATTGCGATAGATTTAGCCACCATTAACGTATAGGGTTGGGCGGCGTCAGCACCTGAAGGGAAAAACGAGCAATAGCACATTGTGAAACATGGTAAAGTGGGACAACATTTATCACTGTATTTTAGGTTTTTTTAGGCATAACATTCGACTGTGGCAAGTCTCTTTCAATATACATCAGTTATAACAGTATTACGGGCAACCGAGGAGTGTTTATCTCACGTGTTTCCTGTGATCTACTATTAATCACAGGTGGCAGTATCAGTGTTTTGTCCGCAAACGATTAAAAAAAATCAAAAAAGAAATCCATACTGAGCTAATATACTGTCAAGGTATAAAGCTTACTATATGTCTGTATGCCAAAGATTGTGGAACATTGCATCTCGTTGTTTCAACATAAAATACGGGTGCTGAAGAAAAATCGCTATACAAGTCATTCAAATAAACTATAAGATATTTATTCTTACCGAAAATCTCGTTCAATTGTATCTTATAACTGCGAAACAGCAAAACAGTGTTACTTTAGTTTCGCTCAAGGTGATTTTATTTATGCACTGGTTACCCGCTGCCCTCACAGTATCGTAATTATTGTTGGGAACCAAGCCTATGCGATATTCCACTATCTTTGGACATAGACATATACTACGCTTTATACCTTGATAGTGTACATGGAGTTAGATATATACGGACCATGTATACACTGTATTTGCTCAATGACGGATTTTTTCTTTTTCTTTTCTAAACACTGATACTGCCACCTATGCTATTCATGACTCGCGAGCTCTTCCACACACAACTAACACAATTATCCAATTGCCATATTACACCATGCAATTGGTGCATAATATTATGTTACACCATTTTAAGAGTTTTGGTTAACTCTAGATGGTGCTCATACCATATTCGTAGAAATGCACCTGTTTTAAACGAAACAACCTGGTACTAAATTCATTGTATTGCTAGCATGTTTTTAGTGATTTTGGATTTCATGAAAACGACATGGTCATAATTCATAAAAATTATCAGAAATCATTAAAACATAATGTACATAGTAATTGCTTTATCACATGTTGATATTATGCAATCCAAATTCCTGGAAAACCTAGTATTATTCCTGAAAATAACCCGAATGCAAGGGTGACAGCCACTTTAAACATGGCATATTTATTGTATAATTATTTATTGGGCATTTAGTTGCGTTGATTGGTTGAGGTCATCCACTAAATCCACAAATTAAACTCCATATAAATATGAATTGTTTTACAAAAGGTAATAGAACTTACCGGCAACACCTGTGAATTCTCTCGTATGGTTGATAGCTTCAGAACCAATATAAAACATGGGATGGATACTGGGTACCACATACGATACATTGCCCATATCTGTTGAACCTGTAGGTACGTCACCATCGTATTTAGAACTACCGTGTGTGTTGAAGTCTACGCCTAGATCTGCAGCGTATGTTTTATACACATTGGAGAGAGCTCTGATACTTCGCATATCATAATATGGCTTTCCAGACCACTTGATTTCCACCTAAAAAGGAATTATTAGATAGTTTCAATGCCTAGTCATAATGTACATGCTATTGCTGTACACCTTTACATAATTAAGCATTGTACTAAAGATACTCGATCGTACGATGTTTTTCTATGGGACACCTTCAGCCACAATGACTGAAACCACATAACAACTCGGACGGAACTCCGATATCATCACGAGTTCCATATCCGAGTTATGTCAATTAATTATTCCGTAGTAGTCAAATGACGACAGTGCTTTTTTCTGATGGAACTGAGAAGCAGTGTGTCTGGATTAATGCAGTGTGCATGCTTAGGTAATGAATGCTCCACCAGTACTAACCTTACATCCGGTTGAATCAGCCGCGCTCTGAAAACACGTGATAAGCTTCTTCTTTAATACCAGTAATTCTGCTTTGGTTGGTGCCCGCGCATAGAATTCCAGTTCTGTTAACTCTGGTATAATATTTGGTTTGGTTCCTCCTTTCATGATTATTCCTGCAAACAAATGAACAGTTTGTTATCGACTGCTTATCTTGTTAATATACATTGTACAACGCAAACTCGCACGGGACATGAATAGTGTGTTAGTTATAGTGGTACCGCTATTTCAAGTAAGGCATTCAAGACATATAACCCCGATCTCAGTATTATCTAAAAATGTAAACTTTAGAACGGGAACCAGTCATTGACTCCCTTTCGCAAGTTTCGTGTCGACCCTTTGCATCGTTTTGTTTTAAATAATCAAAATGTTGTAATGAGGCTATTATGCAACTAACGTTATTCAATACAGTAGCCCATCGGCTTTCTAAAACCTTGATGCATGTTCGACACAGAAAAGCGATAGAGAACAGGCTTATTCCTCTGTTTATATTCTTGATGACAACCCGGGAAATCTAAAATAAAACACATGTTAGTATTACCGTGAACTCGCCATGTGGGTTTGAACTGTTGTCTTAGGCAGGATACACTTTGATAACATAGTACAGCCGCATCAAGGGCGTTAACTCCGTCCCAAGGAAAGGCACTGGCATGAGCCGCTTTCCCATGATAGGTAATTATTACTCTAAAACATCAATAAGACGTAACTGGTCAGTCATAATAAATATATATACATTATGTATAAGTATAGGATATTAAACATAACTATTGCTGACAATATAGGGAATCTAACGAAGCATTTTAATTATTACCGTGAACTCGCCATGTAGGTTTAAACTGTTGTCTCAGACAGGAGACACTCTGATAACAAAGCACAGCCGCATCAAGGGCGTTGACTCCGTCCCAAGGCATGAGACTGGCGTGGACCGCTTTCCCATGATACGTGATTATTACTCTAAAACATCAATATGTACACATTTTGACAGTATTAAAGTACTGCTTCATTGTTTCAGCAGAGAGTGCATTTAGACTACTGCAATACTTGCCATACAATATCCGATGCAAACACATCCACGGCAACAATATTAGATTAAAATGGTAATACCCTACTAAATCACATTAATTAAGTAGTAAACATGTGCACGCATTTGTGCGGTACTGCAATACTAAATCGCATTTAATTGTTAATATATGTACGCATTTGTGCATTACTGCCATACTAAATAGCAACTAATAGTAAATATGTGCACGCATTTGTGCGGTACTGCCATACTAAATCGCATTTAATTGTTAATATATGTACGCATTTGTGCGGTAACGCCTTACTTAATCGCATTTAATTGTTAATATATGTACGCATTTGTGCAGTACTGCCACACTAAATCGCATTTGATTGTTAATATATGTACACATTTGTGCGGTACTGCCATACTAAATCGCAACTAATAGTAAATATGTGCACGCATTTGTGCGGTACTGCCATACTAAATCACATTTAATTGTAAAATAAATGTACACATCTGTGTGGTACTGCAGTATTTGTGTCTGAATCAGTTCGATTTTTGTCTCGTAACCGGCGACATCATTGTAGTACATACCGTTTGTACACGTAGGCATATATAACCCGTGTATGTCATATACAAAAGTATCAATCACAATTTATAGTTACGTTTCTATTGCGAGGCATTCAAAGTGTTCCACATTAAATGGTGCAGGGTGTGCCATCATTGCCACATCCATGTCCTTGAAACATCCTGCATTGATCATGTCTATCTTTCCACCACCGCCCTCCTCTGCTGGTGTGCCTAATATAGTCAGCTGTAATACAATAATAATAATAAGTGAAAACATTTATAAAGCACCTTGCAAAACAAATCTCAAGAGTATACCAAGCGAAAATTTATTTAATGGATGTATGATACGATTCTTACGAAGTCTTGTTTTGAAAATAACTAATAATCCATTAAAAAATTGTGGGTTTAATGCCTTTTTGAAGACCGCCAAATAAGCAATAACTGTCAATTTCACGTATGGGCATGGGTATTTGATGCTAATATGTGTCTTTGCATAATACATTTAGATAGATTAATCACATTATTAACCTCATTTTTGGTAACAAGTCGACTCGATAATCACAAAATTTCTAGGTACTATAATCCACTTTCCTCAAAATACCTTTCCTATGGGTGTTTTGCTTGCGTTCATGGCTGCTCTTACACCAATACCAGCCGCTAATCCTACTTCCGCGATCAGGTTATGTCCACAAGCATGTCCAATTTCAGGAAGTGCATCATACTCACAGAGTACAGCAACATGGGGTCCATCTGTACCCACTACAGACCTGTAATGATATCAGTTACATTAAAATTTTGTAAAGTGTAAAGTGACTCACTAATTTTAAAGCAAATGTCAACGTCTAGCTAACCATCTCGTTAAATGAGTTTGCAGACATCAACAATCATCATTACCATTGCATATAGTTTATAACCTTTCGCACATATGTGGAATACAGGTATATGAAGTTACTAACATTTGTATTCGGTTAATGAAACTTATCGTATGTGTTGTTTAAGAGACCTACTAGTATTACTAATTATATTAGAGAAGTTCATGAATTCGCACATATGTGGAATACAGGTGTATGAAGTTACTAACATTTGTATTCGGTTAATGAAACGTAGCTAATGTGTTGCTTAAGAGACTTATTATTATTACTAATTATATTAGAGCAGTTCATGAATTCGTTGCAAAGTGCTCACGCTGAATACAAACTAGTACGCTTTGATATCTCTCCTTGTATCTTAGATATGGGTATCCTTTTAAATAATGCTACATGTAACTCATTCAGCTCACAGTTGTAATTGGTAAATAATATTATTAGAAAAATACCAAATTTTACACAACTTTCTTAAAATCGAGAAAAAACTTCTTTATTTCACTTACCTGAACCCTGTGTTCAGAGTGTAATTCCGCTCCACATTGAACTCATGGTCTTGAAGAAACGATGTGATGTTATCATGTGCTTTCTTTTCCTCGAAGTTTTCTTCAGGATTCGACCATATTTTATGACTTATTTCACGTAATGTATCAGCCGCGTTGTCAATCGCGTCACATGCTGCTTTCCTTAACTCGGCCATAGTCTCAAATGTGAACGGTTTACATAAAATTAGGTATTAATTTATTAGTTCTCATATGATTATGTAAGTGCACACGTCCTATGTAAAGGAATTCAACTTAATGACACAATATAATAATCACTGTCTATTTATGTATTATCACGGACAAGATCTAAGTCCCTTGTACTGAATTTGATAACCTATTCGGTGATGTATACTACGAAGTATTCAAACATATTTAATTTTATTTCTACTCAGGTGTCACACTTCAGAAATTATGTTTACCTGATAAAAACTGAAAATGGGTCATAGACATACACACGGCATATCGCTCAAGGTCATAAGTGCGCATACGCACTATTTGTAATTGATGTTTTTTGTTCTGTGTTATTTACAATCAGTTTGTAATACGTATCAGTAGGTGGATGTGTTAAAAGTTTCTAGATACATCGAATGTCAAATCATTCTTTTAAAACGATGTATTGCAATATCAAAGTTTTGGTAAACCCTAGGTCCCACTGAGGGACTTTTTATCGGCGACGTGAGAGTCAAAATACCCCCATGATGGTCCCCGATACTTTCCCGAAGCTTCTTATTAATATCAGGAATAGATCACAAAGGCGGTTGGGCCGATATATAATGTCATAAAATGTCTCAAATCTTCCCGAAGCTACGGCCGATGCATTGGGGAGCTTCCCTCAGACATCGCGGAACCATCTTTCCAACGCTAGTACATCCCCGATTTAGTTGAACCGACGCGTAAAATCGGGAACGCATTGGGAATTATCCCCATGTTCCCCGATTCACCACGATTCCATTCATGACTTCATCGAAGCTTCCAATTGACACTGTTCCTGATGCTCACTAATTTCAATCGTGAGTTCAACGCCAATCTAAAAACATGCCCAGTGGGACCTAAGCATAAACCAAACTTATTTATAGGGGTTGTAAAATAAAGATTGTACAAACATAGATTGCTGTATTTTATCTTTACATTTCGAATTCAAGTTGACACTTGAATGATGCTTTTATGGCTACATAGGGTAATGTGTACAGTTCTTAGTTTGTGGTGTTGTGTCCACTTTTATAGTTAACGGATTTTGTAGCTGTTTATTTCTCGATCAGTTTTGTGCTTGTTATAATGGCATGCACCATGAGCATTGTTCTGTTTCGTTTTTGTATGTTCTTCTTTAACCTTACAAGCTCGACTTGTTATGATAAGTTCTGCCATCCGTGTCCGATTGCATATTATCTCGTTCTACTGAAAATGCTTTTGAAAGAAAGGATGCCGCTACATCATCTTAAAATGCATGTCTTACTGAGTGTATTCATTACATGAAATAAATATTTACAAGTACACCTTGTTTTGGTGCATACCCATAATATGCCAACATCGACATGTAGTGCATCGGGTTGTTCAGATTCGTTAGCTTGTCCTGTCGAGAGGGATGTCGTGTTTGTCGTGTTTTGTAGTGATTCACTATTTTGTGCGTTGCTTTCGCATGGTGATTATCTTTTTGATACTATTAACCTACACATATACGAACAATGGCCGTATATTCGGATGTCGGATAACCTTACAATTTCCAGGCACTAATGTTTTACCGGTAGTTACGCTCTTGCTGAACTTATTAAAGACATCACAGTTTTCATATAGCCAGTATCAGAAAAGAAAATACCCAATCTTTATATTGTGGTCAGAATTGTTCCGACAGCCAGCCAATCCGTCTATAAATAGCTGGTCGTGGATTTCAAAATGGACAAACTATCGTTCAAGTGAGTGCCCGTGTGCCCGTGTGGCAAGTAACGCTGATGACGCACTAGGAAGGCACCTAGCTGTTGAGCAATTCTTTCGCCGGATTTTTTCCAGCCCTTTTACGGCTGGGTCATAGGCTTTTCATTTTTTCTTGAGGTTATACATGAGCATTGATCCCTGATTTGTGTTATGAAATATTGTAAATGTTTTGTGTGTAGCGCTGTCTAGGTTGAGTGCTTTCTTCCCTGTCCGATTTCCTTATATCCTTTTAGCAAGCTTGTTCTCGAGTAACATCGACCAAGTCCGCATACTTATGGAGATTTTGTCAGGTTGTAACCTTTGCACTACATTGGTACTCATTAAACATTTCAAGCACGTCGTACCATGGACTTGAATTGCCATTAAGCGATATGAACTTTCTTCTGCGTTTTTAATACGCATCATTAGCAATGAGATCACGCAAGAAAGTGACACTCTCATTTAAATCATCGACGCAAAAAGAGTCGTGCAACTTAGTATAATTGAGCTCGAAATCACAGTTTTCCACGGCACTGTTAAGTCCAAATTATGCCATGGCAATAAAAACTCATCGCAACACACTCTTTTTCACTGATTTTTTCACAACACATATGTTCGCTGTTTTAATTCATAATGAATAATAACACTGCATCCAAACTTATCAAACTTTAATCTTAATTATAATAATTATCATGAATTATTATTTAAAACGAAAATACATCAATGGCTTTATACAAACAATAAACATATGTACAATCCCTTTCAAAAGGTAAGCTCGATACCCATTTTCATCGTACAGAAATTCACGAATATCCATAACAAGAAAACGGCATCAGAGCAAAGGAAAGCTCTTGAATTGAGATTAGGTTTAAATTAATACTCACATACAAAATTTACACATGACAAAATGTACTTTATTTACATATAAGCACCGTGAAATGCGCCATTGTGTTTTATTACAATTTTTGTACAAATAAACGTATGAGATAAATATTTTGTCAAATATGTATTGAATTAGGATGTCTGGATGTCTTATTTTGAGCAAAATATCACAGACTGATTGGTTAATTTGAAATGACGTCATGCGCGCAATGTCGTGACGTCACACCTCCTCTTCACGTGACTCCTGGTTCACAATATGTCTTTTCTTTACAAGTTGATGTAACAAATTTAATACCTGATCTATCTTTTGATCCATTTTATTGACCTGAAGGAAGAACAAATAAAATTGTTATCGTGTTACCGGGACAGATATTGTGGTCTTATGATTTTTCGATCAATTTGTTTTGTTGAACAGTTGCCAGTGATGGTATTTGACTAAAACACTTGATGGCCGTAATGATGCAGAGGTTTTCTTCGTGTCAAATTTAGCTAAATTCAAGTATTTTATTTCAATTATTTTTACGTTGCATTAGTCCATGCATAACATGATGCATTTCAGTAATAAGATATCGTTATTGACTGAGGATCTACTTACAAGCGCTCTCATATAAAAACAAACGTGCATCCCGTAGCAATGTCGTCTATTTGTGCAATTAATTAAGTACATTCATCTCTAAATAATGTCCTCAAATAAGCATTGGGTCAATTGCTCTTACACAAGCAACCATCAGTTTAAGCCAACGTGTCGGCATGCCGTTACCTGTCGAGCCCTCGGACAACTTCAATATAGAACATTATGGAAGAAAAGAACTAGTAAAACTAGATATAACCGAACCCATTGCCAACTTTCCATGTGGAGCAGCAATACAGGATTATATACAGTGTAAGACTAGACATACGTACATGTGGAGCAGCAACACAGGATTATATACAGTGTAAGACTAGACATACGTACATGTGGAGCAGCAACGCAGGATTATATACAGTGTAAGACTAGACACACGTACATGTGGAGCAACAATACAGGATTATATACAGTGTAAGACTAGACATACGTACATGTGGAGCAGCAACAGAGGATTATATACAGTGTAAGACTAGACACACGTACATGTGGAGCAGCAACACAGGATTATATACAGTGTAAGACTAGACATACGTACATGTGGAGCAGCAACAGAGGATTATATACAGTGTAAGACTAGACACACGTACATGTGGAGCAGCAACACAGGATTATATACAGTGTAAGACTAGACATACGTACATGTGGAGCAGCAATACAGGATTATATACAGTGTAAGACTAGACATACTTACATGTCGAGCAGCAACACAGGATTATATACAGTGTAAGACTAGACATACGTACATGTGGAGCAACAATACAGGATTATATACAGTGTAAGACTAGACATACGTACATGTGGAGCAACAATACAGGATTATATACAGTGTAAGACTAGACACACGTACATGTGGAGCAGCAATACAGGATTATATACAGTGTAAGACTAGACATACGTACATGTGGAGCAGCAATACAGGATTATATACAGTGTAAGACTAGACATACGTACATGTGGAGCAGCAATACAGGATTATATACAGTGTAAGACTAGACATACGTACATGTGGAGCAACAATACAGGATTATATACAGTGTAAGACTAGACATACGTAAAGTATAATTGCAAATCCAACCTGAGATTCTATTTTCATCACTCTAGCACTAATTGTTTGTCTTTCTCTTTCTTTGTGATTCTTAGAGTGCAGTATACCTGGTTTACCAAGTGACTGGTCAATTCTACAAAGTCAATACAACTCATATAAGCACTATGAATTATACTTATGCAATCAAAGTGCACTGATTATTTATTACAATCTAGCCAGTTCAAATCTCAACATATTTCAAGAGCTCGGCGCAAACCTAGCTGCCTATATAAAGATATCATAGTTTTGCATCGAACCCTCGATTTTCTTCACCTGTTCAATGACAGGCATTAGACATATTTAACTAAAGAGTGGTTATAAAACTTTAAAGGAATGACCTTTATTGGGATTAACACCATCGATCTTCCTTACCATAAGTGGTCTTAACCTATCAAAAACTAATAGGTGTAATGTACCTTGGCCTATGTCAGTTTTTTACCATAACAAATGGTCATGAGATATTTGGATTTTAGGGCCGCACCAAACAATTGTAATTTATATCGTCAGTCTAATTATCTCCAGGCTGTCACGAACATTTTGGTGTCTTATTCTTGCTGTTACTTTTTTGGATCCACCTAACTTGTAAAAATAGGCCACTAAAATGCGTCTTTTCTGTTCTACTATATGTTCACTCACCGTCGCTGTAACTCCTTTATCCTGACCATCATATTCAGATGACCTTGTGAATATTGCTCAATGACGTCCCTAACATCATAAGGCTTTCGTGCTAGCTGAAATAGTCACATTCCCTTGAACAATAGTAACCAATATAGTGCGAAATAAATATCTTCCATGTCACCAAGACACAATTGTTAAAGCAAATCCATGCACTTAAACTGTGCCAGCCGGAAGCTATTCTTCTTTTAAAAATTATGTTTATACAAATAGGTTATGGCTTTAGTATATATTGTCAGAAACTATTGCTTTTAGTAATTAAAATGAGAGAAAAACAGCGAGTACTGTGTACATGTTTTTATTTTTGTCCGCGTGACATTTCCTTTCTACAAACGGTAATTAAAACATATTTAAAATGCGTCTATAAGAATTGATTTCAGGTTGAATTCAAATTTCTCTCAATGACAGTGTTTTATTTAACGGAAACGTACAAGGCAGTTGACAAATTACAGTAATTTATGTTAGCAATACTGCAACCACATGCGATCAGAAAGAAATTGAGGAAATTTACCGACGGTTCATACCAATTTATGGAAAACGATATTCAATGTGGTCGCACCGCTCCAAATATAACTCGTTCAACACGATTTGTGTTTAAACCCCATATTATTTGTGAAATTTGTTTCACCAGATTCACATGCTTGTGCGTTCATTGTTTGATGTTAAACAGGTATACCACTTGTCATAACCTGCATTATTATCAACCAGTACTATGCGAGTCTTTAACAAGTAACTAATGCCACCATAGCAATGCCATAGTAACCTTGCATACCCGTGAAGCCAACCAATTCATTTCGGATGACAAATGTAAATAATAACCAAATCGCTGGCTTAGAATGAGAAGGTCGTAAGTGCCACTTACGACCTTATAAGACTAACGCATACTTAAAATTTACATTATAAGGCGCTTTTTATGTGCATATTTTCATTAAAATCGGAAATTGTCATGTTGACCAAATGAAGTTGAAAAGGCTTCTTTTACCATAAATAAAGAGTGATTGGCAGACAGTTTTTTTTTGTTTTCTCAATATATTGATTTTGTAGTTACGACCTTCTCATTCTAAGCCATCGAAATAGTGTCTTAGTACATTCCATACGATATCAAAATACTTTGCAATTCATAAAACTGACCGGAAAGCATGGTTAAGAAAAGTTATGTTCCAATAGATTACCTGAAACTTTCTTCTAGCAACAAAATATTTCAGTTTTCGGAGAACACGTATTGCAGTTTTGTGCGCTTCCGTGAGTCTGTAAATATAAAACATTCTAGTTCTTAGTTAGCTGTGAATTTATACAATTTGGAATACGTATTTCCGACGAACATGCCGACGATAAATACACTAAACCACTAGAGTCATGATGACCACTTAGAGCCCCATGGGAGTGAGCAAACCAGAAAGTGTCAGGCAATAGAAAACTTTATGGTGAACTGTTATATCACTTCATCGAAGTTAAGAAACAAACAGTACACAGTCTCTATCCATCGTTCCAGACAATATAATTGGCCTCAAGGGAGGTGATATAACGGTAAGACAATGGTACTTCGGTCATTACATACTTTACTTTGTGTTGGTATACGAGAGCAAATATTATTATTAATAGGCGTACTTACACAGAGACGAACAAAACCACAAACTAATTATATGTTACACGGACATGACCAAGTTATCAACAGTGCAATAATACACACACTAAAACCGTGCTAAAGTTTAAATAACATTGATTCACCAGTAAATAATACGAAACCAAACATGTTCATTAACCACAATACATACGAGTAGTATGCTAGTGTGTTAGAAAAGTATAACTTACACTACAACTTTTTCTGGTTCTTCATTTTCGAAGTCAGAATCGTCGTTATCTTTCGCGCCAAAACCAAACCCTATAATGCTAGGTCGATGACTCCAAAAACTGTCACGTCGTCCAGGTCTCGGAGTGCCTATGAATGAAAAAAACACTTACACCTCAACACAAGCAAATCTTGCACAAAAGTCTAAGGTGAACTTTTACGAAAGGTGTGGTTTGACACCTGAGCCTTTGTGTTCTGAGTTTAGAAACTTTATACTAGGTTTATCGTTTAATATTGCAACTAGATTTGTATATAATTATGTACATATCGCTGGCTTAGAATGCAAAGGTCTTAAGTGCCTTAAAGGACTAATGCATATTTGAAATTTACATCATACGGCACTTCTTATGAGCCTACTGTTGACCAAACTGAAGTTGACAAAACTTGTTTTACTATAAGTAAGGAGTACTTGTCAGACAGTTTTTCTTTTTTCCCTCAAAATATTGAATTTTTGGTTACGACCTTCTCATTTTAAGCCAGCGATATATATAGACAAAAGTGTTAAGTTAAATATTCCAAATTTCGCATCCTCTTAAATTTTGTTTGAAAATGCCGTTGTACACATTTTGTAGCATGTACTTGTTCCACATTTTTTAAATAAAAATAATGTGTTTCATTTGTTGTTTCAGGAAAGAATGCAATAATGGTTATACTAGTGACTTAAAAGGTATCGCATTCATTCCTTTGGAAATTAGGATCCACTCCTTAAATAACCATTACATTTAGCGCCACCTCTTAAGTTAACATCAATGAAATTTGCTGCGTTCAAACTATGATATACTAACAGTGTATTTCATAATTACGGAGGCGGTTACCGCAATTAATTTCTTTTGCTTTGCTAATGTCTTGTAAGCATACTCCCACCAATCAATTAGTTCTATACTATATCATGTTAACAGACAATATATTTTCCAAAACATCAAGCGAGTAATTGTAAGTACATATAATCACATGAAGATCATGCAACCTATCAAATAAATCAAAGTTCAAACAAATCACCTATTTTATCTTCATAATTCATAGAAGTGAGACTATCGCGTGCTGCTGCGTGACTGTTGATAGAGCCAGCATCAAATCGTGTAGAGAAACGTCTCTTTCTCAGGGTTAAGCTAGCCCTACGTGCCACACGAGTCAACATTGTCTCATCATTAGAGGATTCGTGGATATGTATACGCCACGTAGCTTCCGATTTTGAAGCAGGCTCAGCTGCGTGACATCGCCATAGGCACTGCAAATGAAACATCACGACTAATCTTATATAATCATCATTTATATGTTTCTAAATTGGGAAAGGTATCATTTACTCGAACGACAAGAGACTGTTGCATCTGTTAGACTACAATCTGTACAATCTTACATCGATGTTACAAATCAAATTAACTAAACCAATCATTAATGATTTTTAGGTGCGTTCTGAAGCTCATAAAGAAGATTGCATTATTGTTACTATATTAGTCTTGTAAAATAAAGACTGTACTTACTTACTTACTTACTAACTAAAACTAATCGTTATTGATGTATGTACCGAACCTTGAAATTGTTGAGATTGTGATTTATTTTTTAGTGAATGTCTAGTTGCCTATACAACTATCTGCCTAAGACCATATATAGTGCATCTACGTTGTGAAAAATTGAGACGAACAAACAACAATCATTCTATTTTCGATACCTACCTGTATAAGTGTAGCGGCTGCGGGTATCTGTCTATTGAAATGCTTCTGTCTTTGTTTCTGTTGTACCTTTAGAGCAAAGCCAGACCCAAGAATACCCTGTAATCATGTAACACGATACGAGACATTATAAAACATACGTATGTAAGGCGATATAGTAAAAACGTAGTTGTTACTTGCAGCACGGTATTTACCATGCTGGTATTTACTTTGTATCCCGAACGCTTGAAACGCGAATTAACAAGAGCGATGACGTTAATTTTAATGGCCAGGGATTTACAAACCGCATAACTTCCTAGAATTTTATAGAAATATATATGCTATACTGAAACTTGCTTGCTATGAACATAGTAATCAAATAGAAACACACAACAATCAGACTTACTGCTGGCAAAGCGAAAAATGAGATCGCAAAGACTGCAAAACATGACGCAACAATTTTACCCATCCAAGTCTGTGGTACTTTGTCCCCATAACCTATAGTCATTACGGTAATCTGTAAAAATGTACAAACCATCGTTAAAATTAATATCGATTACTTCCGTTTCCTCGTGACGTTTTTAAGTCCATAAATATAATTATCACGCAATAAATTATTCATTTTTTAAAAAAAAGACAGTTTCATCTCATTCTTCTAATAAACTGTCGTCAATAAATCGCTCTCCCTCAGCCATAAATTGAATCATATTTCAAAGAACGTAATTTGAAATATTCTTTGAGCAATGAAACGAAAGCCGATCACATTAAAGTTTAAGATTCAGTTATTCAACCTCGTTTACTCAGAAATATTGTGAACATTGGGGGAAAACAGGCAACAGACAAACATACATTTGGTATACAACCGCTGTAAACATGCGAGTTCAACTGTTAGGAAGCTGCTTTTCACATGACAAAAAGTAGCCTTTGGCTAATAGATAAATGCCCCTATTATAAAATTTGAGATACCCATCGGCCATATTTCAATTGTCGTATATTTTGCGTTATAAATAAACAGAGAAAGCGATGCATGTGAGATTTCCTTTCTAATTAATACCAAGGATAAATGTCGTCTATAGATTTATCTATAATAATGTTGTCCTTATTGCATACAAACAATTTTAATTTTGAGAAAAAAAACACTACCAACGAAAGCATGTGCTATTACGTAAGTATAAATAGCCTCTTTAGCTTTAATTGTACACCAATAAAGGTAACCCGAATCGTTTCAGTGGAAGATTTGTGTAAAACTGACCCCCGCGACTCTTCACATGTACGACCGTCCTTGTATTATGCTATACTGTTTCATGAACACTTACCACACCCCACCACAGTGCGTCTGCATAGCTCTTAAAATCGTCTGAATTTTCTTCTCGTTCGGCGAGATAAACGAAATATGATGAGAATATCAACCCAAGAAAACCAATATACAACGTTGTTATGAGTTCCTGGAAAATATTATATTACACATCATTTAATTAAGCCAATTTACTTGTAGTTATGTTCTTTTCGTAAAAAGCGGACAAAACTACACCAAACAACTGATTTATACGTACAAATATACATCGTGGTCGAATGAGAGCAAAACATTCAATTTTCCGGTCCAAAACATGCTCGACCGATGTGACTAAAACACATACGCAACTAAGTAGTAACAGAGTTGACAATGGCTCACTAACTTAAGAGAATAAGGACTTTAATTGAAAACTGAAATTATCTAATTTCTTATCACAACTCACAGACTAGCTAAATCAATAAGGTATACACTTTGTATTAACCTCAGCTAAGAATATAAGCTGCTTTCAAGTTTGCTGACTCGGATTGATGAAAACACTCGGATGCTGCTGTACGTAGTGAAATGAGTGAAGCGAAAGCTCAAATAATAGACCTAGCCAACAAAGACGTTACACAAAGTGAGTGCTGTCGGAAATAAGTAGTTTATTTCTATTGAAACATTGACAGTGAGTGCTAGCGTATGTCTAGCATATAATCCCTTCTCGTTCTCAATCAGCGATTTCATTATTTAGAAGAAAGGTGCGAGGAGAAGAAACTGTAATTATATTGCACAACCTGTCTATGTAGATAAATAACTGATCCCAATAAACGCCATGTTCCACCTTGTCTGTCGACATGTAACATACGTAATATCTGTAAAAATCGAACTCCTCTGAAAAAGATAAAAATAGAATACACTACTACAAAACGTTAACATAATAGAACGTTAGGTATAAAGTACAAAAAGTACATCACTATCTCGAAACACAAGGTAACATCATGCAACTGCTAGTAACGCCAAATACGACTTTACATTTCTATTTGGTATATTTGGTAACATAGCAATATTTGTTTTTCATATTTGCAGTTAAACATATTTACCTTATCTCTCACCACAACAAAGATCATAATTAAATCTTACATGGAAGTATAGAATTTCACAGACAATAACAAGGCTCACCCAGTATATCAAAAATAGCACAAATAACGCATTGACTCGTGCGTTCTTTGGAATTCGGTAGTTTACTTGCGGTCTAGCGACCTAAACACGGATTTGATATAACAAGTGAAGTTGCTAGGTCATCAACGTCACGCTGCCAGGGAAATCATACGACGAACATTTGCCATTTTGATATGTCACTATAGGCCAAACCAAATCGAAATACTTGTAGTTACATTTACAGCAACTTTGCAGAACGAATAATGTTACTGATATTAATTGTTCCATTGTGCTTTTTGTCGGAGAAATACTTTAAATGAAATTACGTGCAGTGTATATAACACAACGATGTGTTTTATAATTGTGCCACACCACTAAACGAATTCAGGAAGCCAAGACATACGCACAAGCCGATTCGTCCTAATGTTATTACTACCATATTAATTTTATTTCAGTTGTCTGTTCTCGGCTGCTAGTTTATTTTTCCCTCCCCTCTTCGATGTCCTTGATATTTTGTGGGGATCAAATTTAAAGTTAACGACAATGCTCAGATTAGGTGGGCCTTGATGATTATAGCCCTTGGTCGCATAAACCCAATGATGAGTATGCTTCCTATATTGCAAGCATATTAGTAAATCTGTGACTGAAACAACCAAACTCAAATGGATCCACAGACTTGTTCTTAGCTACATGTGATTCAAGGTTTAACACTATGATCGTAGTTCAAGATTCCCATACTAGATAGCAAATCATTAATGAACCACCTTTATGTATTACATGAAACTCTACAAAGAATGCTGATTCAGAAACATTAAATTTTAATTGAATTGACATCGCAATTTGATAAATTGGAACTTCCTCGTCAGACTTTACCACGTGGATACACTATAACGTGTTAAAGGAACTCCATTATTATTATTATACCATATTTATATAGCCCTTTTTGTTTCATGTATACACACGTTCAAAAGTGCTGACACACTTTCATTTTCTACAATGTACAATAATATAAAAACCACTTCTTAGTAAACATGAGATTGTAAAATAATGAAGCTATTATGGTAATTATATAAGTGTGCCAATGTGCTGATTGAGCAAATGAAGTAAATTACAATGTAGTGACAAATGAAAGATTACTTGCACGATTGAAGTATGCGTCTGATATTCATTAGGGGGTGGAAGAGCAGAAAGGGGAAAACTACAGAAGCATCCGTTTTTATTGATATTAGAGATAGTCTTTTTATCATCAGTGGGGTTAACACCAGTTATATAAGATACCATAAAGCATGTTCACTATATAGTTGGTATCACCGTTGGGAATGAGATGGATGTAGAGATAAAGAAGCTCTTAGTTTAGTATTCAGATTTTGATACTTTTTGAATGAAAAAAGTAACACATATTATCAAAAATAAATAAGGAAATCGGAAGGAAAGGCTACACTCAACTTAAAGAGCCGAGCACAGGCAACAGTAACAATACAACACTACTAAACGGAGTAATGCCCACACTCAGCAGAAAGAAATTATTATAGCTTGACCAGCACTACGGACATATTCCGTGCATAGTTCGTACAAAGTCGGTGCAAAAATAAACAAATATTTCCGATAAGTACCGACTACGCTTACGGAAAATAATACATAGCTTCCGAAGTTTAATGAGTGCCTACTAAATCTGGTCAAGCCATTATAAAAGCGCAAGGTTGACCTAATTTCACAAAGGAATAACAAAAAAGGTAATCCCAAGTGAACGAATGCAACGCAGCTAAGACGGACCTAGTACCCCAAGGCTCGCTTCATATAACCTTTAGCAATTAATTTGATGTATGAATTCAATATTTATCAAACAATCCATCTATCTTCTATATTTGATAAATGTTTACGTGTTTATAAAACTAATATACGTAACCGAATACTCTTACCTTATTGCCGATGTTGCAAACACTTGACCCTCTGAGCCTATAGTGAACACAACTATGGATGCTGCAACTACTAAAAAGTCTGAAATCCAAGATTAAAGAGTATTATACATGTTTAAAAGAACAACTAATTCTACTGATGTATTAAACTTTGTCACAATAAAATGTTTACTCAGTCTGTAGCTGACGGATAAGAATGTAAGGTTTAATTGTTATTTTGAGAAAGAAGAAACAACTTAATTAAAACAATTTGAAAAAGTGAGTATAGAAGAATAATTATTCAGTTTTTGATACAACACGATTACATAGTTCAATATGACCTAAATAACAACAGATAAAAAACATTTTAATAAATATACATATATGATGTAGCTGATAGCTGATCGACGACCTTTTTATACCTATAATTGATATGGGTTTTGTTGCAAATCGTACCCTGCCTCTCACGCCCATGTATTTGCTTCGACATCCTGCTGACCAAAGTCGAACTAGATATTCCACACCAAAGAATACCACCAAAACAATTTCCTGAAACCAAAAAACTGTAAGTTAAGACAAAAGAAATTGCAATATCACGACAGGATAGTATTTATAGTTTCTTTTTTTCACTTCCAAGTATGGAGTATTTGAAGTAAATGCGAAAATCAACATTTCAAAGTTTTCACCCAGCTCGTATTTGAAGCTTCCTGTAATGCAGTTCACATTTTATTTAGAAAACATGCTGATTACATCTTAATTCAGGTTGCATGGCAAACATTAATTCATGTGATGTTGCAATTAACAACACACAATTAGCAACACACACGGGTGCGTGTTGTGTATTCAGTGGAGAAATTCGAAACTAAAACTCTTGCACATGCACATGTATTCTTACACCAGAAAAGGGACACTTGGTTATGTATGTATTGCTATGAATAGACAGTAAGCACAAGCATTTTACTAACTTTTACAAGCCTGGCTTAATCTTAATCTATTTGAACTCTTTATAAGACAGGGACGTTTCGAGCGGACTTGTCAAACAAGCACTTGAACTTTCAGCTCTTTAACAAATGCAACTCGGGCTTCCAGTGGTTTAGTTTTAGTTTTGCGTTAAATTTAGATATTGTGTCATGTGATTCTAGTCTGTTTTGTAACTGTTTTTTGTGCTCGACTGCTTCAGTTGAAAGCTTCTTTGCCTACCCGATGGCCCATTATCATGCTCCTCCATCTTTGATGGTCGGTCTGTCTGTCGGTTGGTGGACCAAAATGGTTTCCGTTCAATAACTCAAGAACGATTTGTTCAAGAATCTTCAAATTTATATGGAGCTTGGCCAGCAACAGAAGATGACCCCCGATTTTTATGTCAGTAGGTCAAAGGTCAAGGTCACTGTGACATTTACCATTTCTAACAATTATACTGCAATAGGGGCATACGTGTTTACAAACGTTTTTGCGCTTTGACCCAATGAAAGCATACATCCGAAAACTCGTAGTTTAAAGAGGGTGTCATTTTCCATTTACGTCATTGAGCAGCATATTATTTTTTTCTTAAGTTTTTACTCAAGCAAGCGCGACTGGACTTAACCCAATTTCCTCTAAAAATCGATTTATTAATGCAATTGTCAGCTGATAGACTTTCAGTCATCTACTACAACTCACATTTCTTGTCTTTGGTAAGTGACAAAATCAGACGCTTAATAACATTACATCAGTACTTTAGATTTATGCACACATTATATGCAACACTCGTAAAACATACAACGATGTGTGTACATGTACTTTAAAATCTAATAAACACACAGTTGTACGACGAAACTTTTTTTATTCTGCTTTAGGAGTTTCCTGTTTCTCACATGACATGTATGCAGAACATTCTCTCTTTTTGTAAAACCTTGTAAAAGATGCAGAAGTATTACTTGCTTTATTTTGTGACGCATGTTGTGACATCCAGTGAAGTAATTTTCAATAATTAACACAATTTTAAATAAAAGATGTTTGCCACATTGCCAACTAATATAATGCATGTTGATTAACAACGAGGAATGAGCAAAAAATGAAATCGACAAATCCTCATTTTCATGTGGGCGATTCGTGTTTAAAACAATGTGATTTGGCTAAATAATTGACTAGTTCTTTTTAAATATTGCATTGGAAAAACGAAAAACAAATCTTCAAAAATGTATTTGATAGTACTCTTTCTTTCCTTTCCTTCCAAGTATCTACATATAACAACATTAAACTACCATTCAACGTACTAAGCCACTCTTCTCAAGACAAACAATGCACCTGTCTGGTTTTAATCCCGAGTTGTACTTATAATTACATTTAACCAAATAAACGTCAGGCTATATTCCATTGTTAATTCATCAGAAAAACTATATGTGTACACTATTTAATATATATTTAGTTGAGTCTTCAGTCTTAATAAGATTATAATGAAATGTTTGTTATGTATATTACGTTAGTATATCCTTCTGACGTCAACGAACAAAAATGTCGAATACACAGATGCAAAAACAGGGACCTTGTATGTTACATGATGTTGCATTCAATAAGGCTAAACTGTTAGACAAAATCCTAATTTTTAGACTGTGTGTGATAACACATTATATACTCGATTATTATTTCGTTTAATGAAAAATGTTGTCTAAAATTCGACAAATGCTAGAAAATAACTCTATGTATTGCTTATTTGTTTTTACTTAAAAATATAGATGTTTTTTTATTAGCAGAGATAAGACAGCGTTTACATGTATGCGATACATTTTGTAATTATTTTGATCAACCGATACACCAGGCGTTAGTTTATTTATATAACAGTCATCGTTACTAGCATTTCCTTGGACCAGTTCGTCAGCTTCGATGTAATTGTAAATTTAATTTAATGTTTCTCATCGTTCCTTTCTAATGAGAAAATAGTAAATGCAAGGTCATTTATTTCCCCAAATATATCGGCCATTCTACTTCGTGTTAAGAGACATTTGTACTACCCAAAGAATCAGGATGTGCAATACCCTTGCTCTTCCCTAATATAAGCCTGATTACTGCCTTGGAAATAGACTTTAGTAATTTAAGTCAGGGCGTCTTGCTCCTTCAGAGGTGTTCATCCGCGAGTTTTCTTACTCCTTGAAAATTCGCATCCCAATATCAGAACTGTTTCACGGCATGGCATGCACGTGACATCATGGATGATGAAGCTCTTTATGTGTCACCAGTTGCATTACAATTATGCCAATAAACTAATGTACGAGTAAATATTTGCGCAGTATTATGCCTACCACTCACTCCACATAGCCATCTAATGCGATAAATCTTTCATCAAGCAACCGAGGAAAACCGGTACAATGTGCTAATGTAGAAGAGTAAAGTTCGCATGTAATCATACGCAACTCTAAATAGAAGTTCGTACTGTTCTTTAACATGCTTTAAATGTGCTCAGTACTTAATATCGAAAATGACACTTATTAATGTACTGAGTTTTTCTTCTCAAAATTATCCATTAAAGTCTGTCAAATTGTCACTGACTAATTTCCGTCTTGCAAAACATACCTCATACATGCGTGTCCCGTCTAATTTCCTTTAAATACGAACATGTATCTGCACTTGTAAGGTTTACACAACTCATATCTAGAACGCGTGTCCCAAATGCAATGTATTCTTTAACATGAACGTCAAATTAATATTGTTGTACAAATGCGCGGGACGTGAATTAATACAATTTTAAACAGTCACAGTTTGCAAGGTATCTATTGAAATTGGAATGGGTGATAGTCAGGCATACGCTCTTTGTCATATTTGTCATTTAGAACTTGGACAAGTAATACGTGGGTAACTATATATAATTAAAAAAGGACTTATTACTGTCTTGCTAGCAACCCTCGAATAATCTATTGGATTTTTATATATTCAATGCGTTGATATTTTGTAAATTCGTTTCAATATTTGAAAATAATGAGTATGTGTTATCGTAGAACATGAACCATGATCATATGGCGATCATGCTTTAATGTTTGTCCAAAACATGTGTTTGCTTGTAACAAATGCTTGGCCATTGTACTTCGCATCGTTACTGCCATCTAGTCAAACACTATATTTCAATTTCAGGTCAGTATCTCAAATACTGTAAGAATTATGCTCTAAACAAAATTTTCATTTTCTATGTCTGACTCTGCTGTGTGTGGCTAGGCGCTGCGGCCGAAACACTGTAGCTTTGGGTTGTCTTTGTACTACAGTGTTTATTTAATTATTTGATATGGTATGCTGAAACAAATAGTATATTTATGTATACTGTTCATTTGTGACTAAAATGGCATGCAAATAATTACTATTTCATCATATTATGTTTATAGTATTTAGTAAGTAATGTTTGCTATTGTTGCGAACTCTGTAAATTGCTTACTTTCCCTAAAATATGTTATAATTAGAGAGACGCTATTTCACAGTACCCATCAATATATATTTCCATTGCATTTTGTGTTCAAGGTTGTTCCTCCTAGGGGAATGCCCTATTGCATGTAGATTACTATCATGAATAAAATATGAAGAAATACATAAATTGTGTTAGCATGACATTACTGTTTTTGATAAAAAATTGTAATTGTTTCATTAATCAGTTAATCTGAATATTCACTTTCAATATAAGGGTAATTAAATTTTGAAGACAGAAAGACATATTTTGTCTCACAACCAATTATGTAACAATGATGAGGAAATAAATGAGCAATGCAGCGCCAGACATTTCTCTGTATAAGGCAATATTAAAGCAAACATGCAATCCAAAGCCGCATCGTCTAGCCACCCACACAATAGTCAGACATTGAACGAACCATCCATATCCCACAAAAATGGAACCAGTATTTCAAGCAAGCCATTGTTCTCATTCCGCCGATGAATGACACATATTATCTATGTTATAGTTGACCTTGTGTGAACACTGCCTATTCCATATTATTGACGAGAAATTAAAACCATCAAATAATTGTTGAAACTGGCATTTTATTAATGTAACAGTTGAAGCCCTCGTAGATTATGATATACTTCCCACAGGTATTTCAACGGCCCAGTTTCGGATAAAGACAAGCTATATTACAGTAATAGTTGATTATAGAACATCAAATATGTAAATGTCAGATTATCGTATAGTCGGACTATCATCATTAACTAACTTTACCAAGGATTCGCAACCGTCTTACGTCATAGAACAGTCGTCTCGTATTACGGATGTGAACCGAAAAAGCGCTTTAAGTACATAATAAAACAATTTCTCTCCTTGCTGGCTAGCATCATGTTCTTGACAAAAGATAATGCTTTCAAACCAAAAACAAGGCGATAGAACAGAGGTTCAACGCCAATTAGTAGTTGTAATTAAATTCCTGACTTGTAGATATGTCAGCGACAGCACATGCTCACTGCTTAAAATGAAATACGTCATTGACACAGGAGTATTTCGCTTCACAAAATGTCGCTTACTTTGATTAGAATAGTCGTCACGGGACACTCTTGATGCAGCTTTCTAGGAACGATAATGTATCACTCCGTATTGTCGATGCAATTCTACGCTTTGTGATTTAATAGTTGATGAAACTATAGAGAAGAATCCCAGTTGGATAATGTATATCAAACACAGAAGGTTATTGGGGGAAACATTAATTTACCCATCGTGTGTAGAAGCATGTGTCAACCGTAAATATATTATATACGCATGGTTTCATACTGACACATTGCTTGTTTGAACTTTATACACTTGTGACTTCTCCAAAGGATTGAGTATAATCAACCTTTGCAGACATTGGATTAAATCTAATAGAAAAACCAAAAACGTGGTCTAGTATTTTGAGCGGACGCCTCAGGGGATATAGGCGCTGTGAATCTCAACAGTGGCATACAAGACTTAGTGTCTACAAACTACTGTGATCCTGATTGTATGTGGTTCAAGTACTTCGCCAGGATTGGTCAGGAAAACATGTCACAGGTAGACCTCACGAGACTTATACAATAGTAATATGGGTAGGACTTAAAATCCAAATTAAATACACAAAACGTCATGTTCCACCCACATTCGTGTTATACATGAGTCGTTATCCTACCAAGTTGTCAGGACTACAAGCATAAGGAAAACAAAAACCATTGTAAAATATCAAGAAAACAATAATTTCATGGCAGCCAAGCATAATTGTAGTAACAGTGACATTGGTACCAAGGGCCTCTATTTTCGATCCAAATAACTGTTTTTACAAAAGCTACAAAATCATGATATCTCAATCCTAACGGGAATTATGCAGAAGTTTCAACCCTAAGAGGCGTTTTCGCACATGCTATCTGAACATACACCAATGATATCACATTCCTTATTGGACGCCCGACGACCCATCCGCCACCGAAATCGTCAATCTAATTACCAGGGTTTTTCGTTGGAAACCTAGTTTGAAGAATCTGGTTTTCGCTGTCCTAATATCTAGAAAGGAAAGTGGTAAGTGGAAAGGCTGTAGGGTTGATTTATGCCATATTATCATTTTCCCTCTTTCCCTTTCCTCAAAATATTCAATCCTACTAATTTGTAACCTCAGTCACAACTCTGGCACAATCCATTTTAAATTTTGTCCCTATCAGATTTGGTGCAATTACACTAACAACATCTGTGTATTCGAGGACTGGGAATGATTTTGCGGTTTCTGCATCTCAAACTGTTGTTATCAATGGGAAACATGTTGCTCTCATTTGTTTGATGTCAGGATTATAATAAATGAAAATCTTTAGAAACTGTTTCTAACTAAGCTCATGGTTTGATACGCACGTCATCGGTGTTTTGGTGTATCAATGAAACGGTCTTATTTAAATGAGAGTTTTGTTCGAATTAAACCGGATCATGCTATATTTAATACTGTAGTGCACATGCTTCGACAATCCACAGGGCGCACAGTTAATCTGAAGACTGTTAACCGAATGTTATGCAACATGGCATTACACTTTATCACATTATCATGTTAAGGAAATGTGTACACTATTAACAACTATTGTTAAACTGACAACATACAATTACTTGGTACTACAATTGGTAACATAAACCAAATGTAAGGCTAGACAATATGGTTTGTTAATGTGAATTTCTGAATGTATATACAAGACTAAGTATATTTTACAAGGACAGTTTCATCAAATTTCATACATCTAGAGACATTATATTCAGAAAGTTAACAAACAAATTCTTGCACTTCCTCGTGAGAAATCTCTCTTTTGTTCTCCCAATGGTGCCTAAGTAATTTGATCAGCCTGATAAGTCAAGCATTGAAAGGAAAACAGGGAAAATGCGTTTTAAATAATTGTGACCCTTGTGAACATAGCTTCGTTCTAATCACTCCTTTTAACATACCAATCACTTTAAACTTTATATTTAGAACAGTTCTTTTTGTTCCTTGATTTCGTGTAATCAGCTTTTAGTGCCAAATGTATATGATGTGTTTTGTTTAAGCAGCATACTTTAAATAGTGTTAATCATTAAAACAATTTATTGGTAGTTCGTTTCAGTATTTGTTGTCATGGCAATGCATGTATTTAAGTTAATTGAAAACGGTTCTAGTGCTCATTAGGGAAATGGGTTAAATTAAATACAAAACTTGCTGACTATATCTAACAGCATTTTATAGAGGATATAACGCGAATGTCTTTTCAAATAGAATTTATCAAACGAGTTGAATACAATGAATCGAGGCTCTACCGAGCTTGTGATCAATGTTATCCAGCGAAGTTACTTAACTGAATGTGGAAAACGATCAGACGAACTATTATTTCAAAACATTCGTATGATGTTATAAGTCATTTTAAAAACACTGTATTAAAATGGAGAAGCTGCAACGATGAAACATTGTTCATAGATACACATTGACAAATGTAGTTAAATAAAGTTCCAACATCAATCAAAGTTGAATTGCTCAGAGTAGCTGTTAGTACTGCTAGGTTGTGCATGTCTAGAACTGAGCATGAGTGGTACCCCTGTTCCTCTTTCATGACTCATAACCGGTCCAATGTATACGATTTATTTTTGCTGTAGTTAGAAGTTATAAGTGTAACTAACCTTTGAATGAAACGTTAAAAAGAAGGAAGTATCGATGCTTTTGTTTTAAAACAAAAATGAAAAAGATGTTACGCGTTTGTCGGGTTTCAGCAACTTATAACCTGGTCATTTGTACATATGTTGTGTATTTATACATATTTCATTTCATATATCCTCTCACACGAAAGACAATTGTCTGTCCAATGGTGTCAAATACCAATAAGAAGAATGATTCTTTAACAAAAGAAGTCAGCATATTATATTGTTCCCGGCAGTATAACAATGATACAACCATAAATACAGATATTAATATATTGATGCTGAAGACACCTAGCAGACGACATTATTTTATAAACAGTGAATCGCTAGCTTAGAATGAGAATGTCGTAAGTACAAAATCGATATTTTGAGATATTTTGAGAAAACAAGAAATAGCTGTCCGAAAACTACTCTTTATTTATGGTCAAACAGATTTCAGCTTCTGTTTCTGGTCGACATGACAAGTTCAGATTTTCATGAAAATAGGCTCATAAAAAGCGCCTTGTAATGCAGATTTTAAATATGTATCTGTCTTATAAGGTCGTACTAGTACGTACGACCCTCTTATTCTAAGCCAGCGAAACATTAGTGAACATATAGACAAAAATAAAAATAAACTACCACGTTTTATAAAAAATACGAACGTCTTTAGATAAGTCTCTAATATAAGAGTTCAGCAAGAATACTACTCTACTATAATTTGGACGAGAATAATATGCATGCAATCGTATATTAAAATTTATTACACATAATTCAATATACTAAAACCCAAAGGTCATTAAAAGGTGTCCTGGGCCACCTGCACAGTATTAAAATGTATACAAGTGGCCTATGACAGTTTTTAAGGACATGTGCTAAAACCTACTTAAACATAAAAAGTGTGTACCAGAATTAGTCCAGGACTCCCAAAAGCTACCATTTACTAGTACCTACCATCCAAAACAAGGCTTCATTTGCGTATTGTGAGTATTCTTCTATGGTTGATAATACACTACTGATAAGGCAGATCAAGACCATCAAAAATCTGTAACGAGACATCACGGAAATATAAACAAAAACACGAACAGACAGACGAACGTTTCAGAAACCTACCAAATAGTAGAGCACTTGATTGGCGTACTCCGAGAACTCATCAATCGTGGAAAGAACACTTATTATTAGGCACGACAACATCGCCTTGAACCTGTAAATAAAGTGGTAAAATTGTCATATATACGGTGTAACAACAGAATGTTCAAAAATTTGGTTGTGGTGAAAACATCTTTCTCCCAGTGAATTTCCCAGCGAATTATATCATCAAATCTTTGCGATACTGGTTCGAAATTGAATAACATTCAAACAACTGGGAACGGACGTTTTTAAGCAAAGTGTGGAGGCACGAAGAATAGAGAACTAATGGTATTATGACCTCTGTTAGAACTAAACAAAACATGTTTGCTCTTTTCCATATAATTATTTTAATCATCCAACAAGTCATGCCAACGCTTTTTTACTCAACTTCTCTACTGTATAGTCAGTTTAAACAACGTAAAGTTTATCATGACTGTCATGAGATTATCTTTCGATACGATATGAAAGTGTTGATATGGTTCTGACTGCAATTTTTGTTATGCATTCTCAGGATTTGGTATAGTTACGGTGTATATTCAAAACAGGTGACAGTGGCATCACTCCTCTGTTGTTGAGGACATACTAGTATCTCAGGTTTTAACGAAGGTTAATGTATTATACCTGTTATGTATTTTGACATGAAAGGTTATCTCGCAAACCAATCTGACTATAAAGTTCAATAATCTGCTGATTTTGTCATAATCTAACAAGACACGTATACTGAACTGCAACTTATGCAGGACAGTAACTGAGTATGTTACGTCACAATGTGTTCGTCCATGTTGAACAGATACATTATTCCGCTGTGGTCCAATTGTGTGATCTACTTCTGTATTTACTTCGTGCATATTCTGAGTTTTTATAAAACATGTCCCTGATTAAAATGAGGAAATAGGTAGTAATATTTTGCACCCACGCAAGAAGCTATCTCATGTTACATTTGTCTGGTTAATATTTGCATTATTTACTGATAATTATTTCATTTTAATTATATTTTTAGCAGAACTACGACATAATCAAAACATAAACGACATTCAATATAAAACAAATTCACGTATGACGTTGCTTTTTAATACGATTTTAGTTGAGGTAACACTATTCATGTTAACAACTGCATGTGTATTTCTTCTCACCTAACATAATACAAGAAACGAACGATTTGGAGATGTATGTTTCAAACAAAAAAATCTACCACAAATCCGCATTTTTAATCACAATTGACTTTGTATGGAGACGGCGAATGATCATCTAATATCTTTGAACAAATACGCACCATCTGAACAGGTTGAAACAATTGTGTAACTTTCGTCTTAAGCTGCGAACCCAATGGTACATACCACAGGTTGGTGTGCAAAATAGCAGTAGTCAATTAAACAACAATAACTGTGATTAAGTAATAACAATTTTAATTTGTTTTAGTTTGTTTTGTGTTCGTATACACTTATTAAGTAATAAGGGGCAGACATGCTAGATGAGTTTTAATTCAAAAGATCCAAAAGGTGGGCTGCATTCGAAATACTATAGCTTCTCTAGTCAGGCATAACAAAGAAATGCTAAATTTGTACAACAAGTACATTCAGTACGAAACGCTTAGCCAGTGGCTTTTGAATACCCCATTACATTCATTCCGCCTTACATTTAAACCTTGCTGGAATCATTAAAATGCATTCAACCATATTTTGCAAAGAACTACTCGTAAATGAGTTATGAGAAGTTGATTTAATGCAATCCACATACAACATGCCGGTCTTGGAGAACAGCATTCCGCGAACGAGTACATTAAATACTGACATTTCGTTTTGTCCAGTATAAATAGGGCACTTTGATTTTTTCACTCGATAATGATAAGGCATGGAAATTGGAGTTATATTGAATTGCCTTCATTTTCTATGAAGCACGTTCAAGGTTTTTGACAAATGGAACATTTCCATTAAATTCAGCGTTAAGGAGAATCGGTTATTGCGTAGTTTTCATACAGGTCTTTTGCCAACAGTTTTCACGTAGGCGACAGCGATTCTGTTTATTTGATTTGATCACATATTCGTTACCAATGCTCACAGAATGAAGTTCTCTTTTATTGTTGTCGCACTCATTTAACATCTTAAACCATTAGTACGATCATAAATGATATTGTAGAATGTTTGTATTACCTAGATAGTACATGGAACATCTATAATGTTAGATGTAAGTCATACTGTTGAAAGCCTTGTCACTTTGTTTGCGGCATGCTTGAGTGTGAGTTCTGATGTGGTATAAGAAAACGATTTGTTCTGTACATAACTAGACTAATTGTTGTTATGGGCAAATGTATACTCTCTCGCCGACCTTAATTCGACAATCGTCTAAACTAAAGACAACAAAATCACATCGTGATCCGTTAAGTATTTTGTGAGATATAGCCCCCCCCCCCCAATCTTTATCGAATAGCTCTGAGTCACAGAGGTGTAACTACATGTATTAACCCCGTGGCATGGTATTTTTTATATGATGCATTTTACAATTTCTGCGCAATTAGAGTCAGGCAAAACTTGATGAGAAATTATCTTTCACCTGATTACTCTCTAGATTCAACTCCTGTGGCAACAACATTATTATTAACTTATATCAGACATACTTGCTTTAGGCATACCGAAGCTGGATGCATAAGAGCAAGTTAGTACCAGCTAATAGATACTTATAGATACAAACTAGAAATACCAATACTCTGTCGTGTCGTACATTATTTAAAAAAAGTTTGATTAAGGGAATAACAGTCGATGAGAAAATATATCACGTATAAAATGGATTACCCTCCTCCAGGCGAACCATTGTCAGTTTTCTACTGTTATCAAGTACAACATAGTCAACTTTCTACTTTCTAGTTTTTTTTCACAAATGATAACAATAAATTAGGCCGCATTTGCAATACTTTTGTTTCACACTACAAATGAATGAACCGAAATATATTACGTCGTTTTAAATAACATAAACAAAAGTTCTAATATAATTTTCCAGAAATAATACTTTTTGTCTTGTGAAAATGTATTTCCATTACACGAATCACTCTTAAGACCAGTTTAGGTATCACAATATAATTACATTATTTCTTATACTTATATTACACGACCAGTTTTATTTAAAGCAAAACTTGAATAAATTACTTCTTATAAGTTTTGCAAAAGTGTGAATAGATGTAAAATAAAGACCAACTTGGCTGCTACTCAATAGTAATAATATATAATTTGAAGAAATGTGTCTAGTCATATCCTCTAAGAATCTGAAAAGATGTGGTATTCTTTGAAAATTAACTAATAAATCGCAATAAACAAAGAAAGAGATCATCTTAATTTGTATATTGCAAGTTTACACAGTAAACAGTGCCTTAAGATACCGGTTACTTTGTAAATTAGTTTTCTATTAATTTCATATATATCTTATAATAGATAATAATGTGCAAGTTATTTCCTATACATTAAAAGTGCCCGTAGGAACACTAGCAGAGTACATTGAACATTCAACTTTACGTTAACATCACATGTCAGTTTCACTTGCCTCATATAAAACTTTGGAAGTTATCAGCTGATTGCAAAACAAAATTAGAATAAGGTGATATACCACTGGCAATAGTTCATGTCTTTGAGATATCAACCACAACAGTCCATGTTTTATTTTTATTCTGGGTTGCCCCTAGTGCGAGTTACACGTACTTTTAATAAATATATAGTGCAAGGTTATATTTAAAAACGGTAATAGTTTTCAAACTTAAATAGTAAATAAGAAGATGTTTAGAATGTGCCTTTTTTACACAGCCCACATGTTGAGCTACCTATTGTGTTTGCATACTGTTCTTGATTGTGTATTCCGTGTTTATTCGTCTTTGGTCAACTTCGTGTTTTACTTGTTTTGTTTACAACCCTTTAAATAAAGAATGCAGCTATACACATGAAAAATATAAAGCAAAGCTTTAATTTTGGACTGCCGATATAAGTACTTTGTAAATGTTTAGTTTAACACATGTATTTGATGTTGTGACATTTTGAGTTGGGCACTATGGTACGTGTATTTCTAGTTTTATGTGTCCCTTGCTGTACCTTTCATGTATGCTGTTTCATCTCTATTTTCTTTTAAACATAAACGTATATTCTATCGAATAGCTGATGCTACTATATACGATGCAATGAAATCCAAATAATTTTATATCGATGATGATTTTCATTTAAAACTTAATATCAGACAATAAGTCGAATGTGACACTGATATGACATGTATTGTATTATTTAAGTAAATATTACCGACGCAATGATGTGAAATTTAACATATTCGAATCGGATATAATGTTAGCATATCAAAACCTCCAGATGAATTCTGATCAAGTTAGTTGAATGCATTCCACAAATGTCCCTGCAGGCTGTATACTTAATCAAAACATCTAAAACCATCATTTTATCCCGACACTATGATACTGAACGGTTCAGTTCTTTTGTAGGTTAGCCCCAGGAAATTATTTTAATTAAATCTAAAACACCAGGACACACATGTACTTTAATATTGAAAGAAAGTTTATTATAGATTATGTATTGATGTCATATTTGTATTGTGAGTTTTATGGTTGGTTTGGAAAACCATTACATTAAAATACATACATGTCTAAGGCTAGAATAATACAAACAATTGAGTATTGCATATTATATTCCACTCTTACATGTGTCTATGTCAACACGTAAACGGCTCTACCATTGTGCAACTCTTGCACTAGCCATGGATTATTTCTCAGACGTTCAGAAAAACATAAAAGTCATTCCATCGAGAGTACACTTAACACAGTTTATAAGTATGGATGTAGGTACATGTATTCACGTTTGGTCTTGCTGAAATTTTGGTAAATGTAGAATTGCAGTTGTAGTTGAACCGTCTGGTTACAATTCTCCACAAACAGAATAAACGAATAAACGAACAATTTTGCTAAGAGCAAATCAGGGTAATGGAAGGTTGTGAATGTCCGCGGTCCTGTTTTAAGCGTATGTATAAATCACGAATACAAAAATAAAAACAAGAGGGCCTAAAATGCCCTAGGTCGCTCACCTGTTGCACATTGGTCTAGGTATCGGTACAACCTACATTCTGACCATATTTCATGAAGATTGGATCGAAACAGAGACCCCTGGAGTGAACACAATGTTTTTCTAAGATTTGACCTAGTGACCTAGTTTATGACCCCACATGACCCAGTTTTTGAACTTGGCCTAGATTTCATAGAAAACAACATTGTGACCAAGTTTCATGAAGATTGGATCTAAATTATGACCTTTGGTGTGAACACTAGGTTTTCTAAGAGTTGACTTAGTGACCTAGTTTTTGACCTCACATGACCCAGATTCAAACTTGGCCTAGATTTCATAGAGAACAACATTCTGACAAAGTTTCATGAAGATTGGGTCAAAACTGATGCCTCTGGAGTGAACACAAGGTTTTTCTAAGATTTGACCTGGTGACCTAGGTTTTGACCCCACATGACCCAGTTTCGAACTTGATCTAGATTGTATAAAGAACAACATTCTGACCAAGTTTCATGAAGATTGGGTCAAAACTGTTGCCTCTAGAGTGAACAAAGGAAATTGTTGACGGACGGACGACGGACGGACGACGGACGGACGACGGACGAAGAGTGATCACAAAAGCTCACCTCGTCACTATGTGACAGGTGAGCTAAAAACAATGATAAAAAATAAAACCAATTTAGAATTTTTTAAAACTTACAATTATAATGCTGTTGAGTGCAAAATGCATTATTTTGTGTGTTTTCTGTTTTAAATTTATTTGCACGTTAGCGTCAATTTCACGTATATTGTATGTGTTTTGATGCTGTATGGTTACATGAATCGCTGTTTTAAATTTTCGAGCCACAACCTTATCATTATAATAGTGTTGTAGTCAATAACCTACAGTATATATACACCATTCCATGGAGACATATTTATGAATAAAAACAGCTATACGGTAAGAACATCATCGTCGGATAACCAAGGTACATTCTAGGATGTAATTAATGTGGTTAAACATAATGGATCAAACCTGGGTTCCGACGATGCGTGAATACCGGTACGTAAGGTTTGATCAGTAAATTTCGACAGATCCAGATATTTCTAATTTAATAACGGTTTTACTATTCATTTTGCAAATCTATAAAAGTACACTAAACACGTATACTGCGTCTATGAAGAATAATTTAATGCGTTGTTTCTTTTAAAAGAGCTGATCAGTAGTTAATTGCTGAAATGTCAAGCATGCTGTATGACAATCGCATATAAATGTATCGTGTGTCTTTGATTAAAGGAAATACATACTTATTTTTTCAAATTACTGAAATGCTTATTTTGTGTCTTGACATTTACGTAGTCTACTGGTACATAAATCTCAGATCGTTATTTTAGATGTAAAATAAACACATTTGTTTCCTGCAACGCATCATATGACGCATACCATAAAGTGTTATAGCTAGTTTGCGATAGAAAATAAACGTGATTTTTAAACATTTCTGAAAATCTATTCATCAGATTTTGGTAAAAAAAGACACAGACTTACAATAACTTCCTACCTACTCCCATTCCGAATTCCATATTTCTAATCACTTATTTAAAGACATTTATTCTTTATTATATACATATGTATTGGAATTACATGCGCATGGACAGTTTGACGCAGGGACTTTAAACACCAGCCTTACCTAAAAGAGAAAGATTCCGCTCCTAGAATAATTTTCCATTTCTATAGGGTTATTAATTCTCCGTCAACCCATGTATTGACGAGTAAGGTTACATACAAGTATGCCTGATTACAGGGGATATGAAATTGTTTAGTTTAATTTTGTCTGCATAAGGTGTTTATTATAAGGTATATTATCGATGTTTGCTGAGATATTTCTACAATATACGAGGGTCAGTCAAAAATAACTGAGAGTTGTTAAATTTAATCTTAAAAAAGTAAAACATGTAGATTTGTGTCTTAAAATATAAATTATATGTTTGCAAATATGAGAAATAAATTCATTTTTCATAGCAACGCAATATTTTGTTTTGTTGGCAGCGTGAACGCATGACCTCAAGTTGACTTCTTTTGGGCCCTGACAACAAGAATCAAATTATAGTAACCAAATTTGGTATTCGCCATAACATCGGGTAGGTACCACGATGGTACATAGAACATATACGAGCACTTATTCTCCTACGTATTATTCAGCAACTCTCAGTTATTTTTGACTGACCCTCGTACATGTGTAGGGAAATGGAGAGATGCCGGGAAACATGTGAAATCTAAAATACACGCATCAAACTGTACTTCATCATTTCCACAGACAATATTTCTCAGACATTAGGGATAGAACAATGTAATTAGGTCTTCGAGAAAATGGTTCAAATCGAATTTACATTGAGTAATGTGGTAACGTTTCTTGTTATCGAGTTATGAAAGCTGGTAAGAAAGACGCGTATTAGCATATGCAATAGGTTCGGCTTAGGATGTATGCAGGCGTACTATCAGTAATCATATTAGCATATCGTACGTTTGTAGATTGAATAAAACCATTTCAATGTGATACAAAATATGTAATCATGATATGCGGGTCTTATTTACATTGGCAAACCTCAGGCACATAAAAAACATCTTGAAGCCTGGCAAAAACCTAAAGAAAATACCCCTGTCAGCGACAATTGGTAACAAAACTAACCCGATAACCTTATTTTGGAAATGAACTGGAAGGAAAAGAAGTACCTATACAATTGGTGTGTTCATTAGATAAATGTTCAATATGAAAGAAAACTATTTATTTAATGGAGGTAGTGTGTGGGATAAATGTAACAAGTCAGACTGTGTTTGGTAACAAATTATTCAATTGCTCTGGCTGAAAATTATGTTAGTAGTGTGAAGTACCTAAATACTTTATTATAAAGCCTAGGGCTACATGCAAAATATTGTCTAGAAATACACCATTAAATTGTCTGCAATGAACTATGCAACTTACATTTTCTATTAGCCAAGTGATTGCTATAAATCATCTCATTACATTACATCATTGCATGAAAACTGCATTGAGATGAATTATTGCGACTACCTCTTACAACATCAGTTAATGTCAGATGAGAGTAACAACCTGAATTATACGCATGGGGTGAATTATTTACACCCGCCACAAAGAACATGAAGTGCTCCTTGATTGGGATAGTATGATCGACATATTCTGTTATATTACATACTGCTTTTTATTTTGTATTATGGTCTCACACGACGTTTGATCACAATTAATAAAGTTGGCATACGTGCCGCCAGCACAAATTGCAAGATTAACTCGAAGTCGATAGGAATATATGAAGCAATTTGAATGTTCATCGGCAAAGCTTACGTATTTCCTTGCAATTGTCGTGAAATAATGCCATACAAAGAGATATTTTCAGCTGTCTTTTAATTACATTAGTTCGAATTGTGGAATGTAGGGAAATGTTCTTGCAGCAAAGATTAAATAAAATCAAAAGAGGTCTGATTGGCTTACTGGAGTAAGTATATTTAACACTACATTTTTGTAATTCCTCTTACTTTTTGCATGGAGGGGTTACATCTATATAGGGTGATCATTAATATATGACAACATAGACAACTTTAATAACTTTGAATGATTTTATAACAGAAAAGAGGCTCGAATCGTTTTTAAAGCTAGTTGGCCCTAATTCTTATTGGATTATGAATAATAAATGCATGCGACGTTAACGTTAAGAAAAAAATGTTGCGATCTAATCATTTCTATGCCGATGTATAAAACTACGTAGTCTTGATATGCATAATGACAATTATATAAATAAATCCAAACAAATATCAGTATATCTTTATCTGCTTAGTAAAAAAAGAAACGCCACAAGTCGTCGCTGTTTAATTTCACCTGTACCAAGCAATCCTGCAATGGTACTTAAATACGCCTTTGTCAATATAGTTAAACGTATGCACTATTATAGTTAATGGAAACCTGACCAATTAATATCCATGTTGCCATAGATACCAATGTAATTTAAAAATAAAGTCGTAACTATAGATTACTTCAAGCATTTTGCCATTTATGTCTCGTATGATATTCTATAGCGGAATAATTCTAAATGTGCACTTAAATAATATTACAAGTACCATCCGCTGATGCAGATCAGCAGACTTCCGTCATAGAGTTAATCAGAGTGTTTGTGTAAACACATTTCAGAACGATTCCGTCCTATAGATTACATTTATGTTGTATGCTAAATAAATGTAACCCTTGAGCATTTTCAATAGATTCTGGCAACAAGATAACGTTACCCTTCGTGTCATCTTGGTAAGAATGCTATTGTGTATATGTTACAAATTACAACACTAAAATACAATTACAATGCATGTTGAGTGATTATCAGACTTGAATATATGTTTATCTATATCGATTAGGTAAGAGATTAAAAAACTGTATGCGTAGCCAACAGTATCACATGGTGACATTAACTCCACAAGGTCCCAGCCAGTTTGCCACGCTCCAACTTTAATCAGAGTATTATTTGATCAACAAACAAGAACAATTGAATCTTACCCAAGTATTGCCGCACGAATACATAAATATGATTCTATAATGATAATCATGCAATACAGTGCACGTGTGATTCCAGGAGTCCAACGTAATGGTGATAATGGCGATAGAGTCTCTGGAGATAACACTATCAACTCATCTGACAAAATGGAAATACTATTAGTAAATCAAAACTACATTATTGATTAAACAATGCCACTCTGTGTTCATTCGATGAACTTCTGAACCAAAATATCGCTGATAAAGTACGGGGTCATGTGGCCTTAAACATAGTTTTACAGAACTCATTCACGAGTAATTGAGAGGCGAACTTCAACGGTAGGTTATCTCCATCTGATGTTTTGCTTACTATTTGTAATTTGGCAGTAAATATCGAACTGCTATGTAAGTTCCTAGTATGAAACTTATGTTGACAAACGTGTACTGAGCGGTGTACTATGCTTACACATGCATATCAGTTTACAAGTCAGCTGATAAAGCAATGGTTGATTTATACATTGGCAATTGTTGATAATTTTGATATAATATTTCAATTGCCTTCAAACGAGTCTACATGGTATGTATACTATTTAGTTGACAGTATGTATTGATGGACAGAATGTAAGTGAGGCGTTAGAATAGGAAATTGCCTTTCATTTGCTAGTGGTAACTGTATAAGTTAAAATTAATTTAGAAAAAAAATGTTTCCTAAAGTTTATATATCTTATGAATATAGACTTCTATGTCAGAGTATGTAAAACATTTGTTCGTCATTGATACACCATGTCATTCTTGTCAGCAATTTATACAATAAAAGCCTGGCGATGGTAGGCATCTTTAACCTTCATGCGTGTCTACGAAATGCTTACGAAGATTTCTCGTTATCAGACCAATTTGTCCATCCATTACATGTCATTTTATGTCGCTGTATGATGCCAACAACTGAGAAAGTATGACAGCCATCTGTGCTTCTATTGTTTCAACATCGCTTGCATAGTATCATCTTGAGAAGGCATGTGCATCATCTATTCTGTTTACATCACCTATTGCAACTTATTCGATGCCGCCAGGAGGCGGCATCGAGTATGAAAGGGTGCAAGCAGATGTCCCAGGAGGATACAAGATTTGATTGGTTATAACGCTGTTGGACTCGCCCGTCAGGGGTAAAATAGGATGATAAATGTTCGGTAGGTACTAAAGTCCAAGTCCCAGGAGGATACAAGATTTGATTGGTTATAACGCTGTTGGACTCGCCCGTCAGGGGTAAAATAGGATGATAAATGTTCGGTAGGTACTAAAGTCCAAATCAGTTCGGAACGGGTGTTTATATAACGGCTACATATGTTGCAATTTGCGGGTCTTAGCAGGGGCTATTAAAAAGTAAAAAACAATTATTTGCGCGGACCGGCGATTTTCCTTTCGAACTTTTATGGAACATGTTAAATACTTTCATGTCTGTCAGATATTTTTTAGTTATGATTTTCGATTTTTTCCAGTTCTTAGGTTTTGTCTTAATCTAAATTTGATAAATGCAAGTGTTTTTTTAATCTCTATGTTTCTTTATTTATGTATGTCAGAATAGTTTGTTTTGCCAAAATTTAAACGGGTAAATATAGCTTGCCAACATTGAACTGACACTTCTTATTTACAAAATATTCATATGCGCTCCTATACTCCTGCCAAATGGAACTAGTTCTATGCATATTTTAAACTATGTTGAACGTATTAATTCGCAATAAATTTACTTATCAAGCTCACAAACCACGAAATAACAATGTCCTTTAGTGTCAGTTTCACGTTGTCAGGCTATACCACGTTATTGGAATACACTTTGTTATTTTATGAAACATGCTAAATGCCATCTGTGAAGCATTAATCAATATTATAATGGTACTCATATTTCTAAAACATGTTATGTTCATTTGAATAAATATTTCAATAGAAAATAGAATGTTTTCATGTTTTCTATTCTTTCCTGGTGTTTCACTGCCTTCAAGTTTTTAACCAGGTTTTCCAAAGGAAAACTCTGGTTATTAGATTGCTGAATGTCGGCGGGCCTTAACAATTTCTTCTGTGCACAACTCCTCCTACATTTCTTCATAGATTTCAACCAAACTTTCAGAGAATGATTGTCATCATGTGACCTGGTGCATATTATCAGGGTTTTATGATTCAACCAATTTTGACGGAGTTATGGCCCTTGAAACAGAAAAAATTGGCCGCTTTCCTTATGTCGCACGGTACTCAAAGTACACGACATAGAGTCATGAAACCTTCACAGAAATGGTCAGGATATTTTCTCTACACCTGGGGTTTCACTCCCCTTTCAGTTTAGTACATCCAGAGTTATTAGCCATTGAAATGGTGTAAAATAGCCATTTTTGACTTGTTTCACATGCTACTCAAAAAGTATTTGACCTAGGATCATGAAACCTTTATAGAAATGTTTGACAGCATGTACTCTAGTGCACCTGGGGTTTCACTCCCCTTTCAATTTAGTACAACCAGAGTTATTGCCCTTGAATTAGTGAAAAATACCCATTTTCAGCAATCTTAAGTTTTTGCAGCGTACACTCAACACATGAGAATAACTTCCCTTGTGCATCACACATCACGCCGGAATTTTAGTTTGATTACAAGTTTCTACCAATACCTTTTACTAAATAAAAAGATTTACTTAAAAAGAACTAGCGGCATCTTTGATGCCCAGCATCAACATTTCACTTGTGTTGTCTTTACATAGATTGCATGAGCAGGACGGGATATCCACTCATTGCATGAACGATTGTCGCCCTACTTTGATGATACAGCCAAGCCATGGGATAAGCCTGAAACCAACGCGTATGCTACAAACTGGTACGTATATTAAACTTATTTCTTAGATGAAGCCGTTTACAAATAATGCAACTATAATTATAATAATAATAATAATAATATGAAGAATTGATTCAACAAGGAAACTTATTGGACAATACACTAAATTAATCTTCCATAAGATCCTCAAAAATGAACAGTGAACTAGAACAAATAGCAATGCAAAGCTAAGAATGATATTTAATAGTATAGTCCGCAAAAATCACATACCCGTCAGGTAAGAAGTGGCACCTAGTCATTGCAGAAGTCAATTTAAACGGCCTTACTGATTGTGCAGTAGCACAGACATTTAAACGTTTGTAGCGATCTATGGCGGACGGTTCACTTATCACAAATTAAACACGAGTTGGTAGAATCTATTAACTTACTTCCGGAATCAACTGGCAAACTGTTCACAAATGGAGGTTGCAACTGCATCAAATAATATTAAACTGACTATACATGCAGGGTAGCAGTTCTAGTCTTGCGTAATGTATCAACTGCAAACTGTGCTATTTGGGCTGACTTTTACTATAATGTACTTCTTGAATTATGTGAGCGTCACGGAAATTCTAGGTTCCATTACTATATGTTCTTCTTAATTCCAAGTTAAGTCCATTTGAAAACATATTAGCCAACGCGTAAGCCCCAAGATAATTACTGACTCGTATTGATCGGAGTAAATCGGTCCTCAGACTGTCTTAAATCTTCGCCTAAGGGTACAACATCCATTGTAAAACATATTGATAACAATGCTCATGACTGATGTTGTATTACTCCAAAATTACTCCATCTTGTGATCTGCATCTCCCCAGGAAATTGTTTATGTAGTTACAGACCGCTTATGATTTGACTGTTTTAAGTTTGTCTGCATAAAGTATTGCAATTACATATTTTCACGGAAATAATGGAACTGAAAAATGATAGACCTTTAACAACAATTATTAAAAAGAATCTTATTCTACGAAAGATACAATAATCTGCATACTGTACCATGTCTGTCTTACGTTTCAGATGTTGAATATAGCGGATTTTCGTCTGCTCCAAAAGTTATATTATTTATTCCATTCAAACTTGGAGAAACTTAAATTCGACAGAAAGAGATGCAAACTTAATCTTTAGGATTTACAATTAAGATAACAGAAAGACGGATGATTTAAGTTCAAATCTGCTAGACAAGTTAGTAAACAAAAGATTAACTTCGATCACAACTATTGACCTTTCTGAATATAACACGGTACGTACGTTAAATTGACTATATTATTGTATTTAGCATATTATAAATAGATACACGAAGTTGTTCCTGGTTAAAAAATTGTATAAATAGCTACATTTAAAATCAAGTATTTATTTCCTGGTTAAAGCATTGCCGGAAAAACCAACAATCCAATGTTGCTATATATGCATGTCTCCTGTGGATGAAAGTAAAATTGTAAAGTTAATTTAAATATCTACATTTGAAATCAACTATTTATTTCCTGGTTGATTCATTGCAGCAAATACCAATACATCCATATGGCTACATACCGGTATGCATGTCACATGGGGTGGAATTGAAATTATTAACCTCAAGTCCATGGGTTAGTATTCATATGGTCAACCTTTGAGCCACCAACTACATGTAGCTACATCATTGTTAAAATGTCCCTGTCTGATGCATATCATGAACTGATAAACCAGGAAATATGAATGCCTCAGTAGATAGGTGAAAGTTGATTCCAATATCAGTCGTTGACATAGCAGAATATTTACTGATATTCCTAAGATAAACTAAATTGAACAGAAATACAGAATCTAAACACACACGACATTCATTATCAAAAGTGCACATATGATGTTGCTTTTAATATTATTTTAGATGAGGTAACACTATACATTTTAATCACACTTGACTTAGTGTGGAGACGCAAAAGGAGTAATTAAAGTGTTCAAAATAAGCACAACCTGAACACAGCACAACTGATCATTGTACAAATGTTTTAAGCAATGGGACAACTTTCGTCTTAACCAATGGTTGTGCCAAACGTGTCTTCATAACATGGGTTGATGTGTTAACTTAACAGCACTATCAGTATATGCTGGATGGGATTAAATTAATGCTATGGCTTCCCATGTCAGGCATAACAAAAATATGCTGAATTGGTAATAAAAGTGCACACACTACAAAACGCATTGCCGATAGTATTTAAAAATGAATACCTCAATACATATACATTCTTTCCGTATTTAATTTAAATGTAACCAAATATATAAAATGTAGCCATCATTGAAATACATTCTTACATAAATCATATTATGCGAATAACGGTATGAGTTATGACAATTTTATTTCATACTATCCATAGAAAAACAGCAGCTTTAGAGAGCAGAATACCTCGAACGAGGACATTATAATTGACATTTAGTTTTGTCCAGTATAATAGGACACTTTGATTTCTTCACTCGATAATGATAACGCATGGAAATTGGAGTCATATTGAATTGCCTTCATTTTCTATGAAGCACGTGCGAGGTTTTCGACAAATGGAATATTTCCATTAAATTCAGCGTTCAAGTGAATCGGTAATTGCATAGTTTTCATACAGGTCTTTTACCAACAGTTTTCACGTAGGCGACAGTGATTTTGATTATTTGATTTGATCACACATTCACTCTCAATACTCAGAGAATGACGTTCTCTTTCATTGTTGTCGTACTCTTTTAAAATGTTAAACCATTGGTACGATCATGAATGATACGGTTGAATATTTGTATGAACTAGATAGTGCACGGATCATCTATAATGTAAAATGTAATTCATACTGTTGAAAGCCCAATTCATATTGCGTGCGACATGCTTAAGCACGAGTTCTGATGTGGTATCAGAAAACGATTGTTTCTGTACGTTACTAGACCAATAGTTATTATGGGCAACTGTTTACTTTCTTTTCGACATTAATACGACAGTCGTCTAGATTAAAGACTACTTAGACAAATCGTGTTCTGTTAAATATTTTGTAAGATATAACCTCCAAATCTTTATCCACCAACTCTGAGTCACAGAGGCTTAACTACATGTACATACCCCTTGGCATGGTATTTTACTTGACACACAATGTCTGTGTATAAAGTGTCAGGCAAACCTAAAAGACTAGGAATTATCTTTCATCTGAATACTCTCTAGATTCGACTCCCGGGTAACAACGTTATAATTATATTAACTTATCTGACATACTTGCCTTGTGCATACCGAAGCTGTCAGTTGGATGCATAAGAGCCGTTAGTACCAGCTATTAGATAATTATAGATAAAAACTAGAAAGACCAATGCTCTGTCGTGTCGTACACTTTTTAAAAAATGTTTGATTAAGGGAATAACAATCAGAAAGAAAATATATCCTGTATGAAATGGATTACCCCTCCTCCGGGCGAACCATTGTCAGTTTTCTACTGCTATTATATACACCATGCTTGTCAATTTTCTACTATCGTTGTGTAACGAGTAGGTTTTTACAAATGAAAACCAAATTACGCATTTTGAATACTTTTGCTTCACATTACCAGTAAATGAATGTCATATATGGAAGTAAGCACGAGAAAATCAAATAAACATATACCAAGTTTTAAATAACAAAAACACAATTTCTAATATAATTTGCCAGAAGTAATCTTTTGTCTGGTGAAAATGTGTTTCCATTACACAAATTACTCTTAAGACCAGTTTAGTTAGCACAACATAATTACATTACTTCTTATAATTATATTACAGGACTGGACTTATTCAAAGCAAAACATAAATAAATTACTTATATGTTTGTGTAAAGTGTAATATATGTAAAATAAAGACCAACTTGACTGCTTCTCAACATTCATAATTTAGAAATTAAAAGAATTTATCTAGTCATATCCCCTATTAATCATTATCTGGGATAGTGACATAGTTTAGATTACATTCTAACACTTTTACTTCCTTATAAATTATGATGTGGTATTCTTTGATAATGAAATAGTATGTAATTAAACAAAGAAAGAGCTCATCGAAAGTTGTAAATTGTACGTTTACACAGAAAACAGTGCCTTTAGATATCGGTTGGTTTATATATTAGCTTTCTATTAATTTTATTTATCTTATAGTATACCAGTAATTTTCACTATAATACTAATGCCCGTAGTACCACTAGCACAGTCGATGGAAACTTCAACGAAATGTTAACATCGCATGCCAGTTTGACTTGACTAATATTAAAAATGAAAGTGAAAGCTGATTGTAAAACAAACAAAACATTCTTCCCCGTTTTTTGTAAATATAACATTTGCTACGATATAGTAGAGGTCATGATCTGCAATGAAATCCAAATACATAGATGGTGATTTTCATCAAAAAACTTAATCTAAGACAATCTAAGGTCACATGTGACACTTTAATGACAGCCAGGTATTGTAGTTATTCACTAGATAATATCGACTCAAAGATGTGAAACTGTGCATATTCGTGTCGAATATAATGTTAGCATATCGTAACATTGTGATGAATTCCGATCAAGTCAGTTGAATGAATTCCGGAAATGTCCCTACAGGTTGAATACCTAATCATAAAATATAATGCCATCATATTATCCCGACACTATGATGCATAACGGTTCAGGTCTTTTGTAGGTCAGCCCAGGAAATTGATTTAATTAAATCTAAAACACCAGGACACACATTTAATTAAATATTGAGAGAAGAGTTATGAAGATCATGTAAATGTCATTCATGTGTTTTATTCATGTAGAAACATGCAAGAATAATACAAATAATTGAATATTGCATATTGTATTCCACTATACCGTCCCGACAAGCGACCCATCCCAATACATCAATAGCGTATACATACACTTTCATGCAGACATGTTTATGAATAAAAACAGTTATATGGTAAGAACACCATCGTCGTATACCCAAGGTACATAATAGTATGGAATAGTATGTAGTAAAACATAATCAAACGTGAGTTTCGACGATGTAAGAACGGGTGCATATTTATAAGATTTGTTAGGTGTATTGCGACAGAGCCAGATATTTATAATTTGATTTACGGCTTTATGTTATGCATGTGTAATACTATTCATTTTGGAAATCTATAAAAGTACACTAAACACGTACACTTCATCTATAAAGAATAATTTAATGCATTGTTTCTTTTAAAAACGTTGATCAATACCTAGTTTCTGAAATGTCAAGCATACTGTATGACAATCGGAGATATCTTGTGTCTCTGATTAAAGGAAATACAATGTACGTATCAGTTTTGTTTTCAAATGACTAAAGTGCTGATTTTGAGTCTTGACATTTACGTAGTCTTCCGGTAAATACTTATCAGATCGTTATTCTAGATGTAAAATAACCACATTTATTTCCTGCAAAGCATCATATGACGCATACTATAACGTGTTACGCGAGACTACATATTGGTTACCGAAATTTTCATCTCCAGTCGGAAAGGAAACACTCAAAAGAGTTTCATTAATAATTGTTCCTGCAACGATTCGAAGCAAACATAATTCATCCTAAGTCAAGAGCATTATCCTTTCGTCCGCCGTATCAGTTTTAGAAAATTTAATTACGGAAATCTGTCAACTAAGTTTTTCATGTGGGTGAAAAAGGTGTGAGGAAATTGGACAGGGATGCCATCACTCAACTTAATCAGCTACTACAACCAGCAATGCCCACACATCTAACTTTTTACCGAATAAAGATAGTATCCCTATCTATTACAGTTATTGTATTTTGCTAAACACCTCTTGCCCTGTAATTGTGCTTGAAATAGAACATAATTATATGTCTTACTTTATTTTGAACGGTACATGTAGTTTTCTTTATGAACTTATATGTACAGACAGGCGTACTGATAAATCAAAAGCTTCTTTCAACAAATGAGCTAGATTTCACTCCCAGAATAATATTCCAGGATTTCTATAGGGTAATTAATCTCTGTAAAGTCATGCATTGACGAGGAAGTTTATATAAAATTCAGCTTCATTACAGGGGATATGAAATTGTATAGTATAATTTTGTCTGCATACGGTGGTTAATTATAAGACATATTGTGATGCCCAGGCATATAGCACCTGTCTGTATGTTATTTAATTATGCCTTGAGCTGGTTAAACTCTGTTTCATGTTATTTCTATGTCGAGCATTACAGCTACCATACAGTCTGCACTGTGCCAGTACAGATCCTTAGTATCTATTTAAGTCCGAGTCGAATGCTTTAATTATGTCTGAGAACTTGTCTGTGCGTAACCAGTTTTCGCGACTTCACCGTATTTATTTCATGCATTTTTACTTTTAAATCACTGTGTATGTGTTAAATCATCTTAGAACTAATTATTGTTGTTACTTACTGATGTTAGAGACTCTGATTTTAGCTGTCAGTCATGTATTTTTGTGATTCATTGTGTCAAATATTTGTTGACAGTTTATCATCCGCCATATTGATTTTCTTGGTAAATAGTCGCCTAGCAACTGTGGAAGTGAATTGTTTATTCAAAGCGCTGAAGCTACTGCATTTTTAGCTAATATGTATAATTTAAGCTATAGGAAGCGCAAGTTTGAGGTTATTATTGTTTGCAAGATGCTTATTTATTGTTTTAGACTATATTTATTGTAATAGACCCGAGTTTTAGCCACGGGCACTTGTTTTCACAGTGTTTACACTGTGCACGGTGAATTCACGTCGCTGCACCAAAGTTCATGTGGAGCGTTATTTTCGTGAATTTCACCGTCGCGCGGTGTGAATTACACAGTTTCACTTGTGGTGCACACTGTGCACGGTGCACAGGGCAGTGATCGTATATAAACCCCGTCCAGGCTGTGCACTGGAGCATTCACCACTCCAAATTCTTAGACCCATACTTTTGGCGATTTTTTCCGCAGAATAGACTTTTCTCGTAGGTTTAACTTTTAACTCCCAGATCTATCTGTATTCATTAAGTAACATATTTTAATTATTGTAATTTCATCTTTACACCCAATTTCATGTTAAACATTAAGGGTGTTTATTTATCTTTTTAACTATTTATTTGTTAGGGAAATAGACAGCTTCGATCGACTCGCGTATTTTTGGAATAGATCATAGGTCTGTTTTCTAGTCGTTTTGCGACGTCACCGCACATTTTGCTGACATACAGTATATTGAACATGTATTTATCATAGATCAAGTAAATGTGATGCTCATTTTATTTATTAAATTCATGAACGTTAAATCTAAAACTGGTGTTTGTTCAGTAGTTTGTTGGTAGATGGTAACAAACTTGACAGAGATCGTCAGGTGATATTGTGATCACTATTGTCCGTCTGTTCGCGGTACATGTATATAATCTATACTGCGCTGGACGCCTAATTGATAACGCTCTTGCCTAAGTCGCTACCAATATTGTGCGGGCGTGTAGCAGGGTCACTTAGCACAGATCGAGCGTAGATATACTGGTACACTAACATCCGTAAGTACACAGGCTAACCAGTGACCACAGGGTTTAGAAACACATACCAAGTTGAATTGGAGACTAACATCCGTTGGTAAATCTACACCGACTAACCACAGGGTTTAGTAATCTAATTAAGTGGTGGTTGAGACTTACCACAGGGTTAAGTAACCACAATAAAGTTGTATTTGAGACTAAAACCCGTTAGTAGATCTACACACACTAAACACAGGGTCTTGTAACTCAATCCAAGTCATACGGTATACTGTTATATCGGTTAGTGCGCTCAGTGCGTACAGTATACTGGAGAAGCCGCGAGGTTGAGGAGCGCAACAATATACACCCTTTCAATTAAGACCGTAATTAAATTGTCTCCCTTTGATGACGTCAAACGAGGGCTCAAAGCGAATACACGAGCCGATTACCGTTAGCGTGTAAAGGAAATAAAAAATGTGTCAACTTTAAACCGCTGTAAATCACGTTTTACTCTGTCGATTTTTAAAAGATGAACACTTACGAAAACAAGATCGTATAGACTTTTTAATAATGTAACTTTTGTTAATGTATTTTCAATAATAAAACATAAAAAGCCATGTTTTCGGAACAAAAATTTCAAGGGCAAGAAAATGTAAAAATAAAGAACTGAATTCAATACTCAACAATTGGCATTTAACTTGCTCAAAATGTTTATTATTTGAAGTTTTAAGAACTGTGTAGACTTAGCTTTCCAACAATTATATTATTAAAAGATATTATTAAAGTTTTAAAAGGAGAGGCATGCTTTAAAAAGTTTTCGAACCTAAATACCATGCATCACGCGCGCACAATCCACTCATTGAAACCTGACTTACATTTTATACTAGCTAGCATAAAGAAATTGTGTATTTTAATAATTCATCACACATCATAAAAGTATAGAATATTAGCTATATCATTTCAAAAGTACGACTATCCAGCCAGAAATTAAAACGTTAATTTACACAGGAGGAAATTTCTTTCTAGATATAGTTTGTACTAAAATCCGGGCGGCATGATTTTACATGTCCGCATGTGCTTACTTGTTTAGTGTTAACACGAGTACATTGATGTGTTGTTTACTACAATCAAAGAAAGTAAGGAATCACCGGAAAAGTTCACACGACGAATAACTTAAAATCAGAATCAATTCTATGTAAAATTTTGTTGTATGTAGGTAAAACTAAATTGTTTGGCAATACATGTACAATGTAGTCTGTTTCAAATCTTACTCTTCCATCATGAAACCTTTGTTCATTTGAAATTCATATAAAAGTAAATGAGAAAAGTGCTTTATTTATTTTAAATGGTGTCTACGTGTAAAAATATTGCAATAAATTATATTTAAAACATCAAAATGAGCATTGTAGCACAAGTCATACAGGTGCATGTCCATTAATTTACACTTTTTGTTCGGACGCGGAATTAGAGAGACCTCCGTGGTTAGGATAAACAAAATTTATACTTTTTTATAAAAGTAACCCAAACGTTGATTTAAAAGTGTCAATCAATGTCAATCATTTAAGGTAAAACACTGATCAATATAATGTACATGTATATTAAGATGACAGATGGTGACAACATAGTACTGATTGGTTGTATATTAGTACCCTGCTGTGAAACTAATTTAGTGTATGGTCTTGTGGCTTATCTTGATATTAGGGGATCTATGCTGTTTATTGTAAATCTTTATATAATTATACAGCACCTAGATTTATTTATGCGTTAGGGTTTTAGCACCTCATCATCTGACAAGATTTTATTTATGCATTAGGGTTTCAGCACCTTAACTTCTTAAGTATCTGTCTCACTTTAATTTGTTATGTTTTTCCCATCACTCGAATTGCAGTTCAGGTCACTTTTTGTGAATTAAGATTTACAATTCTTATATTAAAAACAAAATATTGTTAATTGTGATGTTAGTTTGAAGAGCAGTTGTATATAAATAATGTATTTTTTAAATTAATTTATAACAATCAACTGCTATCATAATCGTCATTTATACAGCTTTTTAAGCCGAATTTGCCCGAAATGGCACGTATGTAACCAGATAGGACATTCCAATAAATCGTTGTGGCTCTAATATATATGTGTATTCAAAGGCCTAAATAATTATGTCTTTGTTTTATAACAATCCATAATAAACAACACATAACTTGTGAATTGTATTGGTAAAAAGAAATGAGACATTGCAATGATCCAGAGTTAACTAGGTCTAATGGCGGTAATGATGTAGTATTGAAAGAACCAGGTGAAAATACTTAAGCTTTATATTCCCGGCAAAATATACATTTATCAAAGTACAAATATACACTGTATCTTGGCACTAACGCTCAATTTAATGTACGAAATGTGCATGACAATCAACCGAATTACAAAACAAAATTAATACAACTACAGATCTTTTTGGAAATTAACGCCCGATAATTGACCATTGTTGATAGAAAAAAATCCGAGAAATCACACGTTTCCTCCACATCCATAACATGTAACATACTATACATACATTATTAGTACATTATAAACATCTTGTTTGAAAAAACAACAGCTACAAAACATGCAATTAACGAAAAAAGCGATTAAATAATCTCTTCGCTACTGCGTTTATAGTGTCGTTAATTTGTAGAGCCCTCGTTTGACGTCACATCCGGTTACGGGAGGTAACTCTGTACATACGATTATCGCTTAATTGAAAGGGTCTATTACAGATGTTTTCTTAAAGAAATCTACAATGTACGAGGGTCAGTCAAAAATAACAGAGAGTTGTTCAATTTTATCTGGAATAATTAATAAAATAATGTGTTACAAAATGAGTTGTATGTTTGTAAATGTCAGAAATAAATCTAAGTTTTTATAGCAACGCAATCTTTTCTTTTATTTACAGCATGAGCGCATGTCATCGAGTTGCTTTCTTTGTGGCCCAGGAAACAATAATCTAATTATAGTAACCAAAATTAGTATTCATCGTAACATCGAGTCGATACCACGATAGTGTATCGAACATATACGAACAATTATTCTCTTTCGCATAATTTAGCAACTCTAAGTTATTTTTGACTGACTCTCGTACATGTGTAGAGAAATGGAGAGATGCCGGGAAACATGTGAAATATAAGATATATGCATCAAACTGTACTTCATCATGTCCACAGACATTATTTCAGAGAATATGAGGAATAGCACAATGTAATTAGGTCTTCGAGAAAATGGTTCAAATCTAATTTACATGGAGTAATGAAGCAACGTTCATAGTTATCGAGTTATGAAAACTGGTAAGAAAGACGCGTATTTGAGAACATATGCAATAGGTTCCGCTAAAGATGTATGCAGGCATACTAACAGTTATCATATTAGCATACCGTACGTTTGTAGATAGGACAAAAACATTTAAATGTGATACAAAAGATGATACATAATATGCGGGTCTTACTTACATTGGCAAACTCAGATACATAGAAAGCATATTGAAACCTGGCAAAAACCAAAACAAATTAACTCTGCAAGCGACAATTGGTAACATAAAAAGGCATTTACCTAATTTAGAAAATTAACTGGAAGGATAGAAGTACCTATACGCCTGGGGTTTTCATTAGATAAATGTTCATTATGAAAGAAAACAATTTAGTTATCGGAGACAATGTGTGTGATAAATGTAATCAGCCAGGCTGTGTATGGTTACAAATTATACAATTGTTCTGACTGAACTGGGGTTTTGGCTGAAAATTATGTTAGTAGGATGAAGTACTTTAAAAAATTTCATCATAAAGCCCAGGGCTACATGCAGAAATATTGTCTAGAAATACATCATTACATTTTCTGCAATGTATACAAATTACATTTTCTATGTCCAATGTGACAGATAAAATTCATCATTTTTATCAAAGTGCATGAAGACTGCATTGCAATGTATCAGTCGGATGTGAGTAACACATTTATTGAGTGCATGGGGTGACTTTTGTACACCCGTCACAAAGAAGGTAGTCCGTCTTAAATTACCTATGTATCCACAATCTACTCTTTCTTCGTTAAATTATTTTCCTTTGCACCCTCAAACATAGGTAAGATAATCAAGCCCAGAATAAATTCTAGCTAAAATTGAAAAAAGTTATGCTATTTGATTGATAAAATATATTATATAGTCGGGTGGCCATACTACAAAGAAGACGTGCCCCTTTGATTGAGATACATGTAGTTTGATAGACATATTTTAATAAATGCAGATTGTGATAATACATATTGATTTTTATATAATATTATGGGCTCGCACGACGTTTGATCACAATTAATAAAGTTGGTACACGTGCCCCCAGCTCAAATTGTAAGATTAACTCAAAGTCGAGTGGGATATATGAAGCAATATGACAGTTCCTCGGCATAGCTTACGTATTATCGTTTAATAATCGTGTAATAATGCCGTACGAAGAGATATTTTCGGCTGTCGTTTAATTACATTGATTCGAATTGTGTAATGCAGGGACATGTTCTTGCAACATAGATTAAATAAATCAAAAGAGGTCTGATTGGCTTACCGGAGTTAGTATACTTAACACTACATTTTGTAATTCCTCTTACAATTTGCATGAAGAGGTTACATCTATACAGGGTGAACATTAAAATATGACAACATAGACAACTTTAATAACTTTGAAATATTTGCTAACAGAGAAGAGGCTCGAATCGTTTTTAAAGCTAATGGGCCCTAATTCTTATTGAAATGAATAATCAATGCATGCGACGTTAACGTGATGTTGTACACTTTCAGTTATTCAAAGAAAAAATGTTGCGATCTAATCATTTCTATACACATGTATAAAACTATATAGACTTGGTATGCATAATGAAAATGATAAAAACAATCAATTCAAACAAATATCAGTACATTTTTATCTGCTTAGATCAACAAGAAACGCCACGCCACAAGTTGTCGCTGTATAAATTCACCCATACCAAGCAATCATGAAATAGTACTTAAATGCTTTTTTGTCAATAACGTATGCACTATTATAGTTAATGGAAACCTGATCAATTAATATCCATGTTGCCATAGATACCAATGTTATTAAAAAATAAAGTCGCAATTATAGATTACTTCAAGCATTTTGCCATTTATGTTCTCTAGCGGAATAATGCTAAATGTGCACTTTACTAATATTACAAGTACCACCCACTGATGCAGATCAGCATACTTCCACTATAGAGTCAATCAGAGTGTTTGTGTCAACACATTTCAGAACGATTCCGTCCTCTAGATTACATGTATGTTGCATGATATATAAATGTTTCCCTGGATCATTTTGAATAGATGCTGGGAACAATTTAAGGTTACCCTTCGTGTCATCTTGGTTAGAATGCTATTGTTTCTATATTACAAATTGTTTCACTAAAATACAATTACAATGCATGCTGAGTGCTTATCAGACATTAATATATGTTCATCTCTATCGATTAGGTTAGATATTAACAACTGTATGCATAGCAAATAACATCATATGGTGACATTAACTCCACAAGGTCCCTAGCCAGTTCGTCACACTCCAACTTTAATCAGATTATTATTTGATCAACAAACTAGAACAATTGAATCATAACCAAGTATTTCCGCACGAATATATAAATATGATTGTATAATGATAATCATTCAATACAGTACACGTGTGATTCCAGGAGTCCAAAGTAATGATGATAATGGTGATAGAGTCTCTGGAGATATCTCTATGAACTCATCTGACGAAATGGAAATACTATTAGTAAATCAAAACCACATTATTGATTAAACAATGCCACTCTGTGCTCATTCGATAAACTTCTGAACCAAAATATCGCTGATGAAGTACGGGGGTCATGTGAATAGTTTTACAGAACTCTTTCACGAGCAGTTTTAGAGGCGAAATTCCACGGTAGATCGTCTTCATCTGATGGTTTGCTTCATTTTTGTAATTTGGCAGTAAACATCAAACTGTGATTTAAGTCCCTGGTATGAAACCCATGTTGACAAACGTGTACTGAACGGTGAACCATCCTATCATATGCATATCCGTGTACAAGTCTGCTGGTAAAGGAATGGTAGATTTACACATTTATAATTGTGTTATTGATTTTTATATAATTGATGTATTGCCTTCAAACGAATGTATATAATTTAGCTGTTACAGCATGTATTGATGGACATAGTTTACATGAGGCTTTAAAATAGGAAATACATTTAGAAAAACAAATCTTAAGTTGTGTACATGTATAAATATTGACTTCTATATCTGTGTATGTAAAGCATTTGTTCGTCAATGATACGCAATGTTATTCTTGCAAGCAATTCATACAATAAAAACCTGACGACGGTAGGAGTCTTTTACCTTTGAGCGTGCCTACGAAATGCTTACGAAGATTATTATCAGACCAATTTCTCCATTATGTACTTGCGATTCTATGTCGCTCGTATGATGTCCACCAATAGAATAATGACAATTTCCTAAAGGTAGAACAATTTTACAGAAACGAACAACTTACTAAGTATGATAGAAATCTGTGTTTTTTCAACCTTGCTAGCATAGTATCGTGGTGGAGAAGGCATGGGCATCAACTATTATGTTTACATCTCCTATTACAGCTTTTGTTGTCATTAAATAATTAGCATGAGCAGGACGGGACACCAAGCATGAACAAATGGGGCCCTGCCATGATGACACAGACACGCTATAGATTAGCTTGAAACCAACACGCGTATGCTACATACTTGTATTGAACATATTGACTAGATGATGCCATTTACAAATAATGCAACTATAATAATATTAATTATTTTATAAATACTTAAGACTTTATTTTTTTATGAGGAAACTTATTAGACAATATATTGTTACCCAGCCACGGCCATAGTCTTTTTAAACTGCTTCATGAAGTAGTTTTTTAGTCTTTTTGCACATGCGTTTAAACGTTTGTAGCGATCTAAGGCGGACCGTTCACCAAAACATCAATTGGTAGATTCTATTACATTTGTAACTTCCTTCCAGAATCAACTGGCAATTGTTCACAAATGGATGTTACAACTGCATCAAACGATATTAACCTGACTAGACATATATTGGGTAAAAGTTATAGTCTTACGTAATGTATTAACTGCAAACTATGCTATCCGGGCTGCCTTTTACTGTAATGTATTACTTGAATTATGTTAGCGTCACGGGTTTCTAGGTTCCATTACGATATGTTCTTCTTAAATCCAAGTTAAGTCCATATGAAAACATATTAGCCAACGCGTAAGCCCAAAGATAATTACTGACTCGTATTGATCGGAGTAAGTCGGTCCTCAGACTGTCTTAAATCTTCTCGAAAAGGTACATAGTCTTCTTTATATGACACAATATCCGTTGTAAAACATATTAATAACATTGCTCGTGACTGATGTCGTATTACTCTAAAACTACTCCATCTTTTGATTTGGAACTCGCCAGGAAATTGTTTATGTAGTTACAGACCGCTTATGATTTGACTGTTTTAAGTTTGTCTGCATAAAGTATTGCAATTAAATATTTTCACGGACACTAATGGAACTGAAAAATGATAGACCTTTAACAACAATAATTAAAAATAATCTTATTCTACGGACGATACAATAATCCTCAGCATATACCCTGTCAGTCGTTCGTTGTAGATAATTAATACAGCGGATTTTCGTCTTCTCTAAAAGTTATTCTATTTATTCCATTCAGACTTGGAGAAATGTAATAACGACAGAATAAGATGCAAACTTAATCTTTGGGATTTACAATTAAGATAACAGCAAGACGGATGATTAAAGTTCAATTCTGCTAGACAAGTTAGTAAACAAAAGATTAACTTCGATCACAACTATTGACCTTTCTGAATATAACACGGTACGCACGTTAAATTGACTATATTATTGTATTTAGCATATTATAAATAGATACACGAAGTTTTTCCTGGTTAAAAATTTGTATAAATAGCTACATTTAAAATCAACTACTTATTTCCTGGTTAAAGCAATGCCGGAAAAACCAACAATCCAATGTTGCTATATATGCATGTCTCCTGTGGATGAAAGTAAAATTGTAAAGTTAATTTAAATATCTACATTTGAAATCAACTATTTATTTCCTGGTTGATTCATTGTAGCAAATACCAATACATCCATATGGCTACATACCGGTATGCATGTCACATGGGGTGGAATTGAAATTATTAACCTCAAGTCCATGGGTTAGTATTCATATGGTCAACCTTTGAGCCACCAACTACATGTAGCTACATCATTGTTAAAATGTCCCTGTCTGATGCATATCATGAACTGATAAACCAGGAAATATGAATGCCTCAGTAGATAGGTGAAAGTTGATTCCAATATCAGTCGTTGACATAGCAGAATATTTACTGATATTCCTAAGATAAACTAAATTGAACAGAAATACAGAATCTAAACACACACGACATTCAATATCAAAAGTGCACATATGACGTTGCTTTTAATATTATTTAAGATGAGGTAACACTATACATTTTAATCACACTTGACTGAGTATGGAGACGCGAAAGGAGCAATTCAAGTGTTCAAAATACGCACAACCTGAACACAGCACAATTGATCATTGTACAAATGTTTTAAGCAATGGGACAACTTTCGTCTTAACCAATGGTTGTGTCAAACGTGTCTTCATAACAGGGACTGATATGCTGGAAAAATTAATGCTATGGCTTCCCATGTCAGGCATAACAAAAATATGCTGAATTGGTAATAAAAGTGCACACACTACAAAACGCATTGCCGATGGTATTTCAAAATGAATACCTCAATACATATACATTCTTTCCGTATTTAATTTAAATATAACCAAATATATAAAATGTAGCCATCATTGAAATACATTCTTACATAAATCATATTATGCATATAACGGTTTGAGTAATGACAATTTTATTTTATACTATCCATAGAAAAACAGCAGCTTTGGAGAGCAGAATACCTCGAACGAGGACATTATAATTGACATTTAGTTGTGTCCAGTATAATAGGACACTTTGATTTCTTCACTCGATAATGATAGCGCGTGGAAATTGGAGTCATATTGAATTGCCTTCATTTTCTATGAAGCACGTGCGAGGTTTTCGACAAATGGAACATTTCCATTAAATTCAGCGTTTAAGTGAATCGGTAATTGCGTAGTTTTCATACAAGTCTTTTACCAACAGTTTTCACGTAGGCGACAGTGCTTCTGTTTATTTGATTTGATCACCCATTCGCTCTCAATGCTCAGAGAATGAAGTTCCCTTTCAATGTAGTCGTACTCATTTAACATGTTAAACCATACGATCATGAATGATACGGTTGAATATTTGTATGAACTAGATAGTGCATGGAACATCTATAATGTAAAATGTAATTCATACTGTTGAAAGCCCAATTCACATTGCGTGCGACATGCTTAAGCACGAGTTCTGATGTGGTATCAGAAAACGATTGTTTCTGTACGTTACTAGACCAATAGTTATTATGGGCAACTGTTTACTTTCTTTTCGACATTAATTCGATAGTCGTCTAGATTAAAGAATACTTTGACAAATCGTGTTCTGTTAAATATTTTGTAAGATATAACCTCCAAATCTTTATCCATCAACTCTGAGTCACAGAGGCTTAACTACATGTACATACCCCTTGGCATGGTATTTTACTTGACACAATGTCTGTGTGTAAACTGTCAGGCAAACCTAAAAGACTACGAATTATCTTTCATCTGAATACTCTCTAGATTCGACTCCCGGGGTTACAACGTTATAATTATATTAACTTATCTGACATACTTGCCTTGTGCATACCGAAGCTGTCAGTTGGATGCATAAGAGCCGTTAGTACTAGCTAATAGATAATTATAGATAAAAACTAGAAAGACCAATGCTCTGTCGTGTCGTACCATTTTTAAAAAATGTTTGATTAAGGGAATAACAATCGGAAAGAAAATATATCCTGTATGAAATTAATTACCCTCCTCCGGGCGAACCATTGTCAGTTTTCTACTGCTATTATGTACACTATGCTTGTCAATACGCATTTTGAATACTTTTGCTTCACATTACCAGTAAATGAATGTCATATATGGAAGTAAGAGGAAAGCACGAGAAAATCAAATAAACATATACCAAGTTTTAAATAACAAAAACACAATTTCTAATATAATTTGCCAGAAGTAATCTTTTTGTCTGGTAAAAATGTGTTTCCATTACACAAATAACTCTTAAGACCAGTTTAGTTAGCACAACATAATTACATTACTTCTTATAATTATATTACAAGACCGGACTTATTTAAAGAAAAAACATAAATAAATTACTTCTTATATTTTTGTGTAAAGTGTAATACATGTAAAATAAAGACCAACTTGACTGCTTCTCAACATTCATAATTTAGAAATTAAAAGAATTTATCTAGTCATATCCCCTATTAATCATTATCTGGGATAGTGACATAGTTTAGATTACATTATAACACTTTTACTTCCTTATAAATTATGATGTGGTATTCTTTGATAATAAAATAGTATGTAATCAAACAAAGAAAGAGCTCATCGAAGTGTGTAAATTTTGCACGTTTACACAGTGCCTTTATATATCGGTTGGTTTATATATTAGTTTTCTATTAATTTTGTTTATCTAATAGTATACAAGTAATTTTCGCTTTAATACTAATGCCCGTAGTACAACTAGCAGAGTCGATGCAAACTTCAACGAAATGTTAACATCGCATACCAGTTTGACTTGACTAATATGAAAAATGAAAATGAAAGCGGATTGTAAAACAAACAAAACATTCTTCCCCGTTTTCTTGTAAATATAACATTTACTACGATATAGTAGAGGTCATGATCTGCAATGAAATCCAAATACATAGATGGTGATTTTCATAAAAAAAACTTAATCTAAGACAATCTAAGGTGACATGAGAGACTGTTATGACAGCCAGTTCCATCGTCGCTGTAAGTCTGTATGGACGTCCTTTGTTTACAATTGAAATAAAGAAGTAATCACTGCTACTACAGCTTATTTATTGTAAAGATGACCAGCACGACGTGAGCGTAGAATCATCTACCATGATACCAGCGTGTTGAGGTGAACAACGAATTATTAATTGTGATTTTGTGACTTTTTTCATTAACCCTGTAAAGAAAGTGGGTGGGGAATTCAAAAGCGGTAATTTTCCCGCCCCAGGGTTACGATAGAAAATTCGTCACGCTCCACTGGTCATATATACGTTACTTACTTGACCATTGACAGAACAGTCCTGACCCCTCAAGGGAAGCAACTATGGCTTAACTACGTACTGATAAAGGAGTAGTTACTCCCTTTCCGATTCAGATAACAGCTTCGATTATTCGCAGCCGATACGGCCACAGTGGTTTTATTCGGAACTGGACGACGCCCTTGATGGCCTAAACAAAGACGATTGTGTTAAGGAAATCCTACAAATATGCCGCTCTGACCATTCTAAAATCTCAGACTTTAGAGACAGACCAGCAGAAAGGGCACAGAGCTTCCCTAACTGCCCACAGACGACTCTTGTGAACAGGCGGAATTCAGCCACCGGCACTAAAGAGGAGAAATGTGCCGTTGACTGTTATACACTATACTCGTTCACACAAGGTATACATAACCGTGATATACAAACTGTTTTCACAAACAACGGTCTAACGGAAACTGACTCCACCATAATGGTTGAAGACGATACAGAAAAATCATTCTCTACACCTGATATATACGGCATGCTATCTAATATGCAAAGCGATATTAGCGACATTAAGAAGAGACAGGCTACCGACTCCGTAGTGCTTGAATTTATTCAAACCGATGTATGCCAAGTTATCAAACTGTTCAGAACTATCCACGGATCTATCAACAGTGTCCTTTCGCGTATGGGCACTATTGCAAATTCTTTAGCACAAACGAACAAGCTAAAAGATGACTGTGCTAGAATGGAAACGGCACTTTCTACTATGAATAGACGCTATCTCGAGGAACAACCACCTCTGAAACAACACACAGCAAACGTATCTGCCGAGCCAAATGAACCGAAAACACCAGACAATCGTGTTAGCTACAGTGCTATAGTACAGTCCATAAAACAACCGAAAACGATCGAACCCGCTAATTATAGAGTAACTGACAAGGATGAACCTGCTACAACTGTACATGTAAACATTTTGGATGCATCCAGCGTCTCTGCGAAGCCGATACCAGAACACACGACCGACACATCAAATGCTGACAATACTAACTCAGGCTTTAAGGCTGTGAGGCGGAAGAAAACCGCATCCTACTTCCTTAGTAATATCGATGGAGATGTAGTGAAGCAAGACATTTATGACTTTATGAAGTTTAAAAACGTAACACCAAGCTTCATTAATATTTATCACGGTAGAAACGGTTCGGCCGCGAAAGTGAAAGTATTCATTGATGACGAGCATACATTAACCACAGCGACTTCTGGCCACCCGATATCACGTGCCGGAAGTGGATAAATAGGCAAGATTGGGAAAGACAGAAGACCGAGCACCGCTACCACCCGAAAGCTCCACGACACCAACATCAACGCTTTAAAGACAATGTAGATTACTCACGTGACCATCGTTACAACGAAGGCACGGATTCCCATTCTACATACTCAAACTATGACAATTACCACAACAACCGATATCGAAGAAACCACAACTACCGACAACAGGACGACAGCGATATTCCTAGATACGATGATGGTTACGACAAACGTGATTGGGATCGTCACTCGATAGACAATTAACGTGTGAATTATCTTATATATAGCTTACTTGTACAATGTCTTACCATATTCATTTGTTATTACATCTGTTTTTGTCAACTATGCTGTTAAACCTACTATGTTGGAACGTTAGAGGCATAATGTCTTCAGCCTACAGCCTCTCTGAACTACTTGACAAAAAGAGCATTGATGTAGCATTGTTAACAGAACATAAACTTTTATATAGATCTCAAAACTTTTTGCAATCTATTAACATTGATTACTATTCTGTAAACACTTGTGATAACAGTACCGATAATTATGGCCACTTGAAATGTGGTAAAGCTGGAACAGCCATACTCATACGTAAATCATTACGGAAATATATTTCCTTAGTACCATTATATTTATTTTGTGTATACCTACCCTCTGACAATGATGTTAATTCATATAATGAAACTCTATGTGATGTTCAATCAATCATGTCGCATTATTGTAGAATTGGAACTGTTATATTCGCTGGTGATTTTACTGCACAACTTGTCACATATTCGCATCAATTCCCGAATCTTAAATCTGAACTCCTATCCGAGTTTGTCCGTAATAACCGCCTGGTATCCCTCCACAACCTATTTCATATTAACAAGTTTACTTTTCTCCCCACCAGAACCACTATTGACCACGTATTTGTTGAGGGTACCTCCAGCCACATATGTTCTAGCTACAGTGTTTCAGAACCCCATGAAATCCTAACCTCCGACCATTTGCCTATGATGTTTCAGGTTAACATCAGTGGCGACCGAATTCGTTCAAAATTACACATAAGCCCGAGCATAAATTCGTCAAAATGTACTCCCGCTCACCTCAGAAAGTTCAATGAAGAAATTGATCAGCAAGTACGTAGAATGCTAAACACGCACGATATTGACAGTCTCGGGCCGGACATCATCAACTCCGCGATCTCAAACTTTATCCGGGAAGCTGAAAAGCATCTTCCGAAAACACAGTTTAATAAGGCCGCAAAACCATACTGGTGTCCGGAACTTAAAGACGCGCATGCGCGCGCAAGGTGATTCCGTTCTCTTTGGCTACACCATGGACGTCCCCGGTCACGCACGAACGAAACATATACAAACTATAAGGTAGCGAAGAGAGCATTTAGACGCCTACAGCTACACAGCATAAATGCGCACGAAAATACGATATTCGATAGGCTAAACAAAGCAGCGGACTCGGACTACAAACTGTTTTGGAAACTACTGAAACGCAAGGGCGGATCTAACTTCGAAGTATGCAATACGCTTCGCGTAAATGGTCAAAACTTTCACGATGCAGACGTTATATGTGGATTTTTTCAACATTTTAACGATGTATTTGGTACTGACAACAATGGCGACGATTTATCCCCTGAATATCAAACGTAGCCAAATGATTATATCTTCAGGCCACTAAGCGTTTATACCCAACTACTACTCAGACCAATCAAATCGGACGAACTAAACACAATAGTTACCAAACTAGCGCGAACAAAGGCCCCAGGCCACGATCAAGTTTTTAACGAGCATGTGATCCACGGTGGAAACTCAATAAAACTCATGCTTACTTCGCTTTTCAATGCTATACTACATAACCTCAAGGTCCCAGATGACTGGCAAACAAGCGTCATCATACCGATATATAAGGGCAAAGGGAAAGTGAAAACAGAACATACGAGCTATTGCCCAATTTCTCTAATCCCGGCTTTCTGCAAGATATTCGAGAAAATTATCTTAAACAGGATTAACGACCACCTAAAGCGAAATTATATTTCATTTCCGAGTGCACAACAACAGGGTTTCCAATCGGACCTAAGTTGTTTATCGACAGCCTTTGCGGTTCAAGAGACGATCTTATACAATATTGAACGTCGTTCAGACGTCTACTTAGCATGTCTCGATCAGAAAGCTGCTTTTGACACGGTCAGACTAGGCAGACTAGGTTTCACTGGCAAATTTCTACGCCTGCTAATGTCCACCCATAGTAACCTAATATCTGTATGACTTTCAGGTCATGCTTCAGACACGATCAGTGTAAAAAGGGAGTGCGACGAGGCGGTGTATTGTCCAAATTCCTATACCTTGTATATATCGACGACCTACTTAAACAACTTGAAAGTAGTCGTCGAGGGTCAAAAGTCATGTCTGTTAATTCTGGAAATCCCGCATTTGCCGACGATATATCGTTAGTCGCACTCACGCCATTCCGACTACAGAAAATGGTTGCCATCGTATTCCAGTATTGCTACCAATGGCACGTTGCTATGAACGTCCAAACTGATACTTGTCACTTTTGATGTATTTAAATCTTGACTTGTACCAGTAACTTGTTTTTACATCGTGCATAGAGGTCGCAATTTTGGTCCGAATTTTATGAAACTTGGCAGCAATGATCGTCGGAAGCTAATCTAGGTAAAATAAAATTTTGAATTAACCAGAGCCAAAATCTAGGTCACTAGGTCAAAACATAGAAAAAAACAAGATATAGTCACCAGGGGTCGCAATTTCGACCTTACACTTGTGAAGTTTAGTCACAATGATCACCTTACAAAAATCAAGGTCATGTAAGAAATTGGATTAACCCGAGTTAAAAACTAGGTCACTAGGCCAAATTATAGAACAAATCTTTAGAAGGCGCCCTTTTTACCTAATCTTTATGAAACCATGTCACATGGATCATGAAGATAAAATGTAGGTCAAATTCAATATTTACTTATCATGAGTTAAAACTAGGTCACTAGGTCAAATAATAGACAAACCTTCATGCGCCAAAAAGTCGCATCAATTATTTTCACCTATTGACCTAATTTTGGACCCAAATTATTCAATAACATACTTGTCTTAGATATTTTGAGATGAGCATTGTGACCAAGTTGCATAAATATTAGACCAAAAATGTGAATTTTGTTCCTACACAACGTTTTCCTTTGATTTTAACTAGCGACCTACTTTTTGACCCCGGATGACCCAATTTATAACTTTGACCTAGATTTTGTTGATATTATTATTGTGACCAAGTTTCATAAATATAAGGTCAACATTATGACCTCTAGCGACTTCACAAGGTTTTGCAACAATTTGACCTAGTGACCTAGTTTTTTACCCTTGGTCATCCATTTTCTATATTGACCTAAATTTTGTTCAGATGATCACTCTGACTAAGTTTCATAATCATAAAGTCAAAATTGTTAATACAAATGCAACTGTGGACGAACAGACAAAGAGAACAATCACTATTTCTCCCGAATCGATAGATTCGTGTACATTTTGTATATTGTCATTATTGTGTACTGTTTAAACACAAATATCCTTTTTCCATTAGACACACATGTATACAACACATGATATGTGTAAATTTTAAACAAATTGGATTAATATTAAAGAAATGAATAAAACTTTTGTTTCCCCTTCCAAGTGCTATTTTGAGTCATTGTGTCGACATTTGAATGGGTAGTATACCAACACGTATACTGGCATATTATATGAAAAGTAAATTGTCTGATGATAAAATCAATATTTGTATTTGATAGAAGAAGGTTGTATCTTTCAGAAAATATAAGCTTTAAGGTGCAATTAGTAAATATTTAACGACTTACACGGGAATTATTAGAACTTAAAATTCCACATGTAGTATGAAATAAGGAAAATGCTGAAATTGCTACCAAAAGTGACCTTAAACATGTCGATTTTTTTGTATTTTCCCCACTGAACTCGCATATTTGACGTTTTGTCTGTAGTTGATAATAGTCTGTAGATGATGAAAATGCAAAGAAACTCTGTTTTGCAATTTGTTTGAGGTTGACCATATTTTTTAGCTTCAATGACTGGACTATAGTAGGGTACGACTGACTATTACTTTACCCACATATGATATAGATTTTACCCATGTTACCGTACAAACTATGTTATCTGCCTCTTCGGGCATTTTAGAACGTCCGTTGCTAATGACGTTAGTATAACGTATATGACGTCATCAATTGTTCGAGTATTTACACATGATATAATTCACCCCACAATTTTCAAATTTAGCTTTCATATGAGACTAAAATTATTAATTTACTAACTCATTTGGCAAAGTTATGACCCTTCAACAAGCGGACATTTATTTTGAAACACCCTGTAGATATATGCAAGAATAATACAAATAATTGAATATTGCATATTGTATTCCACTCTATCGTCCCGACAAGCGACCTATTCCAATACATCAATAGCGTATACATACACTTTCATGCAGACATGTTTATGAATAAAAACAGTTATACGGTAAGAACACCATCGTCGTATACCCAAGGTACATAATAGTATGTAAAAACATAATGGAACGTGGGTTCCGACGATGTAAGAACGAGTGCATATTTATAAGATTTGTAAAGTGTATTTTGACAGAGCCAGGTATTTATAATTTGATTTACGGTTTTATGTCATTGATGTGTAATACTATTCATTTTGGAAATCTATAAAAGTAGACTAAACATGTACACTTCATCTATAAAGAATAATTTAATGCATTGTTTCGTTTAAAAACGTTGATCAATACTTAATTGCTGAAATGTCAAGCATACTGTATGACAATCGTAGATATATTGTGTCTTTGATAAAAGGAAGCACAATGTACGTATTAGTTTTGTTTTCAAATTACTGAAGCGCTGATTTTGAGTCTTAACATTTACGTAGTCTTCCGGTAAATACAGATCGTTATTATAGATGTAAAATAACCACATTTATTTCCTGCAAAGCATCATATGATAAATGCTATAAAGTGTTACGCGAGACTACATACTTGTTACCGACATTTTCATCTCCAGTCGGAACGAAAACACTAAAAGAAGTTTCATTAATAATTGTCCCGGCAAATATTCGAAGCAAACATTTTTCATCCTAACTTAAGAGCATTATCCTTTCGGCCGCCATATCAGTTTTTGAAAATTTAATTGCGGAAATCTGTCAACTAATTATTTCATGTGGGTGAAAAAGCTATGATAAATTGGGCAAAGAAACCAGCACTCAACTTAATCAGCCGGGCACATAAATCAGTAACATCACAACACAACTACACTGAGCAATGCCCACACACCAAACTTAATACCATATAAAGCACAGTATTTCTACCTATTACAGTTATTGTATTTTGCTAAACACCTCTTGTCCTGTAATTGAGTTTGAAATAGAACGTAATTATATGTCTTACTTTATTTTGAACTGTACAGGTAGTTTTCTTATTGAACTAATACGTACAGATAGGCGTACTGATAAATCAAAAGCTTCTTCAAACACACGTCTAACTAAATGAACTAGATGTCACTCCCAGAATAGTATTCCATGATTTCTATAGGGTAATTAATCTCTGTAAAGTCATACATTGACGAGGAAGATTATATACAACTCAGCCTCATTACAGGAGATATGAAATTGTATAGTATAATTTTCTCTGCATAAGGTCGTTAATTATATGACATATTACCGATGTTTTCTGATAGAAATCTACAATGTACGAGGGTCAGTCAAAAATAACTGAGAGTTGTTCAATTTAATCTGGAACAATTAATAAAATAATGTGTTAAAAAGTTGTATGTTTGTAAATTTCAGAAATAAATCTAAGTTTTTATAGCAACGCAATCTTTTCTTTTATTAACAGCATGAGCGCATGTCATTGAGTTGCTTTCTATTGGGCCCAGGCAAAACGAATATAATTATAGTAACCAAAATTGGTATACATCGTAACATCGATTAGATACCAAGATGGTGTATAGAACATATACGAACAATTATTCTCCTTCGCATTTTTTAGCAACTCTCAGTTATTTTTGACTGACCCTCGTACATGTGTAGAGAATGGAGAGATGCCGGAAAACATGTAACATATAAGATACATGCATCAGACTGTACTTCATCATTTCCACAGACATTATGTCAGAGAATATGAGGAATAGCACAATGTAATTAGGTCTTCGAGAAAATGGTTCAAATCAAATTTACATGGAGTAATGTAGCAACGTTTATAGTTATCGAGTTATGAAAACTGGTAAGAAAGACGCGTATTTGAGAACATATGCAATAGGTTCCGCTATAGATGTATGCAGGCATACTAACAGTTATCATATTTGCATACCGTACGTTTGTAGATAGGACAAAAACATTTAAATGTGATACAAAAGATGATAATAATATGCGGGTCTTACTTACATTGGCAAAACTCAGACACATAGAAAGCATATTGAAACCTGGCAAAAACCAAAACAATTTAACTCCGCAAGCGACAATTGGTAACATAAAAAGGCATTTACCTAATTTAGAAAATTAACTTGAAGGATAGAAGTACCTATACGCCTGGGGTATTCATTAGATAAATGTTCATTATGAAAGAAAACAATTTAGTTAACGGAGACAATGTGTGTGATAAATGTAATCAGCCAGGCTATGTTTGGTTACAAATTATACAATTGTTCTGACTGAACTGGGGTTTTGGCTGAAAATTATGTTAGTAGGATGAAGTACCTTAAAATACTTCATCATAAAGCCCAGGGCTACATGCAGAAATATTGTCTAGAAATACATCATATAATTTTCTGCAATGTACTATATACAATTGACGTTTTCTTTGAGCAATGTGATTGCTAAAATGATGTCGAATTGCATGAAAACTGCATTGAAATGATTCATTGCGACTACCTCTTACCACACCAGTTATCGTCGAAGATGACGTGTTCCTTTGATTGGGATAGTATGATCGACATATTCTGTTATATTACATACTGCTTTTTATTTTGTTATGGTCTCACACGACGTTTGATCACAATTAATAAAGTTAGTATACGTGCCGCCAGCATAAATTGCAAGATTAACTCGAAGTCGATAGGAATATATGAAGCAATTTGACTGTTCATCGGCAAAACTTACGTATTTTCTTGCAATTGTCGTGAAATAATGCCATGCAACGAGATATTTTCAGCTGTCGTTTAATTACATTAGTTCGAATTGTGGAATGTAGGGAAATGTTCTTGCAACAAAGATTAAATAAATCAAAAGAGGTCTGATTGGCCTACCGGAGTTAGTATATTTAACACTACATTTAGTCATTCCTATTACATTTCGCATGGATGGGTTCCATCTATACAGGGTGAGTATTAATATATGACAACATAGACAACTTTTATAACTTTCAATGATTTTATAACAGAGAAGATGCTCGAATCGTTAAAGCTAATGGGTCCTAATTCTTTTTGGATATGAATAATAAATGCATGCGAGGTTAACGTACATATTCAGTTATTCAAAGAAATGTTTTTTCGATCTAAGCATTTCTATGCACGTGTATACAACTATTTAGTCTTAATAATGATAATTATAAAACAATTAATCTAAACAAATATCAGTACATTTTTATCTGCTTAGTCCAACAAGAAACGCCACAAGTCATCGCTGATAAATTTTACCCATACCAAGCAATCATGCAACGAAACTTAAATACGTTTTTCCAATACAGTTGAACGAATGCACTATTCTAGTTAATGGAAACCTGGCCAATTAATATCCATGTTGGCATAGATACCAATGTTATTTAAACATAAAGTCTATAGAAGACTCCAAGCATTTTGACATTTATGTTCTCGCATGATATTCTATAGTACCATCCAATGGTGTAGATAAGCAGACTTCCGATTTAGATTACACGCATGGTGTTTTGTGTCAACACATTTCAGAACGATTCCGTCCTGTAGACTGTGTTGTATGACATATAAATGTAACCCTGAATCGTTTTGGAGATATCCGATATTTCTGGCAACAATGTAAGGTTACCCTTCATGTGGATTTAAGTACAATGGTAGTGTGTCTATGTTACAAATTGCATCAATAAAATATAATAACTAGGCATCTTGAGTGTTTATCAGATAGGAATATAATTATGTACTCATAATTATATACTTATATCGATTAGCTTAGAGATTAAAAAAAACTGAATGAATAGCCAATACTATCACATGTTGACATTAACTCCACAAGGTCCCTAGCCAGTTCGCCACGCTCCAACTTTAATCAGATTATAATTTGATCAACAAACTAGAACAATTGAACCTTATCCTATTATTGCCGCACGAATACATAAATATGATTCTATAATGATAATCATTTAATACAGTGCACGTGTGATTCCAGGAGTCCAACGTAATGGTGATAATGGCTATAGAGTCTCTGGAGATAACTCTTATCAACTCATCTGACAAAATGGAAATACTATTAGTAAATCAAAACCACATTATTGATTAAACAATGCCACTCTGTGTTCATTCGATGAACTTCTGAACCAAAATATCGTTAATGAAGTACGGGGTCATGTGGCCTTAAACATACTTTTACAGAACTCTTTCACGAGCAGTTTGAGAGGCGAACTTCCACGGTTGATCGTCTTCATCTGATGTTTTGATTCATTTTTGTAATTTGGCAGTAGACATCAAACTGTGATGTAAGTCCCTAGTAAGAAAGTTATGTTGACAAACGTGTACTGTGCGGTGTACCATCCTTACACTTGCATATCAGGTTACAAGTCTGCTGATAAAGGAATGGTTGATTTATACATTTATAATAGTTATGTTTATTTTAATATCATTTATTTGTTGTCTTCAAACGAATGTACATATATATAATTTAGTTGTAAGAGCATGTGTTGATGGACATAATTTGCACGAGGCGTTAAAATAGCAAATTAATTTAGAAAAACAAATCTTAAGTTGTGTTTATGTATGAATATAGACTTCTATATCAACGTATGCAAAGCATTTGTTCGTCAATGATACTCAATGTCATTCTTGCGAGCAATTCATACAAAAAAACCTGACGATGGTAGGAGTCTTTAACGCTTGAGCGTTACTACGAAATTTTTACAAAGATTACTTATAATTAGGCCAATTTGTCCATAATGTACTTGCCATATTGTGTCGGTCGTATGATGCCCACTAATAGAATAATAACAACTTCCAAAAGGTAGAACAATTTTACAGAAACGAACAACTGAGTAAGTCTGATAGAAATCTGTGTGTTTTTTACCCATGCTAGCATAGTATCGTGGTTAAAAATGCATTGACATCAACTATTCTGTTTACATCTCCTATTAAACTGTTGTTGTCTTTACATAAATTGCATGAGCAGAACGAGATATCGACTCACAAGAAGAACGAGTGTGGCCCTGCCATGATGACACAGACACGCTATAGTACTTACTTACTTACTAGATGGAGCCATTTACAAATAATGCAACAATAATAATATTAATTATGTTATTAATAATAAAGACTATATTTAATGAGGAAACTTATTTGACAATATATTATATCAATCTTCCATAAGATCCTCAACAATGAACAGTTAATTAAAAAATAACTATGCAAAGCAAAAAATGATATTTGATATTTTGGCACCCAATAATCATAAATTCATCATGTAAGAAGTGGCGCCCAGCAACGGCCATAGTTTCTGTAAATTGCTTTATGCAGTAGTATTTAAGTCTTTTTTGAACAGGCGTTTAAACGTTTGTAGCGATCTATAGCGGACGGTTCACTAAAACACCAATCGGTAGATTCTATTAACTTCCTTCCGGACTGAACTGACAAACTGTCCACAAATGGATGTTACTACTGCATCAAATAATATTAACCTGACCAGACATATATTGTGTAACAGTTATAGTCTAACGTAATGTATTAACTGCAAACTATGCTATCCGGGCTGCCTTTTACTGTAATGAATTACTTGAATTATAATAGCGTCGCGGAAATTCGAGGTTCCATTACGGTATGTTTTTCTTAAATCCAAGTTAAGTCCATTTGAAAACATATTAGCAAACGCGTAATCCCCAAGATAATTACTGGCAAGAATTGATCGAAATAAGACGGTCGACATACTGTCTACATCTTCTCGTAAAGGTACATAGTCTTCTTTATATAACATAATATCTGTTGTAGAACACAATGGCAACATCGCTGGTAACTGATTTCATATTACTCTAAAACTTCTCCATCTTGTCATTTGCATCTCGCCAGGAATTGTTTATGTAGTTACAGACCGCTTATGATTTGACTGTTTCAAGTATGTCTGCATAAAGTAATGCAAGTACACAATTTCTCGAAAAACTGATACTGAAAAATGATAGACCTTTAACAACGAAAATTAAAAAACTCTTATTCTACGAACGATAAATAATTTACAGAATATACCATATCTGTCGCACGTTGTAGATGTTTAATACCTCGGATGCTCGTCTTCTCTAAAAGTTATGCTATTTATTCCATTCAGACTTGGAGAAATTTAACAACGACAGAAAGAGATGCACTCTTAATCCTCTGGATTTACAATTGAGATAACAGAAAGACGGGTGATTACAGTTCTATAATCAGCTAGACAATTTAGTAAACAAAATATTAACTTCGATTACAACCGACTATTGACCTTTCTGAATATAACTCTGTACGCACTTTACTTTGACTTTATTATTGTGTTTAGCATATTATAAAAAGAGATACGAGGTTGGCTTTGGTTAAAAGTTAATATATATATCTACTTTTTTAATCAAATATTTAATCCTGGTTGAATCATTGCCGGAAATACCAACAACCTAATGTGGCCATATATGCATGTCTCCTGAGGTGGAAGTGAAAGTTTAAGCCTCAAGTCCATGCGTTAGTACAGGGTGTCCAAAAAGAAGGTATACAGTTTCGGGGTAATTTTTATCAATTCTTAATGTTATACTATCGCAAAGAAATGTTTCATATGGGTAGACAAAGAAGTGTTTTCTGGTACCAGTTTGAAAATTGTAACTCGTATGATTTAAAAAGAAATGTCAATTTCAAAAAGAAATACCTTATTTTGACTGTGGCGTCATTTTGGCCTAATTTATGACGTTTTTCCAAATTTCTGTCTCATGTTTCCCGTCTTGCACACATTCTTTAAAAGTGTTGATTACAGGTTTTCTTAAATTTCATTTTGATGTTGATCAGGAACAGTTGTGTATATTAGCTTCAGATTGTACATTAGCGATTTTGAATAGCCCAAAAGAAAGAAGCCACATGGATTAAGAGCTGGGCTGTGGGAGGGCCATTCCACACCGCATGGGTGTTTCCTAGAAATTATTTTGACACCAAATGTTTCGTGTAATTCATCCAACACTGTGCATTGCAATTTGTGACTCTAGTGCCACTTGCATGAATCTTACAACATGAACTTGCTTAACAAAGGCAAGTAACAACAGAATGGGTTTACTTCTTTCTATTTGGCTGTCTGAATGGCTAGTGAATAGCCTATTAAAAACCAACGAACATGCCCATTCTCGTGAGACATATCATATACATAATATCAGTTTAGATTTTTGTGAAATGCAATGAACACTTTCAAAGAATTGGTTCAAGACAGGAAACAACAGAAGCACAGAAACTCTGAAAACGTCGTAAATAATGTCAGCCAGACGTCACGAACAGAAATACGGTAAGTTGACATTGTAAAAATAAATATCCATGTTACAATGTTCAAAGTGATGCCAGAAAAACTTACATCTTTTGACTAACCATGTGCAAAATTTCTTTCCGATAGCAAAACGTTATGATTTAATCAAAATACACTGAAACGGTATAATAATCTTTGGGACACCATGTATTCATACTATATGGTCAAGCTATGAGCCACCAACTACATGTAGCTAAATAATTGTCACATTGTCCCTGTCTGGTGCATAGTATGAACTGATAAGAGAGGAAATGTTAATGACCTCAGTAGATAGGTGAAAGTCATATCAACGGTTGTTTATACAAGGTGAATCCAATACCAGTCATTGACATAGCAGTAGTAAGAACTAGTTAATTTGCCGCAAGCTGTCAGTGACCGCTATTTAAATTAAATGCGTTATCGTGAAAATATTATGACAAATTGGACGCTAAGTCAGAAACAGCAGAGTTCAAATTACCTTAGTAGGCGGCCACGGTTACCAGTACACGGGCGTGGTTACTTCTTGGTATACGTCGACAGGTTTCAAAAACTTAATTATATTTAGATTTTGTGTAAGTTTTTACTCTTATTATAAAATACATTTAGAATCAAAAGCCCGAGTCTACGGCATTTATCTGAAGTTAATGTACAGGTTTCGCAATGCCCATTATACCGGTAAATGACAACAGGAGCATAGGTTTCAAAACGGAAATTGTACAGACAATATATAGCCAAATCACGAGCCTGGTATTTCATTGATTAGCAATAAGTCAAATGTGAATACTTTAAATAAAGATATATATAGACATACAGTACATGTTTTGAACACAGTATTGACAGTAGTATATAATTTCATTAACTTGATTTGGCTCCCAATGTTTATACGTGTATATAAAATGCCCTTTTTAAACGTACACAGTTCTACAGAGCATAACTTGTATGTTTGAAAACGAGTTGTCACTCTATTGCTGATGATCAAGTCTAGCTATCTTCCATACTGAACAACAGACTTTCTTCTATATCTCCAGGACACCTGATACGATTCATTATGTCTTTTCATGAAATTCCCAGGGTTTCTTGTATTGGTCCTCAGACATTATTGACTCGGCACTTAGATAAACTCGTTATATTTCGTACAAAAGTAAAAGTAGGCTAACATGTAAATATTGCACTTAATATTCACCGGCATCATTGTGAGTTACGACAGTAACTTTTGTGTGTATATTAATGATATTGTTCCAACCTTACTTGATCACCTTTGTGTGTTAGTGCCTTGTGTCCAGAATCATGAATAAACTGCATTTGTATTGTATTGTGTTATTATACCGTCGTTTTTTGTGCCCAATTTAACCACTCTGCACGTGTTGATTGCGCGTGTATGTGTGGTAGTGGTGTAAAACATCGTTCATCTGAAGTCCAGCATAAGTGGAACTGAAATTAAACTACCATGGCGAACAGAAATACCCCTTGTTACCGAGAATAATTTGACAGTAATGGATATTTTGGTTAATCGACATACTCTGAACAGTGTTCAGTGCAAGATTCATTTATTGTTTATATAATTTTTGTTACGTTTTGTTGATTAATTAAGGTGGTTTTATTTACCCAAAGAAAACATATTGAAATGTTGTTCAGATATTGTGTTCAAACAGATGATAAACCCTCGAACGGCATAGAACATGGTTTACACATATTCGTGATACACCACTTCTCCGTTCAGTTTTTTTATATGGTACGGACGAAACTGGGAAATGATGTAACACTAAGACAAACTCTGTACACTTGTCCACCAGTGCGTTAGAACAGTTTTCAGTTCCATCAGAGCCCTATTATTATAACAGAACCAATCTCTGATGGAACTGAGAAGTTGCGTACATGATATAGCAACCTAGTACGGTATTTCAAACATACGTACATTCATATCTATACACGTTGTAATACGCCCCATCCTATTTCCATTTTGCAATGCCAACATATTAAGTGGCTATAGTTCATTTTAATGTGCATACTTAAAATAGCCGCGAGGATGCATTACCATGAATAATAAACGCTTTATTGATTTGCAATCTGGAAAGCTTTGATTAAACGTTTGAATAATTTAAAGTTAATTGCAGAATTATAAATCCAATGATTAGGTTTCAATATTCATTACTGTACACTTTTCAAACGGGAATAATCACGCAACAATCCAGAACAGATTATCTGCCCCGGAACATGTGGACAACGGCTGTATTTATTACAGGCACAATCAGGTATAACATTATTTAATCAAGGTTATGGGATTATCGACTGTAAAAGCATGTATTCTCATGTGTAATACAATTTAGGGTTTTGAGAACCCAGCTGGTATAATGTTAATGATATCCTGACTTACAAAAAATGTATGTACTTGATATGACGAAGAATCATGCGTACAACCGCATCGATGAAACAAATGCAAATCATCCACGCTTATATTTATAAGCGTACATGTATGAGTATTCCGCTGGAAATGAGAAGGTCGTAAGCATTATAAGACTGTAACGTATTTAAAATCAGCATCACAAGGCGCTTCTTATGTGTCTATTTTCATGGAAATCGGAACTTGTCATAGAGGATCTATCACGAGTTGTCAATTGATATAAATTTATATAAAACGAGTTTTGGAAATTTTATCAAGCGAGCCTCTGGCGAGCTTAATAATATATCTTGAACGAGTTTAATATAAATATATCAATTGACAACGAGTGATAGATTATTTTTATCATATGACACTAAAAACGCAAAATACGCATTGATTTATTGGAAAAACTCAATAGCTTATACTAAACGTGGTACGTATAACTTTATACGTACTGGCTACACTAATCTGGATACAAGGAAAGTCATGTGATAAAGTTTATTTCTTGTTTTGTTAAAAATATTGATTTTGTAATTACGACCTTCTCGTTTTAAGCCAGCGATATGTTTAAAACAGTACTTTTCTTACACACATATTACATGCTAAACTTGTAAAAGACAGACGCCCTGACATTATTTAAATTATACATTGAAAGGCCAATTAGTTCTATAGTTCTCTTAAACGAATTTCATTCGTAGACTCATTTAAAATAATTAGTTTAGAATTGATTCTCTAGATCTATGTTCTAAAATAATTATCTTCAAATCGTAAATGAATAAAATGGCTGAGTACTTACACGGTGAAGTGGTAGGCAAAACATTTCCAGCCTGTTGGTCGTTCAAGAAAGTTATATATTTTCACTTGTAATGGTATCTGTGCATGTCTATGATAATTTCCATATATTAAATGTGGGACGTTGTTATTTCCAGCCTCGCCACCTTTAGAGTCCTGTGAACTATTTGTGAATATATTATCTTCTTCCGGAAATTCCGCCATTGGTACTGCACATCCATTTCCTGGATTAGCTCCAATCCCTTTATCAAACACCTTTTTAGTTTTCTTTACGCCATCTTTCACCAAAAACGCTCGCCTTGGGCTGTATTCGTCATGGTAATTCAAATCTGCCATTACCGACAAGCTGTGTTAAAATCCACGAATAATTTGATTTACAATATTTCCCGTATATGGCAATTATTTAGTCATCTTAAAGTATTTTCCAAATCAGACATTTTGCTGCACAAAGATTCACTTCCAGTGACTACGCGAGTGAAATAAATCTCTATTTTAATATCCACATGCTGTCATCAAAGTCGCCCAATGAATACTCTACCACTGTTAAATAAACTCCGTAGAACTCACATCATATCATTAATTGGACGGTGCCTTAACAAAGCCAACTCTCTCCTGGAAATACATGAAAGCATATGATTAGCGTAGAAACAGACAAGTTATTTAAGGTTAATAATCTCAGAGTTATTTATAAGGACGAATTGCGTTGGATAACAATTAGTACAACACACAGCACACCGGATTGAGGTAATTATAACTATATTTGTCCAAATCCATACAATATTAAACACGTTTGCACTCACTAACTGTCAGGATAAAGCCGTGATCAATTTTTATAACAATGCTTATTCTCAAGCGAATTATGAAAATCAACATAAATAAGCCGTGCAGTAACCAACATTGATTTTATCATGTGTAATGGTGATTGTATGAAAATTCATCGTGAAATCCATTGTGTACATGTATGTGAGGCTGTATACAGTGTTATAAGCATTACATTTGATACTACTGCGCGTAAAATATTTAGTGTTAGAGTGAAAACTTCTTTCATGGGCACGAACTAGTATTTGATAGTCTAAATCACTACAACAACTTTACAAAATGACGGTATATTCTTATTTTGTAACTATTTTAGATTTATACGAGTGTATAATGTAAACAAATTATTTGTCAAAATTACTTGGATTATTTGGAAAGTTCATAGTTGTGGCTACATTGCATCTGACTGCTAAGTTATAAACAAACACGTTTCAAGGTATTCATGCAAATGAATCCGTCCTGGCTCCATCAATTTTATCGCTCACCTCATACAATATTTCCTTATAAATTGCACGGCGGCGATGTATTGTATTAAAACGGGATCAACAAACTAGTTACACGTAAGTCTAGACGGGGCATATTTTGTATTCATTCAAAATCACATAAATAAACGTATTCCGCTCGCAGACTTTGATTTATTGTATAATCTTTATTTTACTTTCCCGACTTTTGTATTAAATCGTGAAATCAACAATTGCGCAGTGTTTAGTTGAACCATCCTAGTTATGAACTTTTGACCTATACATATATTGGACATATTTGCTGACAATAAATTGCTACTTTGGTTTATAAGTCGAACTTTCTTATGCATCAAATATAGATGTTTTAACTATATAAAGACTAATACAATTTGAACAAACATTTTATTTGAATTTTGTTTTCCATAATTATGACATGCAAAACTAAGATTACCAACATTGCTATTATCGTACTTGTAGTAATAACTATCTTCAAATGCTAATGCGCACTTGGTCGGTTTTGTTTGTGACATATTTTGCAAATACCTTTTGCATTGCCTCACTCGTGAATATTTCAATTGAACTTTTCTGAACGATGATTTCTAAATGCGGTTATTTTGACACTCAGAAATTGTATTAAGCCCAACTGTCTCGTTATAAATTATTAGACGGGAAACGCATGGCAAATTACAGACATTATCCAACGACTGGCTAACATATACTGAGTACATCTAGAAACGCAACACTGGGGTTACTTTCAACATTTTTTCAAACTTTTTATGATTGACAACCAAACTGTATTTACTTGATGATATTTTATTCCATGAACAATTGAACTGTAACATTGTTTTAATAAAGTGCAATCGATGCGATTGAACAGTGCTTGTGTGTATAGAGCGGCTAAAAGGTAACGACACACAAATTGGTAAAATCCTATTTTTTTTTCAGAATCGTTGTTCTACGTAAAATTTAAAATTATTTAATTTATTATTGATTGATTACGTGTTCACGACGCCCAACAAGTTATTTAGAAGTGTATAAATCAGTTGTGAACTTTGCCTAGAGATGGTACATGTGGAGTTACTGGTCCTGACGGAAAGTGGTTTCACATTGATGACCTGGACACAGGTGGTTGTAAGCGGTGCCAAAGTGCTAGTAGAGTGTCTCCAGATGAAACATTGCCGGTTCATGATAATTAAGCCGAAGTGAAACCTCCCATTTGACGTCCCCGTCATAGGATCCGAATCGCCCGATTTCACCCATGTTCTGACTATCCTGCCATTTATATTCCGAAGCCTTCAACTTTTCTTTTGTGATTTTATTTCCATTGGCAAACCTTACAAATGATATGAAGCAATTTACACCAAAAGTTATCATGCGCAAATGATGCACGTGGTATTCGTGCGTTTTGTGATTTTCTTGACGCACGGGAGTTACGTAGCCCGATCGATAAAATGTTGACAATAGCCAATTTTCTACGCAATTATACAATATTATTACACAAAATTAAAAAATGTACGAGAAAAGGAAGTAAGAAAAATCAAGGATGAAAACGTTGCGTTTCTAGATGTACTGAGCATATAATGCAATACCGATCGTCAATGGTGTCGGTTTCTTTTGGGCTTTGTGTGAACAACAGTATACTAGTTTGATGTGGAGAAACGTTCAGTTTTTCTGACACTAGTTTTACAATAATCCGTATATCTCTGCCTTTATACAAATAACTGATACATGTTTTCATTGCATATCAGATTAACGTAACTATTGTCACAACAGAACAAAACCTTTCCAATGATGCTATATGTGAACTGACAGCGTAAGATTCTACAAACAGCACTAGTATCTAGAAGGATATTACTTGCATTCTTAATGTCGGTCAGTTGATCCATCTTTCCTCAAGGTTTTCTTTCACAAAATTAACAAACATGTTTAAATTACTAAAGGCTTAAGATATTAGGGCTGTATGCCAAGGTCAATGCGACCTGTAACATAAATATTTGACTGCCAAAATGGGAGATATACAGGTTGTTTTTTTCAAACATCTCTTATTATGGTCAGCTCCAACCATTTGATATCTTGAAATGTTATCAGCATCGATATGTTTATCGCCATCAACCCATACCAATGTATAAGAGAAATTTATAAAATTTATAACGAGTGTGCTATACTTTACATGTACATGTAACCAGATCGTGTATTGGTTATGTTGCGGTATTTTCAATAATTTTGAAACCTTACAAACGTCTGGAGACACTGATGTCATCAGACATAACCGAATCATATTATGAGAAAAATATCGGAATACACGAAGAATGATGAAGGTTTTGATATTTTAAAGGTTTCCCAAACCTTGCAATGGACAGAAAAAATCAGATAAGGTTTTAACAACACTCTTTGTTTAAGATTTGAATATGTTTGAATGTACATTTGATGTTTTCTATACTATTTCAACGTCTTTATGATGAGACTTTCGATGGCATGATTTGACAGGTTACGATAGTGACAATTAAATAATCACATTCATGGAAACAACAGTGTGCATACGCTAATTCCTAGTAAAACAAAAGGTTATTGTTGTCAGCTTTAACCGCTGTGTAGGTAATTTCTATAAACACGTTACGTTAACTATAGACGCGAGATGGTTGTATTGCATATCGATTTAATAAACAGCACGCAACACATTCCAGACACAATCAGAGTGAGCAGTGGCCTAGAGGTAGGGTGCGCTTCAGGGTCGAGAGTTCCCCGGTAAAATCCACGTCAGCACCGCTGGATAATTTGTCTGAGCAAGAATAACACACATGTTCCATTCCACCAAGGTGTAAATTGTGCAGAGAATATTCCTGGGCGCCACAAATCGATGTTGGCCGGTGTCTTCCAAGGGAGACACGAACGTACATTTACATATTTACCAATGAGTTTGGGGAAGTTAAATTTACAAAGGGTGCTTAAGCGGATGAACAGCTGGAAAGAGTCACAGGAAATTGGTAACATTTTTTTACTTCAAACATTTACAATTACACTACAATTTGAATCTCAAATGGGCACCCTAATGTGAAATTTTCAGATTATCGCTAGTCGCTAAGAGTCAAGATTAACTTACAATTCCCTGCACTGAAATACCACTGTTCTGTTATTATAACAAATGATGAAACCCAATTACAAAACACCATAATGTGACCAGTATCAGTTGTTGTTGTAATTATTAGTATCCATATTTCGCACTAGAGGGCGCTAGCGAGAACAGAATTGAAATTACAGTTTCATAATTATGTTCATTATATCAATTGATAAGTTAGCAAAGCCGTTAATCATGTGACAACCATGGTGATGGTTTTGAACAGTGACGTATTTAACTGGAAGAAGAAACAACCTATAGGTAATAGACTATCTATCATAGTAAACGTGTTGAAGCATTTACGATTCTATAGTTTACCGGACATAAATGTATGGTAATAATACATTTGCTTATAAAACGGTATCGTAAACAAAATACCACATCATATACTATATTTACTGATACTGAACTTTATTGTCGTGTGTATCTTGCTACACTTACATGGGACTTAACAACTATTGCCCGTATCGTTAGTCTGATACAAACTTGCATTAGTTTTCCAGGATATATTAACTATGACTTTTGTCTGTATGAAAGTCAACATAGATTTGAATCACTCATTATCTCAACCTTAGCGTGAAATATTTCAATTAGCGGTTATGTCTGGGTTCTGAATATTCCCAGAAAACATACATTCTATATGACTGTCATGACAACGCAAGGCAGCCATACTTCCTGCTACTACATGTTAATACGGTAATTAATTCAATGCGTATAAATGTATTTCCAATAAAGTAGGATACACTGTAAGGACCTAAGTGTGTGCGTGTAAAACACTGACGATATAATTTTACATAAGCTTATTCATGCTGAAGTTCATGGTTAAGTAGACGCCCGTCTACTGGGTTAAGTAGAGCCCCGTTTCAAAGTGTGGTAAGATCTTGAAGAAAGTATGTTATTTCTTCGACCTTTATGGTAAGGTCTTGAAGAAAGTATGTTATTTCTTCGACCTTTATGGTAAGGTCTTGAACAAAGTATGTTATTTCTTCGACCTTAGTAACTCATATGATGATAGTAACTTTATGTTATTTGTGAGTCAGCCCCCTTTTCAAGGAAGTTTCACTATTCCTTTAAGGGTTAAGGACATGTGGTAATGGTACTTGACGTTATCCTTGTCCTAGTTGAGATTTACATTCAGTTAATACCCCTACAGATAATCAAATCGTTGTACACCACTATTTTATTGTAGCAAAGTAATTCTATATACCATGTCTCCTAAGTTTTATCTTGCATTTCGTTTCGGCAATATGATACTGATGGGAGACTAAATAGCGTTGATAAAAAAATTGTATATTGTATATTTCTTAACCATTTTGAACGTCTAATACATGAAAAAGGGCTATATAAATATGGTATAATAAAATAATTAACGCCACACTCAGGTTCATATTCAAATAAATATAATCGAGGACGCCTGGTTTTTTTTGTTAACTTTGTAAAGCATGTTTGTGGCTTGTGCATTGTTTGTGTGTTACGTTTTGTGCATTGTTTGTGTGTTAAGTTTTGTGCATTGTGTGTGTGTAACGTTTTGTGCATTGTTTGTGTGTTACGTTTTGTGCATTGTTTGTGTGTTACGTTTTGTGCATTGTTTGTGTGTAACGTTTTGTGCATTGTTTGTGTGTTACGTTTTGTGCATTGTTTGTGTGGAACGTTTTGTGCATTGTTTGTGTGTAACGTTTTGTGCATTGTTTGTGTGTTACGTTTTGTGCATTGTTTGTATGTGGCGTGTTGTGCATTTCGGACTCGGCTGTTTCTATTGTAAGTTTATTTTGATACGCTTCGTTGACCTCGTTATCCTATAAAGTTACTTTGACAATAACCCGGTCGTCGCATTTTCAGAATTTGTAAATAATAAGATGCCGACATGGCGACAAATTATTTTCAAGATAGGGAAATGTGAGTACCGGCAAGTAACATTGATTTTATATAACCAATGGGATAACTCCCTCACTACTCTCTCAAACTACATTAGCTTATTATATGATTGACATTATTACTCAGTGTTTATTGTTTTTATGTTTGTTTCACATAATTTTATTAGGAAGATTGCGTCCGTTATTTGGAGATTAAATAATGCAATGATCATTGATGTTTTTACAGAGGTAAATATACATATACATTATGACAGCATTGCTACTTTGAAGTTACAATTTTAGTAAATAAATCACGGAAAATAATTTCAAAAGGGTGTTCCTTGAATATAACTGGTTCAACTTATAAACACATCACTATTTAAACTTTCAATTACTGGCTCCTGAACACTCCATTTCAACAACGCAAAATGTAAATACATGAACAAAGTTCGATAAGACATTAAAAAGGAATTAACCCTACAACAACACTGAGTAACTTTTTACTTCGATGTATCGCTGGCTTAGAACGAGAAGGTCGTAAGTGCCACTTACGATCTTATTAAACTAATGCATATTTTAAATCTACATTTTAAGGCGCTTATGATGAGTCAATTTTCATGAAAATCGGAATTTGTCATGTTGACCAAACAGAAGTTGAATAAGCTTGTTTTACCATTTCTAAAGAATAGCAGTTTTTTCTTGTTTTCTCAAAAAATAGCTTTGTAGACACGACCTTCTCATTTGAAATAAATAGACTTTAATATGGCAACAAGATCTAGTATTTTATTATATATTATAAACACCAGACACCCTATCATTAATAGTACATTAATAGTACAACCAAGATACTTTATTTTGAAAATATGCTGACCCCAGACATTTAAATTTAGGTTGTTTGGAAAATTGCCGTGATCGTATTGGTTAAAAAAATAGTTTGTCTTTTGCTCTGGACTTGATGTTTTAATTCTGCTAATCTTCAAAAATATTTTTTTATTCAATTATAATGTGTAAAGTTTTAAGTCATAAGGGTAGGGTCATTTATCAATTTTCTAATTAACTATGATATCGTAAAAAACATATTTACATGTTTCAACGCCGCAAGATTTCGCGAGATACTACTTCTACCACTACACTCCCTAAGTAACGGTAGCATTAAGCATACCGATGGCTTAGAACCAGAAGGTCGTAACTCCTACTTACGACCTTATAAGACTCATACATATTTGGAATCTGCTTTACAAGGCGCCCCTTATGAGCCTATTTTTATGAAAATCTGAAATTGTCATGTTGACCAAAATGAAGTTTTAAAAACGTGTTTTCCCAAAGGTAAAGAGTAAATTACAGACAGTTTTCTCTTGTTTTCTCAATATATCGATTTGGTAGTTACGACCTTCTGGTTCTGAGCCAGCGATATGTGTACTTAAGAAATAATTCACCATTGACATCTACTAAGCTTCTGGTGTAATCATAGAGGAAAGACATCATAGGAATGGTATACTATTGCTACAGTTTGCACTAAAGATTTTTTTTAATAATACTGTTTGGACCATTTACTGCAATTTACATTTAGTAATAACGATCGATAAGTTATTTGGTTGTCGTACAATTACCGTCAACCATGAGGTATGTTACAGTTTCTCATTAAAGCTTATGTCTCTGAAAAAAGACTCAGAAAAAGTAGCCAATCTACAAATAAGTGTTAACAACTACTTATTTTATGAAACTGAAGACGATATGTACAATTGAATGGTGAGCACTTTGTGACCCTTTCCTTGTGATCTCATAAATGTCTTGAACCATTTTATTTATTTCACTGTATGGGAATATCATCCGATACTGACCTTAAATAATACTTAAACGCAATAGATAGGTAAATTACACAAAGCTTGTCATTTAAGTCAATATAACGCAGCGTTGTTCTTACAACATATTCGAGGAGACGGCATCAAATGTCTGCACATAGTTGTTGAAGCGCCTAATGAAATCGATTTGAAATATGCATTAGTCTTATACGGTCCTAAGTGGTACCATCTCATTCTAAGCCAGCGATATATCGGTATTTTTATTTATGTTTTGCGTATTGTGGATACGAATAACAAACCAAAATTGCGTTTGACAACTTGTCACAAAACGTGAAAACTCAAATCGCGCCAAAAAGTGCTGTTTATTGTTGTCAATCGGAACCATCGAGTAAGTACTTTGTATTAACTGGTTAATGCAACCTGCATGCACACCATCACAGAATTGCATTTGATCACGCTGCATATTTAATACACCCCATTCAACACATTCAACCATTTACACATGCGTTAAACATCCAGTTTCACTGGCTGAGGTCATCTAATCAGGTCCTCGCTAGTCGTTGTATTTTATGATTAACTGACAATTTCCTGCACTCAAATACCACTGTTCTGTTATTATAACAAATGATGAAATCCAATTACTGCACAACACGAGATGACCGGTAATGGTTGTTGTTGTAATTATAATTATCCAGGTTTCGCACTAGAGGGCGCCAGAGAGCTAATTGCAAAATCATAGGGTTTCAATGATGAAATATACTAATTAGTAAGCTAACAAATCCATTAATCATTTGACAACCACGGTGGAGGTTTTGAACAGCGACATACTTTACTGGAAGTAGAAATAACTTAGTAATATACCACCGTAGTGAACGTATTGGCGATACGATTCTAATGATAACTTCACTGGATGTATGAAAATAATAAATGTGCATATAAAAACGGTATGGTTAACAAAATATTAAAACATATAACGTATGTTCTGAAACTCAACATTATTGTTATTGGTATCTCGCTACACTCAAGTTGGACTGAACAAAGTATGTACAAATCGATATTCTGATACAAAAAAGCATTGGTTAAGCGCTTTCCGTGATATACAGTATGACTGTCGTCTGAATGAAAGTCAAGATAGATTTGAATCACTCATTACCTTAACCACGGCGTGAAACATGTCAATTAGCGGTTATGTCTGGGTTCTAATTATTCCCAGAAAACGTATATTTTATATGACTGCCATGGCAAAGCAAGAAAGCCATATATACTTCCTGCTACCAAATACAATAATTGATTCAATACGTATAAATGTATTATCAGCATAGCAAGATGTACTGTAATGACCTAAGTTTATGCGTGTAAAATGCTGACGATATATTTAACGCCACATCCAAATAAACATAATGGAGAAACATTATTTCCATGATTAACATTCTAAAGCGTGCTTGTAGGGTGTTCAATGTGTGTATTACATCCTGTGCCATTCGGACTCGGCAGTTTCTTTAACATGTTTATATTGATACGCCCAGGTAATTTTGACCATGTTATCCTAAAGTGTAACTAGGACTCTCTAAAACTACATTAGCCTTACCTTGTGGATACTGTGATTGTTCTGCTGTTATACATGTTACTTGTGTTGCCCATGGTAAGACTGTTATTATTTGAGGAATAAATGCTCTTGTTTTTACACCCTTGGTTTATACGTACATTATGCAAGCAGTGTGATTTGGAAGGTAAAATAAATAAAATCAACGAAGAATATTTATAAGTCAGATTCTGCTAATGTCTCTGGGTTTATCAATAAAAACATCACCATTTATATTTTCAATTACATCTTCCAGAATAATATCCATGTAAACAACACCTGCATTTAAAGAAATGAATATCTTCCAAGCAAACGTTAATAAGGAAATAATCATACATCCACACTAAGTTAATTGTTGTCTCGATAAACGTAATGTTATGTGGTAATATTTTGTTTAAGAAACACACATACGTTAATATCACAGCCAAATATAATATGTATAATTATGTATTATAAACATCAGACGTACTATCATTAATTGTACATTAATCCCAGAAAATTTAAATGAATGTAGGTTGTCTGGAAATTGTTGTGCTCGTATTAGTTTAAGAGTAACTGATTCAGTTTAGGCTCTTGACCGGATGATGAAGTTTTGTGGATCTTCAGATAATTTTTTTTCTCAAATGTAAAGTTGTCAGTTGTTAGTTGAGTCGCTGAATGCTTAGACTTTCAGTAGTCACGTAGCCTTCCTATTTAAACTGTTGTATGACAATTGAAAAGTGTGTGGATGTCATGATCGTAGCCGGATAGCGCTAAATACAAATTCTGATCGTTATACTTGCTAAATACATACGAGTTTCAACATTTGGTGAAACCCTAGATGGTAACAAGGCCGATCTAAACGTCCTTCCCTGGTCGGTGAGATTTGTATTGCCCATAACATCGTTCATGGTCATATCAACAACATATGGAGTACCTGTCAGTTTGAGAACAAGTAAAAACGTTCTGGTCGACAAGTCTGAAACACTGGTTGGAAAAATAACCACCATATGATTAAATTTTATTGCACAAACCACAAGCCACAAATCGACACCTAATATGAATACAATGTTTTCCGTGTTTGAGCAGTCTTCAAATGCACGACACAGTTTCATTGAATCAGTTCATATTAGTACGATTCTAAATCCCGTTAAAGTTGATAATATAATGCTTTATGTCAGTAATACTCCCTTAATTAATGTAAGAAGTGGTATTGACGTCACTGAGAGCTTTTATGACAACTAAGGCTTCAGAACAATTAATTAAGGCAAGAAATGCGGTATATTTTACAGAGACTTTTACATCTTTAGAATAATAGGTTTTGTAATCGTATTATGTTAGCGATAGCTAGTGAAGAACAATCATAGGATAAAACAAGTGTAAGTATAAATCTACCAAGTAATATAATGAAAGTCGGCGAAATCAGTTGAACAAGGACACAACTTTTCGAATAGTTTAAATAAAGATGAATTACTCTGCACTTCGATTGTCAGGTCCATTTTATAGTAATAATAAACTAAATTAGCATTTTCAGTGGGTACACAGTCTAATTTTAGAACTGAAAAAAGTTACTTGGGACGGGTGATTTCAGTTTGGACGAGGTAAATATTTGATTTTGTATCTAACACTTTGTGGTCCATAAAATCTACTAGCGCACCGTATGCATTAATGGTTGCAAACTTCTGGTCGTCATCATTTATTTTAAAAGATTCACGGTTATTTGAAAATAAAACAATTGTGGTGCCGGCTATTTTGTTTAATTCGGTAATCTTTTCAAAGAAATTGGTGATAACTTGAATGTAGCAACCCTTAAAGCATACGATGGGCTAGTTGAAGTTTATGGATCACAAGTTGGTAGATCGAAAATCTTACATTTACCTGAAAATCACCCGTCCCAAGTAACGTTTTTTCAGTTTTAAAACTAGATGGTGTACCCAGTAAAAATGCTAATTTAGTGTAGTATTACGTTAACATGACACCTTTACAGAACCCTGACAGTTTGTTGTGTAAAATGTAATTTAGCCAAAGTGTGATTAGTTTTATGACTAGTTGACCGTTATTTATCGTGATTCAATATTATAAATTTTCGATAATATATATTTTACAGTTCCATAGAAGGGAAAACGTGTTTCAGAATTATTTTCATTTTCAAGTAAAAAATGGTGATAAAATAGTAATGGCGTCCTTGAAAGTGAACGGGTGTGCCTAAGTAACTAGAATACGGCGGAGACTTTGTGTGGTCTTTAGGGACATAAATCACAGCATGATTGTCACCGAGGTGATGACATTCTGCAATGAAAGTGGCTGGAATGACAGCGGTCTAGTCTGTTTATCGATTGACTTAAAGTCGCAAATGTAATTCAGATATAAGCAAGTGAGACACTACAACTTGATCGCAATTATAATGGGGTTATGTATGTGTTAAAACCTACAATTAGAAATGAGAGAAACGTGACAATAAAGTGGTATGTTCTCATCAACAATGTATCCACCGTATGGCTTTGTCTTTATTGTATATTAGATTCGTTGTATATATATACACAATGAAAAAAGGTATTCTGTCAAATACATATAGACATGAAATATGTAAATTAAATTCTTAAGGAACACTATTGCATCAATACATGGATACTGTTGAAGTGACAGAGAATCATATTTATAGAAACTATAAACGGAGCTCACTGAAGTGAATTTGTAACAATATGAAATCATGTCGTGTCTAAACACCATATTGAATTGATTCATTAGCTTGGAAACGTAACTAACACAATTTCTTTATGCTAGTATAAATGTAAGTCAGGTTCCAATGAGTGGATTGTGCGCGCGTGATGCATGGTATTTAGGTTCGAAAAGCATGGCTCTCCTTTTAAAACTTTAATAATATCTTTTCTGCAATATAATTGTTGGAAAGCTTAGTCTACACAGTTCTTAAAACTGCAAATAATAAACATTTTGAGCAAGTTAAATGCCAATTGTTGAGTATTGATTTCAGTTCTTTATTTTTACATTTTCTCGCCCTTGAAATTTTTGTTCCGAAAACATGGCTTTTATGTTTTATTATTGGAAATACATTAACAAAAGTTACATTATTAAACAGTCTATATGATCTTGTTTTCGTAAGTGTTCATCTTTTAAAAATCGACAGAGTTAAACGTGAATTACAGCGGTTTAAAGTTGACACATGTTTTATTTCCTTTACACGCTAACGGTAATCGGCTCGTGTATTCGCTTTGAGCCCTCGTATGACGTCATCAAAGGGAGACAATTTAATTACGGTCTTAATTGAAAGAATGTATATAATACTACAACCCTTATAAATAATCCGGTTGGCGTTTAAATCAGCTGTGTCTACACAGTTCTTAAAACTGCAAATAATAAACATTTTGAGCAAGTTAAATGCGAATTGTTGAGTATTGATTTCAGTTCTTTATTTTTACATTTTCTCGCCCTTGAAATTTTTGTTCCGAAAACATGGCTTTTATGTTTTATTATTGAAAATACATTAACAAAAGTTACATTATTAAAAAGTCTATATGATCTTGTTTTCGTAAGTGTTCATCTTTTAAAAATCGACAGAGTTAAACGTGAATTACAGCGGTTTAAAGTTGACACATGTTTTATTTCCTTTACACGCTAACGGTAATCGGCTCGTGTATTCGCTTTGAGCCCTCGTATGACGTCATCAAAGGGAGACAATTTAATTACGGTCTTAATTGAAAGGGTGTATATAATACTACAACCCTTATAAATAATCCGGTTGGCGTTTAAATCAGCTGTCCTTGGGCAGACCAATGTAGAGGCACAAACAAAGATGGATTTCTCGACTTGTGTTTTATTATTCTGGATGCGATTTGAATTTGAGGAACTTTTACCCAGAATCATGCGATTTGTTACTCTCAAAAACACTTATTGGTTAAACCATTAAGTCAAAACCCATGCAACACATATGACAAGGCATATGAAATGTCTATGCCTAGTACAATGTTGGTGTATTTTGACGAATAATGGAACAATCGTATAGCCCTTATATTGCTTTCATTGATGCAAACTTCACTCTGTTGTAAGTCTTCCCACTGTTTCCTGTAGTATTTTATTCCTTTGAAAAAATGAATTCAAGCAATATGCCCGAATTTAGCGTATTTAAGTATAGTGTGTTGCTCGTATGTTTAAAAGGTTATTACTCTAGACAACTCCGTTAGTAAGATAAAGCCCAATTTATAGTACTAGTATTGGATGTCTAGCGATCGGAGTATTTCAAATTGATGATAATATATTACATTTGAAGTATGACTGTGGATGTACAATATTAAAGCGAATTTGGTTGTTAATCATATTCCTAATGAGTATTGTTTCTGAGAAAACTAATAAATCATAGCTGAATGACATATACATGAGTGTACGGCGAAATATGACGTTACAGAGTCATTCACTCGTACATGTATGGATTCTTTAAAATCATCGTGGATAAACTGTTCTAATATAGGTTACATCCTACATTGTTTCGTTTATATTATATTAATTCCGCAAATGGTAATACATTGTTGTAATGGATTCAAAAGTTCAAAAGGAACGTACACATAGTACGCCAACTGAAAGTACAATAAAGTTGCAATTTCCTAACTGTAATATTGGCCCTCCTAAATACCAACTTTGCCAGAAGTAAATCTAAATTAAGCCAGTATTCTCGCAATAAAATGCACCGTATAATTCGCTAACTGTTGTTCATCTTAAATTCACATAAAACAATAAACAAATAATAATAAGCTTACTAAGGAATATTGCTACTTCAACGTAGTGTCAAATTAATATATATGTGCAGAGATTTAATGCATTCTCCTTGAATTAGAACAATCCTTTATTCTGTTGACTGAAATGAAAATCTTGATGTAATTTACCTTCATAATGCATTTTAGTAAGGTCATTATCGGAAGATATTTCCATACATCAAATAAATAAAATGGTTCAAGACATTAAAGAGATCACAAGCGAAAAGGTCACAAAGCGCTCACAATATATGTTGCATCTAGGCTTATGCGTTAAAGAGGAACACCCTATTTCCAGCGTAGTATTAACCACTAGCGCAGATAATGAAATAAATGTACAGAAAACAATAAATCGATTTAATATGTAAGAAGAACGTTTGCCGACAACTGTATGTGTAATATAACTTTTATAATTAAAAAAAAGATAAATCCCTACATATTTCTGCGAAAGGACGAAACATAGATTTAGACAGTGAGATATCGCCAATTTCTTATGTTTGACCCGCTTATAAATAATATCAACAAATTGTATAAAACGCTATATTTTGTTCTTATTGAACTTCAATATTATTCGATAAATAGATCTACATGAAAATAATTATTTAAAAATGTGCCATTTTATCGCCTTTTTGTCATGTTTAGCTTAGCTCAATCGGTAGAGCACGAGACAAGTAGTCACTACTGATCTCGGGGTAGCGGATTCGAATCCCGGGCTGGTCTTCTAAAATTTCTAATAGTCTTTCGGATGAGACTTTAAACCGAGGTCCAATGTACGGGTGTTACAGACCTGGCATGTAAAAGAATCAGGGACGCTTCTGGAATTGGGGCATCTTCTGTATCTTGCACTATCCCCCAAAATCTAAAAGTACTCAAACTCTTTTGGGGGCCTCTCCCATATGGATTATCCTGTGGCGAGGATAACGAAACTCATTCAAATAAAATAAATGTTCGTCCTTTTCAAAGGAACATGAACGATGTGCATGTTGCATAGATTTCGTTTGATAAAGTACCAAATTAACACACACATTTTGAACTGTACCCATTCGAGTAAGACATTAGTGATAGGTTCATCCGATTAAGCGATTAACATGAGACCAATTGCTAGTCAAATAATTCTACAATGACTGATGAGCTAAAAGCCAAGATATGCATGTGTACATCGGAGGCTGCAATACTTAACACAATACATCTACTTCCCTCCTACATAAATTAGTCTTTTATCGCGACCAGGGGGTCTTATAATACTGGATAATGACGGAAACAATAATGAACGAACTACACCATGGGAATTACGTACTAGTACGAATGTGTGCTTTTTATTCGTCTCTAAAGTGACGTTAAGAATAAACACGAAATAAAGGTAATTGAAAAGCGGCATATGTTAAGAATTAGTTAACTCAACCATGTATAAATACACAGACACTCGTTTCACAGCTGTTGTATACACGTACGCTCAGTTATCGTATAGTTCCCGCTTTAAGCACACAATATGTTAGCAGAAAATGTATAAGCAGACAATGTCTTCACTAAATGGGCTTCATCAGCATTATTTTCCATCTTGAATGTCGCTACACGTAACATATATTTCCTTTTATAAGGAAAAACTAATTATAGGACGAAAGACGAAACTCACTAATGAACTTTTCAATGTTGGTAATGATATTGACACAGATTACTGAGCACTCTTTGCTGTTTCAACGAGATGCCCCAACTTTGAATACTGCACTTGTTTGATTTCGTCGAGTTATAAGCCGCTTTGAAACACTTTTGTCATAAAAGGGTAGAAAATTCTTGGAATTGACAATTAACTAGTTTGATCATCCACATGTTATTGATCGAATTATAGAAAACTCACTGTAAATTATACTCGAACAAGTGCATATTAACGGCGTCGTGTCACATTTAAAGTTGTGTAACATTTAACACAGTTTCTATGAAAGTAATGTGTGAAACGGAATAGCTGTAATCTAAACGTTCAAATGTACTTATCCGAGCATCATCATCTTATATTTATTGGAAAGTGTTAGAGATCATTTCTAGGATAGCACTTTAACGTTAACTATTTAAATACAATAGTGCGTCGCAATACTAATATTACTACATATTCCTGTTGAACCACAGCGCAGACAGGCGCTGAATAATCCGAAAACCAGACACATTGTGGATGTAGTTGCATGATATATAAAGTATTCTGTTAATAATCACATAAATACTTTTATTTACGCATGCCAGATCTAAACAGTAACAAAAATAAAGAAGATTTAACATTTGAACGTCATATATGTATGCAGTGTCAATTTGGATTTTAAAGTACAATATCAACCGATGAAGATACAATGAATCGACGTATTACACATATTATTAGTCGATGCGTTTCGCATTTGGGTATTCGTTATTTTTTTCTAATTCTTCTGTTGAGAAGAAACATGTTATGCTACTACAAACAGGCGCGACGCTCAATGGAAAACATTATAAAATGAACTGACTCAAAAATGCAATAAAAATCGATGCCTCCCTATGGTTAGGCATAAATGTCATTAATGAAGACAGTCTTCCTTTTTTGGATTCAGGGTATATTCAAGATATTTTTCTAGCTCGCTTCGCTCGCTCATCAACTTTCAAAATGAATTTCATCTGAAAGAGATCGTGTCTGTTTTGCATGCTGTCTAAAAAATAAACAGTACAACCTCACTCTATATTTCAATTAGAATCTAGTAATTTATCAATTATACTAAGCATATAGTTTGTAAAAAAAATTCCAGCTCGCTACGCTCGCTCAGTACATGTACTTTACAAAGTTAATATCATCAAATAGAGAACCTGAAGGTATAGCCTGCTGCTCAGATATGGCTGTGCGTTTTCTAGCTCGTTTCGCTCGCCCAATTTTAATTAATAAGCGAGTAGAGAACGTGTACACTTATGTATCACCTGCTGCTCAGACAAACAGTGTTTTCTTTATATATCTCGCTTCGCTCGCTCAATACTGTATTAAGTGAAAATAATAATGTTGGGAACATGTAGGTATGCTCTGCAGCTCAGGCAAACAGTGTGTTTTTCAAGCTCGCTTCGCTCGCTCAGTACTTTACTATATATATATAATTATGTGAAGTTAATATCATTAAGTAGGCAGAATATATGTACGCCTGCTGCTCAGGCAAACATAGTTTTTTCTTACTCGTTTTGCTCGCTTCTAAAGTACTGTAATAAGTGAATATCATCAAGTTGAGAATGAGTATATGTGTCTGTTGCTCAGATTAACTTTTTTCTAGCTCGCTGCGCTCGCACAATACATATCTCAGTTGATTTCCCGTGGAGTCTGTTGCTGTATATATACTCCCCAAAAACTAAATCTAAACACGGGCGTACACTCTGAATTGACCCAGCTACGCCCCTGACAAAGTCCAGTTTCCTGAAATATCAGTACCGTCGTGAAAGTGATAGGTAACGTTACAACGCTAAAACATGGGGTTAAATTATGTAACGCCGAATATAAATTCCGGTCGAATTTTTTACAAGAAAGAGTGTATCTATTTAATAAAGATTCGAAAAATATTAGTATATTAGTCCTATAGAGCTGAAAATGCAAACCCAAACGTACAAGGTCATGATCTGTTGCAAAACCTCGTTAAACAGAAACCCTAGTTTACACGATCATCAATTTATTACCTGTTATGTATGTAAAAATAACTAAAAATATCTTCTTTAAAACAAAGTACCATTATTCCTGTATGATGTTCACTTTGCACTAATGATGTTCGCCTTAGTATTAGCATCAATAGATCACTCCCCTTCCGATCATACCCGTACAGACAATTACGAGCTTCCATCACGTATTCGCTAATTGCTTTAAATTGCTTAGTGCATTCGAGTGCATATTAAGCTAACCAATTTTCTATCTAAAATGTTATTTTGTTCTACTAGTGCATTTGTTTGTCTCCAAGCGTTCGTCTGTCACTCGGGTGACATTGGTTTCAATTCCTGGCTGGGACAACTAATGTTGATTCATTTACTACGACCATTCGTTGGCAATGATCTCTTTATAACCCGAAATAACATTGAATAAAGGGTTGCAGTTTTGTCGCCCAGCATTAACAAAACATAATGTCTTTTAATGTCATTTTGGCGATGATTAGCACCAGAAATGAAGACGTGATTCACAAAATAATTAAAATAAGTACGCATGTTTCAATACCTGCATATCTTAATACATTATAATCTTGCGTTACACAAAATGCGTGCACCACACTGCACAATCGAACATCAACTTCAATTTCCACCGTAGGCAATTCTCGTTCGCTATTGTTTACATACTGGAAAAAGTTATTGTATACTCGTGCAAGACTGCATAACTATAATGTTTATAACTATATACTATTGAATAGCATTGTGCTCAGGGTATTTATATTAATAACATTGCTTTATGCAGACGGTTTCACTACTTATCTGAACAACATTAATTTAAAATGATGGGCTGGTGTCACGATATACCATGCATGAAAGTCCTCGAATGATAATGAATGTTCCGTAACAAAATTAGAATCCGACTTTGCAACGGTTACTTCAAATAGTTTTTGATAAAATATTCGGTAATGTTCAAACATTTTTATCAATTTATTATTTTCATATAACTGCCATATTCTTTTATTATAATAATGCTCAAATGTACTGATTACAGAATCTCAAGAGCATTGATTCTGTTCTTCATTGTACCTTAAATAGACAATTGTAATCAAATGGATGTCGCATCATAACTCACAGAGGTTTATGATCAACAACTGCAGGCATATATTATAACTTATATGATTCATTTTTTAGCAATAAACGTACATTAATGCTTTTATACTGTGTTATCTGAGTCTGGTTATTATACATAACATGGCCTTTAGCGCAACTTAATGCGTATGACCATTGGTACAATAAACATATATTCAAAACGAAATTTATTAGATATGCCAATCTATTAAGACAGTTGGAACACCGTTTTTTTGTTTTATTACGAACACTATGGACAGTGTTTATATTCAATGTATGTGCTTTTCAAAAGGAAGCTGTAAAACACTCAGATTATTTCCTGACACATTATGAAAATTGAGACACTCGTTATGGCTTGAGAACCAGTGTCTGCTACAATTTGCACAAAAAGGATGTTATTTAATAGCATTCGTCTTTGTATCGAATTATGAATATCACTGACTATCCGACGTATGAACGCTGTTCTTTTATATGCGATTTTTGGATATGAAACGAATTGGCTATATTTGCAGCCCATTTGTTGCTGAAGTTTTACAATATAGGACAAGAGCTGCCACTCCAGTAGTTTTCTGCAAGCGGGTAATTGGTTGAACAACTAGAACTAATTACTGACTGGGCGTTTATTATCCTTACTAGCTTGTTCCTATTCAAATGCGTATGTGATGATGATTTTGTAGATTTTTAACAAAGAAATCAACAATAAATCCGTCGCTGGTACTTTAGTCCGTTGGATTACCCTAAGTACGATTTGACTACTAGTTACAACTACTGATGCTTTATGCATTTAAGTCAATGTACCCAATTGTGCAACTACATAAATATATGCGGACTAATATTTTTATGAAGCTTGGTGAACGTAGAACAACAGCCTTTTTATTACAGGCTAAACAAAATTTTGGGACGGTCGGACGAACTGATTGCCAACCTTATGGTCATGAGAGCGTAAGTTTGTACTCAAAACTTATGGTACTGGCATCATGAGTAAAAGTTCCGACAGATAAATGCATCGTGATAAAGAAGTACTTAATGTGATAAACGTACACGCGATAAAACGTACCACACGTCCTATTTTGTTTTGACTGACCGACGTATCTCATAAATGATAAGAGTAAGCAAAACATTAATTATCTCACATGTAATCAAACTTAATCGGAAAAGTGTATATCTTGTCAACGAATCTAATATACTGCCAAATCATGCCATCAAAAATGGGGATTATATTTGTCCCTACAAAGTCCGATTTGGTTATAAATTTATAATGTAGTACAGTCGTCGAACGCTGCAACTTGATTTGAGTTGCACGCGAGAAAACAGTCGAGGGCAAATATGAAAGTTCTGACGCGGTCTTTATTTTGTTAACATGTGGAGCGGTCAATATCTGACACCCCATATTACTCAAAAGTTGAATCAATGGTTTATCTTCAGGTTGTAATCAAACAATAGAGTAGCTTCCATTTAATCGTTCTGTACGCCAATAGTAATTTTACGCCAACGGTATTAACAATCTAGTGTCGATTTCAGCTATTTTGTGCACTGGTTGCTCTTAAACATGCATCGTTTTTTCTGGGATGCGACGGATAAATGTTGTATTCGAGGAGCTGCGGCATAATCCTCTATATCATGGAATATTTTATCGCATTAGTAGAGTGGCAACTGTGTAACCTATTTAACAGGAGGCTACAGGTTTAGTCACGGGCCACGTGTTACATAACCACTTAATACTATATAGCACAATTGTTTGTACGAAGTGTTGATGACAGTGCAATTTGGCCGAGTTTCCAAATAATTATAATTGGTCACCGGATGATTCCGAAATTGTATTTCATAATACTGCGGTTAATTTACCTAACTAGCTGTCTAGGAATTGATAATCAATCATCTTAGAGTGTAGACCAAGTGTACCCAGGTGTTGTGGGTGACAATCAAATATCCTGCCAAGACGCAAAGGTTATACTAGTTATTTGCATGTACTTTCATAATTATATTTGGCATTTTCTAAATTACTTTTAAAAACACATTTCTATCATCGCAAAGTTAGAAAATGAATAGTTGGTTCAAGTACAGATCTGTTCATCGGAATTTTATATATTCCTAGAATGTGTTACAAGAGATTTCTAAAAATGCACCCACATTGAAGCACAATAACACGTCGCAATGCTACATATTTCCATTGAGGCACCGCGAACACTGTCGTTGAATACTCAAGAAACCAGAAACATTGTGGATGTAATAACATATACAGTATTCTGTAAATACTCATATAAAGACTGTTAATTACGAATGAGAGTTCTAAACAGTCAAAATGCCAAGAAGAGTGAAAAGTTGAGCGTCATATGTTGATGTAGTATCATTTGGGGAAGGTTATGTGAAATCGTTTAGTAAAACATACTTATAGGTTTTTAATTCAACGATTTAACCACATGGAAATGGTCAAATGCAATTGGAAGCTGTTTATAGCATCTTATTCAATTTCTTGAGATTGCAAGCGTGTCAAACATAAGAAATTGGCGATATCTCATTGTCTCATGTTTTGTCCTTTTCGCAGAAATATGTAGCGATTCATACATATTTTTTAATTATAAAAATTATATTACACAGACATTTTTTGGCATATGTTCTTCTTACATATTAAATTGATTGATTGTTTTCTGTACATTTGCTTCATTATCAGCGCTAGCGGTTAACACTACGCTGGATATAGGGTCTTCCTCTTTATCGCATAAGCCTGCAGACAACCTATATTATAAACGCTTTGAGACCTTTTCGCTCGAGATCTCGTAAATGTCTTGAACCATTTTAATTATTTACTGTATGGAAATATCATCCGATAAAACGCAATAAGAAGGTTAATTACATCAAGATTTTCAGTTCAGTTCATATAATAAAGGATTGTTTTAATTCAAGGAGAATGCATCAAATGTTTACACTTTTGTTATTAATGTGACACTACCTTGGAGTAGCAATATTTCTTAGTAAACATATTATCATTAAAATTTTGTTCATAGTGGTATTATATGAATTTACGGTGAACAGCAGTCAGCGAATTATACGATGCATTTTATTGCGAGAATATACTGGCTTAATTTATATTTACATCTGGCAAAGGTGGTCTTTAAGAGGGCAAATATTACAGTTAGGAAATTACAATCAAACTTTATAGTTGCACTTTCGATTGGCATATTGTGTGTACGTTCCTCTTGAACTTGTGAATAAATCCATTACAACAATGTATTACCATTGGCGGAATTAATATAAAATAAAGGAAATAATGGAGGATGTAACCTATATTAGAACAGTTTATCTACGATGTTTTTAAACATATATTGATGAAATATAGCTCCTGAAGAAATTAAATTACATGCTCCGTTTCTATATGCATTTAGCAGTTCACATTTTTCATTGCATGTATATTTATATAATGAATAAAATGTACATTAAAGAAAAAGCTTTATGGTAACGAAGTCGATGAGAATAAACTACGTTTTCTCTTATTTTATTGTAGGTTTTAACACAGACAGAAATCCAATTACAATTACGATCAAGTATTCGTGTCTCACTTGCTTATATCTGAATTACATTTGCGACATTAAGTCAATCGATAAACAGACTAGACCGCTGTCATTCCAACCACTTTCATTGCAGAACCTCGGTGACAATCATGATGTGATTTATGTCCCTAAAGACCACACAAAGTCTCCACCGTATTCTAGTTACTTAGGCACACCCGTTCACTTTCAACGACGTCATTACTATTTTATAACCATAGTACACATACATGTCGTATTTTTCTCGTAAACATAACTGTACATCATGTTAAGCTACGACACATAAAATGACAAATAAATGTGAATGTTGAGAGAGTTTAACGTATTTAATTTATTGTATGTCATGTATATTTGACTTGAAAGTGAAAATAATTCTGAAACATAGTTCAATTACGTTTTTCCCTTCTATGGAACTGTAATATATATATTATTAATAATTTATAATATTTAATCACGATAAATAACGGTCAACTAGTCATAAAACTAATCAAACTTTGGCTAAATAACACTTTGCATAACAAACTGTCAGGGTTCTGTAAAGTTGTCATGTTAACGTAACACTACACTAACTAAGCATTTTCACTGGGTACATCGTCTATTTTTAAAACTGAAAAAACCGTTATTCGGGACGGGTGGTTTTCAGGTAAATATTATATTTTCTATCTACCAACTTGTCATCAAATAACCTCAAATAGCGCACTGAAAAGAATCCCGAATTAAACAAAATAAACGGCACCACCTTTTTTATTTTCAAATAAAAAATGGTTACCGGCTATTTTGTTTAATTCGGGAATCTTTTAAAATAAATGATGACAACCAGAATTTTTCAACCATTAAGGCATACGGTGCGCTAGTTGATGTTCATGGACCACAAAGTGTTAGATAGAAAATCGTCCCAACTGAAATCTCCCGTCTCAAGTAACGTTTTTTCCCAGTTCTAAAAATAGACATTGTACACAGTGAAAATGCTAATTAAGTTTATTATTACTATGACATGGACCTGGCAATCGAAGTGCAGAGTAATTCATCTTTATTTGAACTATTCGAAAAGCTTTGTCCTTGTTCAACTGATTTCGCCGATTTTCACTATATTACTTGGTAGATTTATACTTACACTTGTTTTATCCTACGATTGTTCTCCACTAGCTATAGTAACATAATACGATTACAAAACCTATTATTCTAAAGATGTAAAAGTCTCTGTAAAATATACGGCATTTCTTGTCTTAATTAATTGTTCTGAAGCCTTAGTTGTCATAAAAGCTTTCAATGACGTCAATACCACTTCTTACATTAATTAAGGGAGTATTAATAACATAAAACATTATATTATCAACTTTAACGGGATTTAGATCGTACTAAATGAACTGATTCTATGTGGTTGAAGCCTGCTTAAAAAACAGAAAAACGTGTATTCCTCTTAGGATTCGATTTGTCACGTATCATTTATGCAACAAGTTAAATAGTTCCTGCGGCCAATTGTTTTACAGACCAGTATTGTGAGAGACATTGTTTTATAATTTTAGAAACTAGAACTTTTTAAAGTGTTAATAAGGCTTGTTAAAAAGGTATGAGAAAATCGGACAGGGATCGAGGCAGCACACTTTACCAGCTGAGCAAAGACTCGCATCAGTAACATCACAACACATGTACAATGAGCGAATGTCAGCTTATTCAACCCCAGGCTCATTCAACCCCAGAAAAGCCAGGCTCATTCAACCCCAACCCCAGGCTCATTCAACCCCAGAAAAGCCAGGCTCATTCAACCCCAACCCTAGGCTCATTCAACACCAAGGCTCATTCAACCCCAGAGATATTGAGGCTCATTCAACCCCAACTAATTTTTTTTATAATGTAGTTAATTTAATGATTAATGTTTTTTGTTTGTTTATTTGTTGTTTGTTAAGTAATTTCATGAAATCATGTTGATATTTATAAACTGATTTTGTGAAAGGCATGTACATTGTCAAGCAGGTGTGAACACGGGGTTGATAAATTGTGTGATAAATACCATTCTGTATGCAAGTATGAACTGTTCAGAGTATTTATCTTGTTGTTTTTTTGGTTTGTTAAATTAATTATAAGTAAATTTCTAGGTAAGTGATATTGACATGCATTGAAACTATAAACTATGCATACATGTAGTCAAATGCGTTTTTTCAAAAGAAGTAAAAAATTTATTGTTGTATACATGTATGTAGTTTATAGTTTAAATAGATATAAATTAACGAACCTAGATATTTACTTATAGTGTTTTGTGTTACTCAATACATATTGGTTTTAACCTTGTTTATGTCTGCCAGATGTATACAAACACTAAATGAATAATGTGTATATTAATTTTTAATTAATTTTCAATGTGTCTTACTATTTGCATTCAACTGATAGACAGACAAACAAACAAATTAAATAAACAATAACAAACAAAAACTATGTCATTACATGTATTTTATTTGGCATATTATAATAATTAACACTTTACTCAAACTGTAACATATATTCCTTTTTTTATAATCAATGAGACCAAATTATTCTTTAATTAAATATGGGGCTTCATTTAAAAATATGTATTCAAATTCAATGTAAACATACTTTGTCTAAGTATTTCTATAATCATAGATTTTATTAATAACTATCTATATCTAAATAAAAACACATTTATCTTTAAACATACAGAATACCCCTACCAAACAATTTTTTTATTGGGGTTGAATGAGCCTTACAATATCTGGGGTTGAATGAGCCAAGGGTTGGGGTTGAATAAGCTCGGGGTTGAATAATACTGAAAATCGCTTGGGGTTGAATAAGCTCGGGGTTGAATGAGCCTGCTACCCAATGAGCAATGCCTTCACGTAAGTCAAAGAAACAATTAAAAAGTCCAAGTCCCCGCCGAAAAATGCGGATTTTTACAAACATCTCTGATTAACTGTAGTGGGCTTATGTGTGTTTGGGTATATTTATTAAGTATAATTTACCTAAAATTGGTGTTATTTTCATTATTAGTAATTCAAATGCGTAGTATAGTTTATTTACGACAAATAGTTTATTAAATACAAGTATTTGCGTAAAAAAACGTTCATACTTGTGTACATTTGGGTATCGGTGCACGCAGAGCGTAAGAATGTAAATAAAGCGATTCTCACGACGTGCAAATATTATGGCAACGCAGGTTCGAAATGATACTGGGCCGAGTCTTGCCGAAAAGCTTACTAGTTTACATTTATTTAGTCATCACTGGTCATAAAAATGCGTAATATAGTTAATCAATCCCATATTGTTAGTTAAATATAAGTATTTGGGTAAAAACGTTACTATTTGGGTAAGATTTGGGTATATTTGGGTGTTTCGTGCTGCCGCGTCGGCCTGACTGACCTAGTTAACGTAATGACCTAGGGGAGGTAATCCAGACTGCAGGTGCACGTCAAAACACATATCGAAACGCATTTTTTTCTTATTTTTAATTTCTTAAAGGAGTAAAAGAAATAATTATGATTATTAACGTACATTACTTTATTTTATAATATACAAATAGAAATAAATAGAAAAAAAAATAATAATGGTGTTAGTCTGGTTCACGACATTCTTAAAAAATGCTTATTTTTTCGTAATTTTTTTTTGAAATGGTAAACCATGCAGAACAGGTCACGTGCCCCTCCTTAGTCTGGTTCACGAGATTCTTAAAAAATGCTGATTTTTTTGGATTTTTTTTTGAAATGGTAAACCATCCAGAACAGGTCACGTGCCCCTACATGGAAATTTTTCTTGTTGCATACAAATATAACCTGCGGCCTTGAGCACTTAATCATAACGTAGTTATTTTCCCAACCTGTGTTTCGGGACATGTCAACCAGAACGTTTTACTTGTTCTCAAACTGACAGGTACTCCATATGTTGATGATATGACCATGTACAACGTTATTGGTAATCACATATTCACCTACCAGGGAATGACGTTTAGATCAGCATTGTAACCATCTAGGGTTTTTCACCTAGTGTTGAAGCTCTTATCAATTTAGCAAGCATAGCGATCAGAATTGGTATAAAGCGCTATCCGGCTACGACCATGTCATTCACACACTTTGCAATTGTCATAAAACAGTTTATAGTGGAAGATTACTGATGGACACTTAAAATAAACATCACATTAAGTTATTGAAAGATTTGCATATAGCATAGAAATCGTTTGATAAAGTTTACACACACATTTAGTCATGTAGTTTATATTTCGTTTCTGTGATAAATGATCATTCAAGGAAGACCAAGGCGATAGTGTCATCCGGTTTGAGCCAACGTAATGGCACCGCCCGTATATCAGATATCATTAAGCGATTAGCAATAGACCAATTACAAGTCAAACAATTCTACAATAACTGATGAGCTAAAAGCCAAGATATTTATATGTACATCTGAGGCTGCAGTACTAAAAATAATACTTCCCTCCTACATAAATTAGTCTTTTATCGCGTCTAGGGGTTTTTATAATACTGGATAATGACTGAAACAATAATGAACGCACTACATCATGGGAATAACGTTCTAGTACGAAAGTGTGCTTTTTGATTGGTCTCATAAGTGACGTTAAGAATAAACACGAAATATAGGTCATTGGAAAGCGACATACGAGGGTCATTCAAAAAATACGTAGACAACCTCGATTGTGAAACTATTTATCATCCGATTTTTATCAAAATTGGTAGAAATCAGGTACTACCGGTTGTGAATTCAGTGCCTATTTTTATCACGAAAAATATATATTACATTCGAAAATATGGTAGTTATAGCAACGTAAAATTGAACATACGGGGCAACCCATCGATTTATGCCGTAGTAATTTGGTGTTCATTTCTTCACCCCACCACTTACCTTTAACAGTTGCGAAACCTTTCGAGAATGCATGTGTGTATTGTTTAAAACTATATTATTCTGTGTTTCAAATTATGATGTCATAGTTAACACCGTTACAGAGATATTTGTTATCATACAAAGTCACCTATAATAGCAGAATGAAAACGTGACGTCATGATAAACCACGGACCACGTGCAATCCTGTAAGTATGTGTTGGGCTTGATATAAACACACATACTTACTTGAATCGAGGTCGAAAATTGGGGATTTCATCCAGAGGAAATGCCGGAACATCATGTAAAACATACAGTGCCGGTGTTGTATATATCCCATAATTGAATTAGCTCAAACATGTCCCTCGTATGTCTAAAAATTAGTAAACTCAACCATGTATAAATACACCGACACTCTTTCACAGTTGTTATATACACATAAGCTCAGTAATCTTATAGTTCTCGCTTTTAGCAGACTATGCGCTAGCAGACAATGTATAAGCAGACAATGTCTTCACTAAATGGGCTTCATCAGCATTATTTTCCATCTTGAATGTCGCTATACGGAACATATATTTGCTTTTATAAGGAAAAACTAATTATAGGACGAAAGACGAAACTGACTAATGAACTTTTCAATGTTGGTAATGATATTGACAAAGATACGTTTCAGAGCACTCTAATTTAATTGCTGTTTCAACGAGATGCACCAAATTTGAATACAACACTTGTTTGATTTTGTCGAATTATAAGCCACTTTGAAGCACTTTTGTCATAAAAGGGTGAACAATTCTTGTAATTGATAATAAACTAGTTTGATCATCCACATTTTATTGATCAAATTATAGAAAACGCACTGTAAATTATACTCGAACAAGTGCATAACAACGGCGTCGTGTCACATTTAAAGTTGTGTGACATATAACACAGTTTGTATGAAAGTAAAGTGTGATACGGAATAGCTGTAATCTAAAAGTTCAAATGTACTTATCCGAGCATCGTCATTTTATATTTAATGGAAGGTGATAGAGTACATTTCTAGGAAAGCACAGGCGCTGAATACTCCGAAATCCAGACACATTATGGATGTAGTTGCATAATATATAAAGTATTTTGTCAATAATCATATAAATACTGTGATTTACGCATGCGAGATCTAAACACTCAAATACATCAAGAAGATTTAACATTTGAACGTCATATATGTATGCAGTGTCAGTTAGGATTTTAAAGTACTATATCAACCGATGAAGACATAATGAATCGACGTATTACATATATTATTAGTCGATGCGTTTCGCATTTGGGTATTCGTTATTTTGTCGAATTCTTCTATTGAGAAGAACCATGTTATTCTACTACAAAGTCCAGTGTCCTGAAAATATTAGTACAACTGTACGGTCGTGAAATTGATAGGTAGCATTACAACGCTAATACCATGGTGTTAAATTATGTAACACCCAATATAAATTCCGGTCCAAATATTTATCAACAAGGGCGTAAAAAAGTATTCAAAAAAGATTCGAACAATATTAGTACTATAGAGCTGAAATTGCAAACCCAAAAGTACAATGTCATGATCTATTGTAAAAGCTCGTTTAACAGAAACCCTAGTTTACACGATCATCAATTTATTAACTATTATGTATGTAAAACGAACTAAAAATATCTTGTACAAAACTGCGCACAATTATTCCTCCATGATGTTCATTTTACACTAATGATGTTCGCCTTAGTATTAACATCAATAGATGACTCTCCTTCCGATCATACCCGCACAGATAATTACGAGCTTTCATCACGTCTTCGCAAATTGCTTTAAATTGATTAGTGCTTTCAATTTTCTCTCTAAAATGTTATTTTGTTCTACTAGTGCATTTGATCGTCTCCAAGCATTCATCTGTCATTCGGGTTACATTGATTTCAATTCCTGGCTTTGACAACAAATTCATTTACTACGACCATTGAAGGACCTCTTTATAACCTTGAAGAAAGGGTAGCATGCCCTGCCCATATTTTAACTAGGTCAAGTCGTAGTTGTGCCGATTTAGGTTGCATAACGTTTGGTCACTGTCCTTAGTGTTTTAACTTAGGTCACGGCCCGTGGTTGTTGTGCCTCATTTGGTCGCCGTTTTGGCATGGGTTTCTGTGGGCACTGCTCAGGGTAGTTATGTCGTGGTGTTTCTTATTTCTGTGCTCGGCTGGTTCGGCCGAGTGCTACCTTCCCTGACGGATTTTCTCATACCCTTTTTGAGCAGTTTTAACGCTCAGTATTAACAAAACAAAATGTATTTTTATGCCATTCTCTGGCGATGCTTAGCGTCACGGATGAAGACGTGATTCACAACATTAATAATGTAAGTATGCACGTTTCAATGCCTGTATATTTTAATACATTTTAATTTTGTGTTACACAACACCACACTACACATACCATCATCAACTTCAAGTATTACTGCAGGCAATTGTCGTTCGGTATGGTCTACATTACTAAAGATAAGATAAGATAAACTTTATCTAACGTTGATTATGGTTAACATACGAATTATAAGCTACACGCTACTGGCAGCAGTAATAGTATACTGGTGTATGACTATACATCACTATAATTATTATAACTCTATACTATTGACAACTATTGTGTTTATGGTATTTATATTAATAACAGTTCTCTAAGCAAGCGGCTTCACTACTTATCTGAACAACATTAATTGGAAATGATTGGCCGGTGTCACGATGTACCATATAATTATTAAAGACTGCGAATGATAATGTATGTTCCATAACGAAATTACTAGCCAACGATTACTTTATATAGCTGTTGATATAAGACTCAGGAAATTTTAATATATCTTCTGGCCATATTTTTTATAATTACGTATGCCCAAATTTACTTATTCGTATAACTACTGGCCATATTTTCTGATAATTACAAATCCCCATGCGCACTGATTCTGCACATCATGTGCCTTTAAAATAGACGATTGAAATTAAGTGAATGTCGTATCATAACTCACAGAGGTTTATGATCATAATCAAGAACTGAAGGCATTTTTCATTTATTATTTGCTTCATTTTCCTTCAATAAACAATACTGATTATGTACTGGGTTATCTATGTATGGTCATTATACATAACATGGCCTTAAGCACAGCGCAATACGTGTGACCATATACACTGAGCGGCAATGAAAACGCAACACTTACATAGTATAGCATAACACATTTGATAAGTATGTAAGCATCGCGAAATTTTGGCATTAATATATGGGTATCTCTTCGAATCAGAAAAAGTTGTTTAGCAACATAGTTTTGTACCATTTGTTTTGGGGTTAGTATAAAACAGACAGACGCATTTTTTAATCTTTTAAAACCACCGTCTGGAGCTGACTTCCTTAGATTATATATAAATCAAACGAAGTTAGCATACAAAATTTCAAATTTAAAAGTTAATGGATTACGGAAATATTCAAGTTTAAAAAGTGTTGCGTTTTCATTGTTGCTCAGTGTACTATGGATAGTGCTTATTTAATATGTGTGCTCTTTTAAAAGAAAACTGAAAGAACACTCAGATTATTTCCTGATACCTTTTAAACAATGAGACACCCATTACGGCTTGAAAACCAGAGTCTGATACGATTTGCACAAAATTAATGTTATCTAAAAGCATTCGTCTTTTTCGGCGAATTATAAATATCACTGACTATCCGAGGTATGAACGCTGTTCTTTTATACGCGATTTATTTTCCTAACAAGTTTGTTCCTATTCAAATGTGTATAAATGATGATTTTGTAGATTTTTAACAAAGAAAACAACAATAAATACGTTGCTTGTACTTAGTCTGTCGGATTCCCTATACGTACGAGTTGACTACTAGTTACTACTACTGATGTTGTATACATTTTAGTCAATGTACATGTACCCATGTGCGCAACTTCATAAATATATGCCGATTAATAGTTTTATGAAGTTTGGTGAACGAAGAAAACTACTTTTATTACAGTATATACCAAATTTTGGGACGAATGGACGAACTAATTGCCGACCTTATGGTCACAAGAGCATCAGTTTGTACATAAAACTTATGGTGCTGGTATCAAGAGTAAACGTTTCGACAGATTAATGTATCGTGATAAAGAAATACTTAAGGATATTCGTTCCATTTCAGTTGAGCGGAAGTCTAAAAATCGCAGTCCCTTAGAGGTACCTCAAGCATCTATCTACCATGATCAAAACGTATGCAAAAGTTTAAAATTGATGTGTAGTAAATTTTCATCTGCGATAATTCTGAATGTTAAATACTTATTTAGAGTATTAATAAAAAAATATCGAAGAAACTACTGATGAGGCCTTACGAATGATTTATTTCGAATGGTTTTAAACACCAAATCTCACGAGTTGGTTACAACGTTTGTAAAACGTAATACTATGCGCTCGATCATATCAAATAGTTAATATTTTTTAACGGCACCCCAAACTATCTAAAAGAAGGTTATTGCAAATGCAGGGGAGACAAACCTTAAACTGTTAACCTATTTGATTATTAACATTCTTTAAACACGTTTTATCGCGAAAACTGCAGACAACGGATGCAAAACGCTGATTCGTTTTGTTACCTCCCCTGATTTCAGCATTTCTGAAATCACAATAAGTTCAATTTAAAAAATCTAGCCGAGCAATCGTAATGAAATTTGCTTTTTCGGTAAAATACATTTTTCAGTTTTTATGGGTTGTCCCCTAAATCTAAGAATATCTTAAAAACAAGCCGAGCAAAACTGTTGGGAATTTTCTAAATGATTGGCATTGATCTGATCTTCATAAAGATAACAGGTTCTATATACCTTGCACAGACAATTTCAAAAGGAAAGAATGTCCTTAATGTGATAAACTTACACGCGATAAAACGTACCACACGTCCTATGTTGATTTGATTTTTTACCGACCGACGTATCGCATAATGATATTAATCATGCCATCAAAGAAGGACAACAAATTCCGATTTGGTTATAGTGTAGTACAGTTGTCGAACACTGCATCTTGATATCAGTTGTCCGCGATAAAAAAGTCGAGGGCAAATATAAAAGTTCTCACGCGGTGTTTATTTTGTTAACATGTGGATCGGTCAATATCTGTAGCTCCATGATACACAAAAAATGAATTAATTGTTAATCTTCCGATTGCAATTAAAGCAGGATTGTAACATCCATTTAATGGTTTAGTACTCGAATGGAAATTGTACGCTAACTGTATTGGCACTCGAACAATCTTATGCCGTTAAATTGATTTCAAGCGGCTTGAGGGCAATTAGGTCTGCGTCGTGGGGGCGATAAACTGCTAGGCATTAACACAGATGCAATTTCGAGTTTTTGTGTTACATGGGAAATATCATTCCATATGATAGCCATTATTATCTTCTATTTTGTGCATTGGTCGCACTTAAACATGCGTCTTTTTTATCTGGGATGTGTTCAAACCTCACGGACGGTTAAATGTTCTATTCACGGAGGTGCTGTATACATTCCTCTATATCATGGAACATTTTATCGCATTAGTAGAGTGGTTACTGTGTAACCAACTGAACAGGATGTCGCAGGTCTACTCAAGGGCATATGTGTTACATAGGTGCGCGTGTCTGTGTGTGCGTGAAATATACTGTATGGTCATATAACATTGAAATGTTTACTAATTTTACTGATGCTTTAAAAACTTTTTCTCTCCGTTACTAACCCATTTATCATGTGTATTTTGTTTGTATTACATGTTTATGTATAAACATTGTATATCAGAGTTGTAGACTATGTACTAGTTACTTGTCTTAATAAATATATGTCCTGTTCTGTTCTGTGTTACATAACCACGTATAGCGCAATTGTTTGTACAAAGTGTGACAGGCAATTAGGCAGAGTTTCCAAATAATTATAATTGCACATTGGATAATTCCTAACTTGTATTTTAGTAATAACTGGAGTACAGTACGAAGATGGAACTTTTTTCTTGAATCCAGAACTATTCCAGACTATGCGCCCTAAAAGGATGTATATTGTACAAGTATTTAAATATGATAAATATTTGTCAATATTGAACGTTTATTATGTTTCTTGCCTGACAGAAGTTCAACAATTGCAATTTCATTCGATATAATTCAAACGTTTTTATACTAGTCATTATCCAGATATTGACTGACTACACGAACCAATATTTTGAAATATTACATCGTGATTGAAACGACAATATAACACATCACGATTATACTAATTATCCAAGTGTACTATTCGGAATACACATCAGTAATATTACCATGCTTTTGTTGCAACATGTCTTCTGTTTTCTACATTAATTCCGTCAGGGGGGACGTCAAAGTTTCTTAATATTGCATTTTTCTTTGAAAAATATCTAAGATAGGGTTTATGTTCGGTGAATTCATTATTAAATTTTGTCTACGTGTATTTGCAACCAAAATACAGACACTTACTCGAAGATATTAATTAGATGTTTCCTTGAATATTGAAGTCGTTCTTGACAAATCAATAGTGATATTGCTCCTTTACTACAGACTGCTCTGATTCCACCAAGACAATATGTGATATTAAATATGCCGAACGCAACAAAACAAATACTTTCATACCTAATCTCGGACGACAATGAGATACTGTGCAGATTTACACACTACTTGACAGCAACAATGACAAATAGAGATTCGATAGCAATATTGTAAAAATGTCTGAAGTGTGACGGGTTTTAAGACCCAATCATTTAACATCTCGGAATGCTTGTTTTGTTTCAGTATGAATTCACGTTATTTGTAAATATTGGCAATTAAACTGTTAACAGTTTTCTATATTACAGATTTATATTACTTTTTTGTTATTTATGTTTCATGCAGGACCTATGTGACAGTGTCATCCAATTCATGCCAACATAATGACACGCCCGTATATTAGATATCATTATATCATTCTATAATGACTGATAAGCTAAAAGCCAAGCTCTTTTTGTGTACATCAGAGGTTGCAGCACTTACAACAAAACTTCCCTCCCACATATGTCTTTAACTGCGATCAGGGGGGGGGAGGTTAACATTCGGAAAATGACCGACTCAAAAAGGAAAGCTAAAACATGAGGATTAACTAGTACGTTTGAGCGAATCCCTTATTTGTCTTCTATTTGACTAGAAGAATAACAGTTTAAAACAAATTTGGTTCCAATTATACATCTACGTAGGTCATAGAAAGTCAGCATATGTCTAGAATTTATAAAGTCAACAGTGCGTAAATACAGTCACAGTTAGTTAATACGTTCTGTTATCTTATAGTTCAAGCTTTTAACATACAACACACCAGCAGACAATGTGTAAGCAGACAATGTCATCACTTAATGTGCTTCATCTGCATTATTTTCTATCTTTTCTGTCGATATACGGAAAATAAATTTTCTTTGATGAGATAAAAACTGATTAAAGAAGGTAAGATGAAACTGACTAATTAACCTTTCAATGCTGCTAATGCTATTGACAAAGATTCGTTACAGAGGACTCTTTGCTTTTTCAACGAGATGCACGAATAACACACTTGTTAGGAAATGTCTATTTATAAGCTACTTAGAGACACTTTTCTCATAATACTGTGGTTAATTGACATAACTAGCTGTCTATAAATTGATAATCAGTCATCTTAGATTGTAGATTCCCGTTTAACCAGGTGTTGAGGGTGACAATCCAATATCCTGCCAAGAAGCAAAGGTTATGCTAGTATTTGCATGTACTTACAAAATTATAGTTTGCATTTAATAACTAAATTACTTTTAAAAATCACATTTCTATCAACGTTAAGTGAGAAAACGAATAGAAGTTTGCTTCGACTCCCGGTCAGACAACTAATGGTGATGACAACCATTCGATGTCAAGGACCACATCCTACCCTTAATGAAAGGGTAGCATTTACTCCCTAGCTTGACGGTCAGTATTGACAAACGAAACTGGCTTCTGTCATGCCGTTCTAGCGATCAGTACAATCCTGATTCACAACATAATTAATTTAAGAATGTACGTTTCCGTGCCTTCATATTTTAATGCATTTTAAACTGCATAATACAAAGCAACTATGCACATACCAACAACAGTTTCCTTCAATTTCCATCGTTGACAATTGTCGTCCGCTATTGTGAACTAGTGCAATACCACATAGATTTAATTATAACTGTAGCATATTGACTAACAATGCGTTCATGGTATTCATAACAATAGCGTTTCTCTGAGCAGACGGCTTCACTACTTCACGGAACAAAATTAATTGAAACTGATAGACCGGTGTCACGGTATATGATAGTCTTAGAATGATAATTTATTATCCGTAATGAAAAAAATATAGGCAACAATTCTCAATAGCCTCCAAGAATTGCTGATACAATATACAATATAAAAGTGTTAACAATGTTTCATCAACATGTTCACGTCAACCACAATGAATGAAGTACAGAGTGAGACAAGAACAAATGTGCATATATGAATTTGTTAATTTCAAAATTAAAAGTGAATGAGCCATTTTCCATGAACACCTGCTAAATTGAAATTATGTAATTACGACATAAAACAAGGTTTCAATAAAGCTCCAAAAATTCACATCAATGGATTATATTGAAAAGAAATCTACCCATATAGTATAATATATAAGCTTTAAAATTTCAGATGCATTATGTTGAAATCACATACTTCGTTGCTATGGTGACCAATTTCTGAAAACAATTGGTGAACAAGTTATGTCTAAAACTGATTAACTGGAGTATGTATCAAATACTAATACTGTTTGAATGACGTTCGCGACGTCAGACGAATAAGTCTGAATATGGACTCTACAAAAACAGCTGTAATTTCCTCACAACTCCATAAATTAACATATTATTTTATTTTGCATTTTGCTTTATAAGCATTATTCTTTAAAACTATGTAAAGTCTCAAAATTATTACTTATGTCAAAATAAGAGGTTTTCCTGAAGAACGGCTTTAATACATGTACATTTAAAGTCTTAATATATTATCTATCGGTCATTGCCGTGTATTCATATTGGCATTTTTTAAGATCATGACAGTGAGATATACGTTTATAATACTTAAGTAATTTCCGTAAAGACACTTTGCACTTTGTATATTTCATACACTACTGGCCATATTTTTCTGTTAATTGCGAATACCTAAATGTACAGTTTCCAATAACCACTGGCCGTATTTTTTCTGATAATTACAAATTCCCAAGTGTACTGACTTTGCTCATCATGTGACCTTACAATAGCCGAATGTAATTAAATGGATGTCGCATCATAACTCACGGAGGTTTAATATAAACAACTCCAGGCATTATTCATCTGTTATCTGAGTTATTTGTCAGCAATAAACTTACAATAATGATTCTATACTAGGTTATCTGAGTATGGTTATTATACATAACATGGCCTTCAGCGCACAGGCATATGGTTTCATCGATTTAATAAACTTGCATGAAAAAAGACACTATTGTTCTTTTAGAACAAATAATGAGAAGAAGGTTGTTCAGCTTCCATAATCTCAACCAACAGAAGTGATGCAATTAATAACATTTGCAACCTTGTTGTGACAGCAGTTTATAAAATGTAGGACATGAGCTGCGACTACAGTAGTTTTTCCACAAGCGTTGGATTGGTTCGACTGAGATAACTGTTACTGACTGCATTGACACAACTTTATTATCCTTAGGTTGGTCCTACTCCAGTTAATATAAATGTTGATTTTGAAGCCCCTAAACAACCAAGACATCTGTCGATACCACTCATTCTATCGGATGACCCTATTTACATTTTGATTATGTAACCTCTTCTGATATTGTAGGTATCTTATTCAATGTACCTAGCTGCAAAACTGTATAAATATACGCGGACTTATATTCCTACGAAGTTTGTTGAACGTAGATCAACAGGTTGCAGGCTACACGAAATGTTGAAACGGATCGAGAAGCTGATAATTAAAAGGTCGAAACTTATAACGCCAACTTATATTGGAGGCGTACATAATATAAGTTCCGTTAAACGGTCAATGTTGTGATAAATGATTGCTTCTGTAAAATATACACGTGGCAAGTTTTCCACTGTGTCTCAAATAATTAGCAGGAGTAAGAATTAAACAATTATTTTGGAACCATTTGATCGGACTTGAGCAGGAAAGTGGACATCTTGTCAATGAATGATTACTGTCATATCATTTCATCAAAAATGGGAAAACTATTTATCGTTAAAAATTCCGATTAGTTGAAATGTATGTCAGTCGGCATGAAACCTATTAAGCCTGCTTCAATTGCCGCATCGTGATATGAGTTGCACGCGATAATCGAGGGCAAATATGAACTTTCTCACGCAGTGTTTATTGTGTTAACATGTGGAGTGGTCAATATATGTCGCTCCATGTTACACAAAGGTGGAATTAATTGTTTATCTTCAGGTTGTAATTAAAACAATATTATAGCTCCCATTTAATCGTTCAGTACTCGAATGGAAATTCTACGCCAACGGTATTATAGCACTCGAACAATATAATGTCGTTAAATCGATTTCAAGTGGATTGGTGGCAATTAGGTGTGAGTCGTGGGGGCGATAACCTGCTAGGCATTAACAGAGATGTAATTTCTAGTTGCATATGGGAAATTTAATTCCATATGATAGCCGTGATTATCTGCAATTATGTGCATTGGTAGCACTTAAATCATGCATCGTTTTTCTGTGACGCGTTCTACGTTCATTGACTGTTAAATGTGCTATTTGAACATCAGCGACATACTCCTCTATTCCATGAAACCATTTGTTTCTGAGGTAGAGTGGTTATAGCGTAACCTACTGAACAGGATGATATGGATCTGATCACGGGGACAGATGATACATAAGCACTCCATTCAATACAACACCATTTATTGGTTCACGAGTGTCGATCACTGGCAATTTGGGAGAGTTTCCAAATAATTACAATTGCTTAACGGACGATTCTAACATTGTAGTTTAAATGGATATCAAAGTAATAGCAGATATGAGTTGCTCAAACGAAACATTAAAGCTTGTATAAAAGTACAGTACGAACATTGAGCTTTTTCTTACATTTAGAAATATTTCAGATAATGAGCCAAAAATGAAAATATATTGTACTTTAATACCAGAAACGTTTGCGAATAGCTTGAACGTTTACTGTAAAATCATTAATTTTCGTGGTGGATTAGATGTCGTGAATTTCGTGTTTCACATTCATCCATGGCATGCAAATTCCACGAATTAACGTCTCCACGAAATGGGGTTTTACCGTAACCTTGAAATGTGTCCCAAAGAAATTTAAATGATTTTACAATATGTTTCTTGCCAGACAGTAATTCAAAAATTGTGATTTCATTCGAAATCATTCTATATTTTTTATACCAGTAATTATCTAGACGTTGAATTGGGACACGGAACTATCTTTTGAAATATCATATCGAGATTGAAACGACAACACCACACGTCTAGATACAGCTAGTTAACCAAATGTACCGTTCAAAACACACATCGTAAATTTTGTTGCAACCTCCTTCCTTATCTTCTAATGTTTCAATTAGTGGGAGCATCAATGTTTCTTAATTCGACATTTTCTCTTTGAAAAGTGTTGAGATATGGCTCATTTACGGTGTTTTTATATAATTAAGTTTCGTCGATATTGCTACGTATATTAGTATCAAAAACATTGAAACATGCCCAAAAATCTATATTTAATTTAGATGTTTTATTGAAAACCGAAGTTTGTTATATACACGTACATGACAAATCAATATTTATATTGCCCAGCGTTTACAACAGAGTGTTCTCGTTCCACCAAGACAATATGTGATATTAAATATGCCGAAAGCGACCAAACAAGTATTTTCATACCTTATCTCGAGCGGAGCGACAATGGGATACTGCGCCAATTTATACACTACTCGACAGCAACAATGACAAATAGAGATGCGATAGCAATATTGTAATAATGTCTGAAGGTGGCGGGCTTAAAGACCTGGTCATTTAATAGCTCGGGATTCATTTCTTACATATTAGCCATATCAATGCATGTTTCGTTTACGTAAATTTGTAAATAATGGCAATTATACTGAAAATAATATTCTGAATTGCTGTATTATAGTGCTTTTCTTGTTATAAATGTTTCATGCACGACCTATGTGATAGTATCACCCAGTTCATGCAACATAAAGACACCATCTACATGTCAGATATCATTAGGCAACTAACAAGAGACTAATTACAAGTCTCATCATTCTATAATGACTAATAAGCTAACTGCTAAGCTCTTTATGTGCACTTCAGATGCTGCAGCACTTAAACAACCCTTCCCTAACGACACCACCCCTATATCAGATCTCATTAAGCGATTAACAAGAGACCAATGGCAAGTCAAACCATTCTACAATAATTGATAAGCTAAAAGCCAAGCACTTTATGTGCACTTCAGATGTTGCAGCAATTACAACAATAGTTCCCTCCTTCATATGTCTTTAATCGCAACCAGAGGGTTTTCAACATTCGGAAAATGACCGAAACAAAAATTAATTCTACAACCTACGGCTTACCTAGTGCTCTGGTAAGCGAAAAAAGGAATACATACGAAATGGGTTCAAAGTATAGTCCATTGAAAGCAGCAAATCTGTAGCATTAATATGTAATAATAACTATAAACAACCGTCTTTTTCTTCCTTTATAGTACAGACAAAATCTGGTGTGACGTATACTCGTACTTGCGCATGCCGGTGAAACGTGTGTCTTTACACATTTACAGGTGGATTTCTTTTAAAAAGTCGCTATTTTTAAAGATGGTAAATACGATCCGTTATCTTATACGTAAGGTATAGATAATGTACGTATATGCAATGTATGAGAAGATAATATCTTAATGTGCTTCATCAGCATTATTTTCCTTCTTATATGTCTCTAAGACTATACGGAAAATAGATTTCCTTTAATTAGGAAAAACGAATTATAGGGTGTAAGACGAAACTGACTAATTAACTTTTCAATGTTGCAAATGATATTGACAAAGATGTTGTACTAAGCACTCGCTGCTGTTTCAAAGAGATGTACCAATAATGTGCTTGTTTTATTTCGTCGGGTAATAAGCCGCTTAGTTACAATTTTGTCATAATGCGATGGAAACCTGACTTATCAAGCTTTCAAGGAATAGATAATCAACCGGTATGAACGTCGGCATTATATTGAGCACCTCGAGATTGTAGACCCAATGTAAACAATAGGACATTACGTCGCCCGCCTGTCAACACAATATCAAATGTATTAAAGTATGAATACATTGAAACGTACATAATTAAAGTATGAACGTTTCAAAGCCTTCATACTTTAATGCATTTTTTAAATATTGCATTACACAGTGCACAATGTACGTCTTGGACAACATTGCAAGCAACAGTTATTGCAAACTCGAGTAATAACACTAGAGCTATAATTATAACAGTAGTAATATTGACTAGCACTGTATTTGGGGTTTTCCAAAATAATAACGGTTCTCTCTGCAGACGGCTTCACGGAACAAAATTAATTGAAAATGATGGGACGGAGTCACGGAATATAAAAGTAATAGATACAGTATATGTTGTGTGTTCCGTATTGAAAGTTCTAGGCAAAAGCTACAAAATCACTTTAAATAGTTTATATTATATAATATTCGGTAAAGTACAAACATTTGTTTTTCAATCCATTGTTTTCATGTAACTGCTGGCCATTTTTTGTGATAATTACGAATGCTCAAATCTACTACTGATTTATGTAACAGCTGACCGATAGTGTTTGAAATTACAAATTCCCAAATTTACTAATTCCACTCACCAAGTGACCTTAAAATAGAATATTGTATTTTTAAATTGTTGTCGCATCATAACTCAGAGAGGTTTATGATCAATAACTGCAAGTATATTTCATCTGCTTTCTGCTTCATTTTTCCACGAATGAACGTTATTGATGATTCTTTACTTCATTTGTAGGTTATCAGAGATTTTCATTACAAATACTATGTACAATGCTATTATATGTCTGTGCTCTTTTAATGAACAGTCGGAATATTTCCTGACATATATTCTCACATAAAAACCGCGACACACGTTTCGGCTTACAAACTAGTGTCTGATACGATTTGAACAAAACTGATGTTATTGAATTGATTCGTCTTTGCCATCGCTGTATGCCGAAATCATTCAATCAAAATGAGGAAATATTTGTCAGTAAAAATCCGGTTTGCTGCATCGTAACCACGCGGTGTTTATTTTGTTAACATTGTCAGCGGTGGTCAATATTTGTCGTTCCATTTTATACAGGTAGAATTAATTTGTTAATCTTCAGAATGTAATTAAAAAATATAATAACTTCCATTTAATCATTCAGTACTCAAATTGTACATTTACGCCAGTGGTATTAGCACTAGAACGCTCTTATGTGGTTAAATTGATTGCCAGTGGCTTGAGGGCAATTAGGTGTTCATTAACAGAGATGCAATTTCGAGTTTTTTTGTTTTTCACAAATATAATTCCATGTGATATCCGTGATTATCTGCAATTTTGTGCATTGGTCACAATTGAAACCAGCGTCGTTTTTTCCAGGATGTGTTAAAACCTCATAGGCTGTATATTGTTCTATTCAAGCAGCTTCAGCATGCTCCACTGTATCATTGATAATGTGTACATTGACAAGTGGTAGCGAGAACACGATGCTTTGGTTCTGATTACGGGCATACAGATTCCACTCGGTGCAATAAAGCGCTTTTGCTTTGTGCAAGAGTGTTGATACAAAAATGTACGAGAATATTTTCACCAATATATTGGTCTAAATTCTGGTGATCAACGAGACTTACGTCCAAAAGTCATCCAAGTCCATTATAGTGGCTGGCGTTGCATTCATATTATACAACATGACTTAACATGTATATGACTATTAAGCTTGTGAAACATGATCAAGTACGTTCTAGGTAGCACTTGTGTATTATACTTTCTTGGTCACAATTATACATTTATCTGACATTGATACTTATCACAAAACTGTTTGCTAATTCAATGAATGAGAGCCATCTTTTTATTATCATTTCTTCTTATTTTATGAAATCCACTAAAGAGGGAATAATCATATTTAACCGAATATAATATGATTGTTTTTAACTTGCCAAATAATGGCTTCATTCTTAAAATGATGATCCGTTCAAATACCCATTGACGCCTCATACGTTTTATAGGAATATCGATGTTATACAATTGTGGACAAGGAAAAAACTACTATTAAAGCTGACTTAAACGGAACATGGTTAAACTGGTACAGCATATGTTATCATAATACGGTATCTTTCTCAAGTTGAAGCCATTTCTTTGAATACAGCAGGCGATTTTTGTTTAATTTGTGATTGAATCATCTTGATGCAAACGCGATGAATATCTCGAGATAATATTCATAAAAACAACCTCCATCTAATTGGTTCTCGATTACACCAATACTTCAACATAGAGATGAATGTCAATACGAACGAATCAGTGTTCTGTAGAATTCTATTGAATTGTTAAGTTTCTAGCCTAAATAAAATATTTACAATCGTACATGATGCGATTTTGATGAAAGGAGGTAATATAAAACTGGACATACAGTGTGCCATTCAATTGCAGAGTGGAATTAACGATCATTTGTTGATGTTCACTGACGTGTAAACACCCGATTTCAGTTTTACATTGAATAAAGCCATAGGGGCTTCATGTTTATTGAATGCCTGATCGTAAAACTATTCTTCATAACAGGAAGTATGTTATTAAACAAAACACACCGTACAAGTCTGTATCCTCCGAATGTTGGTACGAAACAAATAAAAGGAATGTTAGCTAGCTAGGATGACTGGTCGCTATAACTTGGATATAATACTATTGGGAAGGAAATACGACTTGAACTTTAAATTCACATCGTTATAAAATGACATACATCATCATTTAGGTGTAACTGATTCACTTGCGCAACTTGTTATACTGTATAATCTCGTTCACAAAACTAGATGGCGTATTTGTTGGTGGGATAAATCGCATGTACAAGTATACCACAAAAGTCTAGCTATTGGTTCTTGACAACAACTTTTATAACTATAGTGTCTGAAACAATTCCTAATTGACATCAACTACCACATGCGGCGTGTCTATCAGCTTCTTGTTGATCGAAACAGCTTGTTATCACTGGCGACATTATATTGGACTTTCTGTCTTTGGTATTTGCTGGTTAAATTATTCGCATTTTATCTCGTAAACGGTGTTTTCAAGTTGTAAACAACACACTTTATGACCAACATTCCGAGTGGTGTTTTCAAGTTGTTAACAACACACTGTACACCCATCATTCCAAATGTTTCGTGTACAGTGGCATTTAGGGAAGTTGGTGTAGTACATTATTAAAGCGCTTGTTGGATTCAATTGGGTCCGGTCAAGTCATTTAATCATCCAGTTTGTATATGACTAAACTTATTCAGTGCCTAATGTAGATTTGTACTCCGGTACCATATCAAATATCAACAATAACTGAGTACTATGAGCGTAATAGGCAACTGATATGGTAAAAAGGACTTGTACTTATGCGTCATGTGAAGTTTAATAGAAGGCCAATTAGTGATAACGTAGAAAAATACCAACTGTACCCTTTTAGCATAATTCCAAGAACAACTATTATGTAATGGGATAATAATAACTGTTGCTATGAACTAAAGGCGTGAATAGTATTAACGGAAAGGGGGTGAGGTCTAACTTATCCCAGTATATGTCTCGTATGTCCAATTTATTTGGTCCATTAATGTTAAACTAATATGAAAAACCAGCAGGTTTGTGTTTACCCACAGAGAACCCGTCAGCGTAAACAAAGGTTTCAAGGTTTCTTTGGACATGCTTTGCTTCTTTATGTTATTATTGTCTCGAAAACGTATTTTACCATAAATAACCGTATTTAGAAATAGTGTAACATACTCTGTTTGTATTAAAGCTTCTAGTTAAAATCAATGAAGACGGATTTGGTTAATAAAAACAGAATGTATATTTCCTATTCAAGGCACGCACGTTCATAAAACTGTTATTGTAATGAGCGATACATCAAATAATAATGACGTACAAGTACAAAGTAAGCTGACTTTAGTCAAATATGTCAGTTACGAACGGTTCACTTGATAAGCACGTGTCTGTCTATTTAAATGCTGCCAACATCACCTAGAGTAGTAAGTTCAACAGCAAGAACACTCGAACATGCTTCCAGAGTAATGAGATCCGGACACAAAGCGTGTTTGTCAATACTGCAAAATTAATTAGTCTGAATCACGCGAACTTTATGCCATTAATGAGAAAATGCGTTTATCGTGGTGATGACCTAATTACTGTGCCTGTGGCAAACTACATGTAATCAATCTTTCCATCAAACTGTAAACAGTGTGTCATTCTGTCGATGTCGATGCTCCGTGAACATATCTTCAGAGAAACCTAAGTCGCCACAATTGATAATCTAATGTTGCAGCTATATCATAAAAAGACAATAATTATGGTATATTACTATTTTGCTATAAACAATGACTGTTATAATCTAGTAGCAAATGAAAAGCTTTCCATACATGTACATACAAATGTTTGCAATATTATATGTTGCCATTATAAAAAAATCCATAAGAAAATACTTTATCACATAATTATTTCTCATATTTCAATGGATAGCTAATTGACATTAGAATAACACATAACCATGCCAACGTGGCGTCTTTAATGTCGAGCAAGCAGAAGCGTTAAAAGGCAATATCAACTATCGTTGGATACAACTTTGTGTTAAAGAATTGTAAACGCATCAGTTGTCGTAATATTATTTGTTTTTGTGTACTCTTAAACTGTATATATTATTAAACTACAATCTTAGTTAAACACTCGTTTGGCATTATTCAATAAATAAGTTTTGCAAGAATATCGCTTGATGTGTTGCATTGTTGACATTGTGGTCATAAATGATGAGAGCTAGAATTTTCTCAAGATATCCAGTTGTAATAGCAACATAATATGCGACACCCTGTATAATATAACCACATAATACCAACGCAACAAACTATGTCAACACTATTAAAGATTTAAAGTTCATATCAAATATAAATTATATTCAGTTGTGATATATAAGTTGTATGAAACAAAATGAGCCTACAGTTGATCAATTTGGTCTAATTATACATGTTTTTGGTGTTTTCATGATTTTGCGGTATTAGGAAGACGACAACATGGTGTGAAATAGGCTTGTAATAGACTAGATCAAGTCGTAGTTGTGCCTCTTTAGGTCGCATAACGTTAGGTCACTGTCCTTAGTATTTTAAACTAGGCCACGCCCCGGGGTTGTTGTGCCTCATTTGGTCGCCGTTTTGGCATGGGTTTCTGTGGGCATTGCTCAGGGTAGTTGGATGTGGTGTTTCTGATTTCTGTGCTCGGCTGGTTGGGTTGAGTGCTACCTTCCCTGTCAGATTTTCTCATACCTTTTTTGTTATTCTACTAAATATTATCTTGGGAGGGGTTGTTTTGTTTTAAACATATGTGACACGTACAATGTGTACGACCTTGATCACATGCCTACTTTGATACAAAAACAGTTAACTGTTCGGAATATATTTGAAACAGACTTGACTATAGATAATCATCTGAAAATTACTGAACGGTTACAAAGGCACTGCAATTGTAGCGCACAAGAAATAAAAATCAACGCTGACGATGTATATACAGTAACATACTTCTCCATCACATCAAATTCCAATATATCATCCACTACGTTTGCTTCATTGTTTGCTATATCAACTTGTTAAAATGCATGTGTGTGGTATTTCCGTATAGTATGAACAGTGCCATTTAATAATGAATGCATGTTTTGGTAATGACTAACTGAACAATAGACAATAATTATAAATCTGGATCGGCAGCCCTTTTTACAAATAAAATCGAAGTAGTTTTGTGTGTTGAACTTGTTGACCACCATAAGGCGTCTTCGCTTCTTTCTAATATGCATACACAATGTAATGATTGAGCCTTGTTGTTTGTGTGCTTTTTTTATATGGTGTGTGATCGATTTGGTTTGTTAGTGCATTTAGGATATTGCTTCAGATTTGTTTGAAAAAAAACGGAAGTGGCATGATGTTACAGTTGGTGGTGTGCTTTTCGTAGCTATTCGGTATTTCATGTGCTGCTGTTTTCGACGAGTGACGCCTTTCATACCCGGCCGTCACATTCTTTTGTTTAATTTAACCTTCTTTTTTATAGATTGTAACAGTGTTTGGAACACCATGAATGTATCATGTCTAAAAAACAAGCCTGGTGTATACCAAGTGATGGAATAAGTATGGGGAATTAACGTAAATGAGACAAGTACGGTACGACAGCATGAGTGATCGTGTCTGCAAGACCTCGCATTTGTCTTTAGCCATAACATAAAAAAGAATGTGATGCAAGGACGGCCCTTTACTTAAAAGAGAATTGTCTAGATGTTTATTTCATTCAGATAACGTGGCTCACTTTTGATTTCAGCGTTGTAATGAGTTATTTACCAAGTGTAACCTGTCCCAATGTGCTTAACGTAATTGTATGTTTCTACTGAGAAAAAAGTATAATAAGTGTGTCTCATTCTCAACCCTGGTCAAAAAGGGTCGGATAGAAACACTGATGACATACCAAGTTACCAAATGTTGGTGGGTCGGATATTAAGAGAAAATATTTAGATGTAATTTAAAAACTATTCTCATTTCGCAGTAGGTATATAGGACGGGGCAATTTTAGGGGGCTTACATAGGCCAGGGATATTTTCAGGGGATTGAAAAGGCATCCATAACAAGAGAAATATATACATATACATTCCCTGCAGTTAACTTTAATCGTTACATAGTTCATCATTAACTAACGTGCGTAACGAATAAACAATTGGGTCTAAGGGAAGTAGCGCACTGAGATAATAACGGGATCTTAAGTAACAAGGGGAATTGTGATCAACCATTAAAAGCCGATATGGACAAACCGAATGATCATGTGTTAATGACTTGTCTCATTCGAACGCAAAACCACAAACCAGCGTGGGGAAATACGCAAACATCATTAATAAATACTCTTTGACATTTTCTTATTTTTTTGCAATATGGGTTGCTACCAGGAGAATGGACAGGTATTTTTGGGCGATGTGCAGCTTAAATGAGACTGTGATGAACAAGGATTATCTCAAGTGTTATGCCAACCACTTAAGCTCAGCGAAAACACCATGCGGTGACGATATAACAAAACCCGGGTGTGTCCTGCCAGAATTTATGATATTCCAGACAACAGAGGCAGGTGTTTGGTAGCAACATATCGACGCAAAATGAGGGTAATGCTAGTTGATGTTTTCAATTAAAAAGTAACATTGAAAAGACGACGTATTAATAAATATTGTTATTATATATAATGGCCCCTGAATTGTGCATTTACGGTGTAACCCCCTTTACCCTGCCGGTTTATGTGATACTATCGTATTTATGGCTTGCGCAAGTCAGTACTGATTAATTATTGAGACAACTGTCTAACATTATTGCTGCTAACATTCACAAATTAACGTTAAATCATATCTAAACGACAAAGCATCTATATACAGGCCGAGCTATTGCATGATCTGAATTGAAAGTGCGCCACACTTCAGACATAATTACAATATTGATATCGCGTCTGTATGTGTCACTGTTGCTGTCAAGTTGTGTATAAATCGGCGCAGTATCTCATTCTCGCCCAAGATAAGGTATGAAATTACTTGTTTTGTTGCTTTCGGCATATTTGATATCACATATTTTCTTGATGGAATTAGAGCACTCTGTAGTAAACACAGGGCAATGTAAATATTGATTTGTCAAGAATAAAGCGACTTTGGTATTCAAGGAAACATCTATATGTAATTGATATGGTTGAGCATTTGTCTTTGGTGCATATAGTGAATGTCGTGGAAATTTACTAAAAAGTACATCGTACTTAAGCCCTCTCAGAAGGATTTATGAGTTTCAATTTAAAGTGCAGTATTAATTAAGAAACTTTGACGTCCTCCTGACGGATTTATTGTAGAACACAGAAGACATGTTGCAACAAAAACACGGCAATATTACTGATGTGTGTTCCGAATAGTATACTTGGTTAATTAGCAGTACCTTGATGTGTGATATTGTCGTTTCATTCACGATATAATATTTCAAAAGACTGTCACGTGTCGTTCTTCATCTTCTGGATAATTACAAGTATAAAGAGTTCAATGATTGCGGATTTGCAATTGTTGAATGCTCTGCAAGAAACATAATAAATCTCTTGCTTAGTGTGCAAATATTCCTAATTAAACAGTACATTTCCTTCGAAAGCACATTGTCTGGAACTATTCTGAATGCTGTAACCACTCTACCATTGAAATAAACTGTTCCATAATATAGATGAATATGTCGCACTTGTGTGTATACAACATTTAACAGTCAATGAGCTAGCTTTTAACACATCCCAGAAAAAACGACGCATGTTTAAGTGCAACCAATGCACATAATTGCAGATAATCACGGCCATCATATGGAATTATATTTCCCATGTAGCACAAAAAAACTCGAAATTGCATCTCTGTTAATGCCTAGCAGTTTATCGCCCCCACGACGCAGACCTAATTACCCTCAAGCCACTTGAAATCAATTTAACGACATTAGATAGTTCGAGTGCTCATACCGTTGGCGTAAAATTACCATTAGAGTACTGAATGATTAAATGGATGCTATAATATTGTTTTAATTGCAGTCTGAAGATTATCAATTCATTTCACCTTTGTGTATCATAAAGCTACAGATATTGACCGCTCAACATGTTAACACAATAAAAACCGCGTGAGATCGTTCATATTTGTCCTCTAGCTTTTGTCACGTGCAACTAACTCATTTCACGACGCGGCTTACTAAATTTCAACATAATCTGGCTTCTTGTGACTAACATTTTTTCCCATTTAAAAAAATGTATTAGGACATCGAGTCTTCTTAAAAGGATTATTTGACGGTAAACATTCGTTGTCAAGATGCTCACTGCCATGTTCGAGTAATTTAGGACTTCTAACTCTTGCTGACTATGACATACAGTGAAAACAAAACGAAATAGGAGGTATGGTGCTGGTTACTACGTGTGTTTGTATCAGAAGAAGTCATTTATCACGATAATTGTAGCAAGGTGTACTCTTTAAGCCTCCAACATACGTTAGCGTTATACGTTTCGCACATTTAACGATCATTTTGACAACCAGTATGTCCATTCGTGCCATTTGCATGTAACCTGTAACCTACAAGTAATTGATCTACGCTCACAAAACGTCAAAACAGTCTAATTTAAATAACGAAAAGAGCACAAACATTGTCTACAGTATTTGTCATGGAAACCAAAATACGGTGTTTCCACTGCCTAAGTAGATTGGCATCATCTCAAAGTGTCATTTTGAATATATATAAATGTTGTTTGGGATAAATGTTGGTTCTATCAAGGTCACACGTATTACGATGTCCTAAAGGTCATGTTATGTACAATAACAATACACATATAACCCAGCTAACCTAGAATCATAATTGTACGTTTATTGCTGAAAAATGAATCAGATAACAGATGAAAAATGCCTGCAGTTGTTGATCGTAAACCTCCCTGAGTTATGATGCGACAAACATTTAATAACAAATCGTCAATTTCAATGTCGCTTTACGAGCTGAGTCAGTACACTTTGGAATTGGTAATTATCAGAAAAATGGCTAGAAGCTATTGGATTCAGTACATTTGGGTATTCGTAATCATCAGAAAAATATGGCCAGCAGTTATATGAAAATATACAAAGTGAAAAATGTCTCAACAGACTTAAGTTTCCACTGAGCAAAATTTCTTATTGGTCACGTTTCAAACTCAAATTATTTTAAAGAGGGGTACTGCTTTATTATGAAATTTTGAGCAGGGGCATGTTACGTATATTGCTTACCAACCAAATCATCAAAAAATCAAAATTACATACCAACGTATCCATGGTCAGTCATGCTATCAATTTTGCATTTTCACCACGTGCCTTGTAAAGAATGCAAATTTTCTACCAAAATATATCTGTCGACTCTCGATATTGAAAAACACACGACATGACAGTATTGACTATCAAACAATCTGCAAAAGTGGATATTATGTAACAAATAAGCCCAATTTCTGAGACACATGCGAGCTCTTTTTGTAATTATGGTAATAATTCTTAAACCCAAATTGAAACCCTGTCAATGCATTCCGTTTTTAAACAAATGTCATAGGAAATTTAAAATGCAAATGTACTTTCTGGTTAATTTTAATTTAACTAAACATTACCATTTCAAACAAAAAACGTCGAAATTAAAAAAACTGGCCTAACTGTTACATTTCAACCGCTTGTGCAAATTCTCCGATAGTCTGTATCGCTATGGTCTTTTGTGTTTTTCAATATGGAGATACGACTGAGCACACTTTCTGATAGATTTCGGGGAAGATGCATTCCTAACGCAGCACGTGGCGAAAATGCAAAATTGATCGCATTACTGACCATCCATACGTAATTTAGTTTTTTTTTTATTTGATTCAAAAGCCATTAACATAAAACGCACGTATGCAAAATATCATCAAAAATATTTTCCCAGTTTAAATTATTTGGGCTTTGAAAAGTGACCAAATAGAAATTTTGATCAGTGTAATATTATATGCGAACATCTCACATTCATGATCTTACAAAGGTTACAATATGAAAACATGGCAATGACTGAAGACTTTAAGATTTTAAATGTATTTATGTTTAATTTTGGACATAATAAATTCTTGACTTTTAAGAAATTTTATGCATTTTGTTCTTGCCTTATCCTGTGCTTCATACACTGTGGTTGACATTGGTCTCACAATTGAACATCAAATAGCCCGTAATGGTTGTGAGCGCTGTACGTCAAAGTCACTGTAAACTTAGTCATTTTCGGCATAGAGGCATACATTCAAGTATATTACAAACATCTCTTGTTTACATTTGTGTATACTATATATATTTAGTTGTTATAATCAGAGTGTTTTATATAGTACAGTGTACATACGTATAACTGTTCCGCATACGAACACGGATTACATATATCCGCTAATGGGTCTATATAAAAACGTTGACGTACTTTACCAAGTATGAACTTAGTAACAATGACAACATCTTTTGATGATAATGGTTTGAAACATCAGGAGCACAAAGGTAGGCCTACAACTGGGGTCGTTGCTATGAACAAGAACAATTAATAATACATGGTCTCTTCTGGAATAAACTAATTAAGTTGCTTAATACGTAACCTTCAATAAGTTAGATTGTTGCTCAAGATCGGGCCTACAATTAACATGACCATGCCTCTATAGTCTTCATATACCTTTTAAAATACGGAAATATATTTTCCTAATACCAACTTTGCCAATAAGTTTGATGTGCTATCCGTGAAATTTGTCCGCATACGTGAAAACTCGTTTAATGACCGATGTTTTTTGCGTACACGCAATACGGCGGACGTATGCGTTTACGGAACGCGGACACATGGAATGTATCCAACAGTTTTCAACTAGTTCGTTTTTTTGGCGGAAGCAGATACGCGGATAAGGTAAACGGATGCTTGCACATGGAATACCGGCCCTATCCGGTGGCGAGGATAAATAAATGCAATAAACCTTTTTAATATTCTATTGATCGTATAAACACGTCGAGCAACATACATTTGTATGTGGGCCTTACATAAAAGTTGAAGAGAAAGTGTGTATGGTGATTACATTGTGCATATCATCAGAACAAAAGCAACACTTTATTAGTAGTATTCCATGATGACCTAACACAATCGTGTTATAATAAACACATGTTACATAATAATTTGTACAATGTTTATACGTCATTGTAATATGAGATCAAGTATTTCCTTATGACATTCAGTAGTAATGGTAGCATTATATTATTGTACACCCTCGTATTTATGGAGTTATTTGTATTTACTGCTCATTCAATGTTTAAAGCTTATATAATATTAATAATAAATCTTCCATTTGTATGATACAGCTTCGACATTGCACGTTTGTATTATCAATTGCAGGCGATCACCCGGTTTTGGTGAGGATATGTTTATGAAGTATCAACATCGGCAGAATGACAAACATTTTACTGTCTGATGAACAGATAGTAGATCAAATTAGAAAGATGTCTTTATCTAAGAACACTTTCACAGGAAGTAATATCAAACTAGACATGGAATTTGCCTTCGATTTGTAATTACTAAGATAACACAACAGATGAAACACACACAATTCTCTACATCGATGCATTCCTTGACACAATTTAGTTTGCCACAAGCACAGTAATTAGTTTAACTACACAATTGGCGCATTTTCTCATTAATGACATAAAGGTCGCGTGATTCAGCCTCTTTTAATATTTAGATGTTGAATCAATAAAACAAACACATACTAGGAAAACAAACCATAAACTCGAGGAAGGCTACCAGATTGTGATGTTATTATAGAACATCCAAATTAGTTGTTGTTATGGTATACAAGAAGGTTGATATACGTAAAACATTGACAGTACGATGGGTGTTGAAAACGAAATGCAAGTCCATGCACATCTTTTTACATTCCAGGAGTTTAAAAATGATTATGTTAACAATAAGTTAGAAACAGAGTGTCATTTATTTTCGAACAGCTCTCGTAATATGGTCATGTTACAAGATACTATATTAAATAAACTGTTGACTTTCCATTGGTTTAAGAAAATGTCATATGAGATGAAAGTATTTCCTCGTGACATTTGGTTGTAATAGTAACACCAGAATAATACACAGTATCATATATATTTTGAACGCCTGAATTATTACTACCCCCAGGCGATGTTAGCAGCCTTTAAAGAGACAGACATATGTCCAACAAGTGATCGATTCTTAACTGACATATTTGACTAAAATCGGCGACCTTTGTACTTTGGCGTCATTAATATATGTACTTGATGCATCTTTTAATACCATCACTGCTTTAATATCTAACCAAGGTGCGTGACTGGAATAGGAATTACATTCTGTTTCCATTAACAAAATCTGTCTCCATCAATTTTAACTAGCAACTTTAAAAAAACAGGTTAGAACATCACACTTTTCATAAATAAGGTTATGTACATGGAATGATGTTCTCCGAATACATGATGGTAAATACGTTTTAAAGACATTAATAACATAAAGAAGCAAAACATGTGCAACGAAACCTTGAAAGCTTTGTTTATGCTGACAGGTTCTCCATGGGAAAAGGCCAACATTTCAACGTCATGGGTTCTCATATTAGTTTTACCTTAATGGACTAACACATTTGACATACGAGACATATGCTGAGAAAAGATACGCCTCACCTCCTTTACGTTAATACCAGACACACCTTTAGTGCATAACAACAATTATTATATGTCAATTTAAATGTTGGCTGTATTGGATTTATGCTTAAGGGTATGGTTGGTAATTTTCTAAGTTATCACTAATCGGCCTTCTATGAAACTTCACACGGCGCTTTAGTAATAATGTCATTCATATGACCATTGTGTGCTTATTGTCTCGCTTTTAGCTGAACTATTTCTTAGTAACAATGGGGTTTTAACAAGTTTTGCATAGCTAGTAATCTTACATACGTACTAGTTTTTAAACTGTATCAGGCAATATACAATGAGGGTACACAAACACATATGACCTTCAGTAAGTGCGTATGTTTAATGTGGCACCGGATCACATATCTGCATCAGTCTCATCATGTGTGTTGTAGTCATATACTAAGGTAATATGATTTTATATTATTATATAGAGGATATTTGTATTTTTCCGTGTATGCTCGTCTGATAATTGACCGAGTGAGCAGCTGATGTAATATTTTCACGAGTGGCGTAGACACAAGTGAAAATTTAGGTCAGCTGCTCACGAGCTAAATTATCAAACGATCATACACGGTAAAATACTAATATTATATTTATTTCATGCTTCAAATAGCTTAAATGAGGGAAATACTCTACTATATACCTGAATGTTTTGCGTGACGTTTTTTTCCAGTCATGCAGGCGTCGAGTTGCATTCAAGTAGTTCTTCTGCAATGGCTTCAATTTCGTCCATTTGTTGTACATTTATGTACAAATAATGTTCTGTTAAATGTTAAAGATTAAGAGAGCAAGTGAAAATGCTTATTATTTTATTTTTAGCGACGGGGATATTTGTTTTAATAAAATAATGCGTTTGCGTGAAATTATAAACTGTGAAATTATTAAGGAATAATTCACTGTTATTCCGCCGTAAACCACCGATAAGCATGAAATAATGTACTTTATCAACTTCGCTAAATGCCACTGTGCACAAAACACTCGGAACGTAGGTCGTATTGTTTGTTGTTAACAGCATGAAAACACCTTTTGCGAGACGAAAACGCGACCAATTTAACAAATACAGTGAACAGAAAGTCCATTATAATTTCGCCAGCGATAACAAGCTATTTCCATCAACAAGAAGCTGATAGACACGCCGCATGTGGTAGTAGATGTCAATTAGGAATTGTTTCAGACACAATAGTTATAAAAGCTCTTGACACGAACACGTGCAGTTTATTCAGTCAACCGATACGCCATCCTCATTTGTAGACTACATTTTTTAGTATAACTATATGTGCCAGGAAATAGGTTATACCTTGCATATTAGTGTAAACTAGGTCAAGTCGCAGTTGTGCGTGTTAGGTCGTTGAGTGCTACCTTCCTCATGACTTTTTTACTCCATGTAAAGTGTGAAGATCTAAGGGCAAAATGTTATTGAACAAAAATAATTAGTTTTACCGACAAACAGACTGAACGACCAACCTACAGAACCACCAACATATGTGCAAGTCCATATATTTATATCCGATCATCAAAGATGGGAGGCAAACATAACTTAAGGATTTAACACTGTCTGTGTCATCATGTGTGGCGCCCGTTGGTACAAAATGTACTTCAACGGATCACCAAGTGAAAAAGCAGAGAAAATTGAAGATCAATTTAAGAACAAAACAATTATTTTGCAATTTGAAACCAATCAAGCTCCTATCCGGTTAAATATTAGTTTATTTAAATTGGGTGTGCATTTAATCGATCAAACGAAGTAATGCAAATCAAATTACTGCTCTCTTTTGTGGATTGCGTCAAATAAGTAGAAATGACAATAAGAAACCAGCTTCTATACCGTGAATTAGCAAAATAGTATTGTGATTAGTATCAATACCACGTAAAACGTATCATTGTTCGAAGACAAAATAGTACACAGGTGCAATATAGAATGTACTTCATTATGTTCGACACACTTAATGTTCAAGCTACATGTTAAGGCATGTTGTGTAATATGATTATATCAATACCACATAAAAGGTATCATAGTTCGAAGACAATATATTTTTAACACAAGTGCTGATCATTCCATGGACATTGATAAAAGTTCTTTATCTATACATGTTTAATAGCATAGCTGTGTACATGTATACCTATATCAAATTCCTGCCCAAGTAACATAACGTACTGATATCACACCGTCTTTTAATATATTCATATATTTTCGAGCATGTACATTCGAAGTGCAGAACGTGAGATGCATGTGTTTCCAATAGAAATGCAGTAAATGTGTTGTAATTGCATTTTAGAAGAGTGAAGCTGACGAATGCGAGCTTCCACACAGTGACTAACAAAATAATATGTTCCATGAATGTTATTATAGTTTTATGTTTACCCTTGGGTGATATTTGAAGCACATCTATAACTGACAATGACCCTTCATAGTTTGCTTATATGCTTTCAATATACTAAGTGATTGCCACATGTCAAATAAACACATGTTGAAAAATAACACGATATCGTCATTAAACACGTTGAAAATGAAACCTCATTAGACTACATGACTATGCAAATTGAACGTTAAGGTGATATTAAGTTAACACACATGAACCAGTTAACATTTCGAACGACCATAACCATGTCATAACGTCATTTAGTAAAATGAACATGATACAAAATATAACTAAACAAACTGATATGAAACATAATCAAATGGCGTAATAAGAAATAAATATGTTTCATCAAGATTATGGTTTCACTTCCGTAATCAGTGTCAGCGTCGAAAGATATAATTCAGGCGCTCTCTGTAATTTACAGCTTGGTGACTATATAATATGATATCATATCATCATACTCAACTAAAGTTGTTTGATATTCATTAATAAGTGAATAGATGGATAGTTGAAATTAATAAAATAAAATAATGGTATTATGCTGTATGTTTTATTTGGTCCGTTTGTCTGATCTAATAACGATGGACATGAATGCGTCATCAAATGGATATCGGATATTGTTTCAACGGCATATCAATTCAATTTCAAGTGTATTTATCTTCACATAAGTACATGTAACGTATATTATCAAATTGTGCCCATACACTCAGCAAAATTTCTAATTTGTCACTTTTTAAACTCACATATTTTTGTACATAAGAATTGAGAAATATATTTAGTGTACTTAACTCATTCGGCCTTATGTTCTGAATCAAATTCAGTTCGTGTTTTACATAGCCTCGTAACCTGTTCTGAGTTATGGCCCATTGTGCACGAAACAGATTTTTATGTTTAATGCAAAATCTGTCAGTGGAAATGTGATAAACTGTAAAAATATAAACCAATTTGTGATCACCCAAATAGAAAAACAACCAATATTGCTAAAATAATTGGGTGTTAAAAAGATAAACAGCTTTGAAGTTGAAAATTCTGAAATTACCTCCCTTTTAATTGAAAATAGAACAACACCAAATCCTCAAAATATTGATACCCACGAGTGATAGATAAGTCATTTTTTGTAAATTCTTTCTTTCCTTAATTATCTTCTTTGCGCTTCAATTATGGCAAGTTATCAGTGCGTTTTAACTTTAGAGGCGACATTGATTTCCTATGGCGAATTACATTGTAACTGTCAGAAATTCAGATAAATCTTAAAAGTCGATGTTTTTCATTGCATTCCACCGCCTAGACCAAACAACCTATTGGATTATAACTTTGCCATATAAATAAATTACTGCCTACTCGTCCATATGAGATGATTTTTTATTATGTTTTAATTTTAAAAATAGGGTTATCTATAAATGCATAAACTCATATTTGATATGATTTCTGATTCTGAGGGTTGTTGTTTAGTATCTCCAATAATTGAGCGTGAGAGTAGCAGTATCCGCAACAATTATTTGTGGTTTGGTTTTTTTGTTTGCCAAATGTGTTGTTTACACATTTCTTTTACATTAACTATTAACAGAATATATTTCGAATTATTATTGACAGAAAAGTTGGCAATATGTTAGGTGACCAATTAGAAATTTTGTTCAGTGTATTATAATAGTATGGTTAACATATTACGCAATGACAATCCATAACGTTTGCAAATACGCCAGATAACTTACTATACACGTACATGGTACATGTCGTAATTCGCAGTGCCTTATCCTATTAAATTGACCAATAACTGTGGAACTATTAATACCAAAAACATGTTACATGTTAAACGTTAACGCTAACATTCAATGCAACATTAAAAAACAAAGTAGAAATTTTCAGAGTGACTTCCCAATAATTATTAATATATCTTATAATTACATATCTAACCCTGAATCATTAATAAATCCGGCATATATAATTCACGGCTTCCTCCAAAACCCATGCACAAACTTAAATTTGATAACTAATTTGCCTCGCTCATCAAATATGAATTTGCGTTATCAACATAGGCCTCGTAGTCAATATTATCGTGCTAATCAAATTAATTGCTGTCGTATGAGGTTGATGAACCATTTCCTGATTGGGATTTTTCTTGATTGCAACAAATGTTCTTATTTTACAGTAAGTCATATTATTTATCTACAGGTGCTTTGGTGGAATGTAACATCCGTGACACAAGCAACTTAGTGTGTTAATCGAATTGAATTATTTGATAACCAACAATGAAACTGCTTTTACACAATATACACTCGTATATATAATTTACGTCACACAAATATTGATAGAATGTGGATATGAGAACTGTACTGACGTACGTATAAAGACAATGCCTCTATAAACAGATGTTTATGCAACATGAGCTTTAGAGCAATATAAGAGGTGGCAAGATAAAATGTTAATACACATTTGTCCTAGCTAATAACCTTAGTAATCGTCATTGTACATAGCTAGTAGTGATAACAGCAACATAATTTGGTAGTATAATCATTTTAAGAAATAATTGCTGTTATCTCCACTAAAATCTTCGCTTTCTTTCCCAAATTCTCACTAGCTCATATTGGCGATACTGTATAATAACGTATGCATTATTTAGACTACAATATCCAATATTCACATGTAAGGATATTGTCCTGGAATTATTACATCATTATAATAATTACAATATGATATATTCCACGATACAAAAGTTCTAGTAATTATTTACTCATTTATTTTCATCAAGAAATATGTCATTTCTTATTATGAGACGTTACAGTGGCATAGTTCCTGTAAAGTACTTATCAAGGATGATGTTCTCATATGAATGATATATTATACCATTTCCGATTGTCGTAGAATTAAATCAATTATTATAAAATGACATTTTAGTTACATTAAATAACAAATTACAGAATAACTAACAGGATATGTCAGTCAGTTCTCATATACGTGTACATATACGTTGATCATTGCGTTAACTAAATATTTGCATCTGAATATCTGTAATAAGAGAACTATCTATATGTGTACAGTGGAGGCTATAGGCGGAACCACATAAAGCATGTCAAACATCATTGTGTAAATAGTACTACAGCGAACAGACAAGTCAAAGCCACACAGAAACAAGAGCATCAGCTAGCTACCCATGCAAGATTCGGGAATAGAACGAATCATCAATATCCCTCAAAATAAAACAAGAGCGACATACTGTAATCTTTGAGTCAAGTTAAAGTATAAGACTGTGTTATTCTTACATTGATGTTCCTTTACTATAAAGCACGATAATAGTAAAAGATCTGGCACAAAACATGCCAAAGAACGGGTTTATGTCGTACTGAAGTAAATTACTCAAATGTTACAATGTATAATAACATTGCACATAAATCAAGGTTTCAACTAATACGTGTATATCCTGAAATAATGGTATATACATAGGAATCAACATTATATGAATTTTATTGCTTACCATGTTCAAGTGTATCTTGATATATTATTTACATTGTAATTTGGTCCAATGGTAGTCAATCAAGCCGACTGTTCGATTTAAAATAGTATGTTTATGACGAAGAAGAATACCACGAAACTGATTGCTCATATTGATAGTCAATCATTTCAGAAGTAGCGCAATACGGTTGATGTATTGTTCTAATCGAGTTTTTTTGGGAAATGTTTAAATGGGGTTTTAAATAAATATTTGACTGGTTAATACAAATATGATTATTAAACAAACTTTTTAAAAACTCATATGAGCCAATTAACATACCCGTTAATAAGATTAAATCAAGTGGAAACATGTTAACAGCAAATTTTATGTTTTTTACTGCAATGCAAGTTTATTTGGAAAATGTTATCCAAAATCAATGGTATCCACTTCTGTGTTATCCGTTACTAAAGGAGTAACGGTGTACCAAAGCAAATACTTATATATTCAATGTGGATAACGTGTGTTATATATTAACGCAGGACTGAAGTAACCAGTATCGTTTTTACATAAACCTATTACTGCGTATAGTCGGCTACCTGTTGCAATGATACTGTTCATTTGGTCACCTTTGTCAGCCGACTGGTCATACTAGTATTTTTAAACGCTCGTACTTGCGTTGAAGGCGTCTTTTACCATTGAATTGGATCACTAAAGACGTTTGATACAATGTATGAAAAATTAAAGTAAGATGTTTTATACCCGTGAAAACTGACAGTTTGCTTGATCTTTATTGTGAATAATATTGGAACCAATACGCTCAAAAGATTATTCTGACCTTATTTTTGCAGACCAAATGATCTCCGTCCAATTAATCCCGACCGCTTTGTCCTATAGGGGGAGTCCATTTACATGGAGGTTGGCTATCGAATGACCCATATTGAACCCAGTAGGTGATAATCAGTGACCTTTGCCATTTCCGACTCGGCTGCGATGGATGCATACATATTTGTATATTGCATACATCTCGTCTTAACATTAGTTCGCATAATAGCCAGATTGTTTTTAACAATGAAGGTTAAATACGTTTCACAAAAACTGTGATAATTTCTGAGGTAATACTACACTGTCATATATAATGCGACTACTTTATTAATATCATATCGATCGTATAAACACTACGGGCGTATGCGAGAGTCATATATTAAAATCGTAAATTATGTTGAAGGACAAGCGTACATAATAATTGCATTGTAAATATCATAAGAACAAACGTAACAAATCATTTCTAGTATTCCGTAATGACTTTACACAATCGTGTTGTTATGATAAAATCCTAAACACATGTTGCATAATTATCAAAAGAACAGTGGTTACACTGTCGGGCTATTCAAATACGTACAGTACTATACTGATGAGGAAACAAGCCCATTCAAGACACGGTTAGGGACATCTGATGGAATTGTACGAGCATCCACTTATGATTAAGAATCACCTGCCTTGCATATTCCTCAATTTTATAAATTCAACATACGTATGTTTATAGATAAATATGTATTAATGTTCCTCATGTTTATATTTGCACGTGTTGTTTGTGTTTATAAATATTGTCTTTGTCATGATTTATGTAAATGGTCAAAGACAAACGTTTCGCTGATTGCCAATAAACTGTAAACTATCCTATGGAGTTTGAATTCGATGTACATCTTGAGATATTGATCGGATTCCGTAAAATGGTACGTAGTTACTTGTGTAAGCAAGAAAGACGTTAAGTACCGTTTCAAACAATCCAATACCAATAGTTAGAAAATTTGACACAATATAATATGTCTTCCAAAAAGTAACATAACTTCGGCTAAAATAAGCATACCTAAAATTCATGAAAATATGCCTAAGTATTATTGTATGAGAACAGACATGGAGCAAAAATATATTAAGTGACACAATCATAGCTATTATTGTACCAAATGCAATGCATAGCGACGTCGAAAATAAATATAATATTAATACAAAACACGGTAATACCGTATCCACGGGAATCAACCAGCGACAGGAACTGCACATATTCTCAAATCAAGCATAATAATCTAGTAACTATCTCCAAATGTAATTTACAGTTCTGTGACTGATTAAACAATATACATTACACGCAATTGATTTTACAACCGTACTTGATACTGGTGCACGCTATAGCATGTGTGGGCGAACTGAACAAGGAATATTGTTTTGAAATACAATATGCTGATGTGCTGTATGCGAGTTGCCTGGAGTATTAATTCCACTGTTACAATATACACTAATATCTCCACTAGATTAAATGTCGGAATAGTAATTTTTAGATCAAAGTATCTAATTGTGCAGTGCATTTAGGGTATGTAATGTTATGCTTTCTGTGTTCGGCTGTGTTCGGCTGCGTAAGTTAAGTGTTGCAAGTCTTCCATGTCAGATTACCTCATGTAATTTGTAATATTGCGTCTTTGTACACTCTTTATTTAACTAAAGCACAATTAAAGACAAACGTATGTATACTTGTATTAAGTCCATTTACCTATCATAGGTACGTTTAGATACGCTTGTTAATATATAAACGTATTGCTACATGGAATTAATATTATACTGTTATTACGAGTAGACATGCATATAATGTCGTACTCAATGAATACTTCCCATTGGTCCATTGGTATGTTTTTAATACTGTGCTTTTCGGATAACCACCGGTGTGCAATAGTGTACTACTTGGATCGGGTTCGGTTATTTTCTCGTTCGGTTTTATGTTAGGCATCGTGGTGTATATCTGAAGTATGAGCTTATGCACTGTTTCAACTGGTTCCTAGGTTAAATTAAATTAGTTTGCATCGTTTAAGAAATTAAGCCTTTTTAGTGTTAAAAGTAATTGTTTTGTCACTAATTCATTTTCGTAATTATTACTGACTGTTTTCCTATTTCTAAATTGAAGACTTTTCATTTGCTGTTCTACTGTATCAACAATTCTTTAATGGTTACAAATGTAGAAATACATAACAATAATAATTGTCTTTTTACCATATAGCTATAACATTGTACATGTATCATCAAATGTATGCATCTTTTTGTTGATGATATTGACAGATACTAATTTTGAAGCAATGACACAACGTTAACTGGTTTAATGAACGGAAAGTAGATCGTTAGCAAATTAGAAATATGTTCTAAGAACAATCTCTCATGCAATAATATCATACAACATTATACAACTTGCCTTTGATTTGTAATTATTACGACAATATGTGAGTGACATTACTTTTCAAAACATGATATTACATAAACTGTTGGTTTTCCATTTATATAAGCCAATGTCATAAGAGTCCAGATATTCCCTAACGAGTCACAATATTTGGTTGCAATGGTAACAACCTGAATGCAAGAGTCATAACTACCGTATACGATGTTGGTAATTTAAAAAGATAGACACATGCTGTACGAATGAAACATTCGTAACTGACATATTTGACTTACGTCGGATTACTTTGTGCTTAGATGTCGTTATTAAGGACGATTTCGGTAGTAATTTCTGCGCATCTTTCTGCGCAATTGCTACTCTTCACGGAGGAGAATTGCGCGAAACAAAAAATTCAATCTGTCAATCATCTATATTTCATGCCATCGGATTAGTAGGCCTTATCAACAATTAAGTCTTCGTGAGGCCCACCTGAAATTGTCCGATGGAGGTTCAAGATATCTTTGCGCTAATTAACGCGTTTTACTTTCCGTTGGGTTAATTACAACAGAACAAGTTGCCGTATTTCGGATAGTCGACTACGGATTGTCTAGAAATATGTCATAGCATTATGCCATCCAATTATTGGACGTTTAATGGTCAATATAAATCGAGCAGAACATGGAATAACGATCCAAACAGCTACAGTTCTGGCAAGACCAATGAATCCGACGTTAGACATAAGAAATAGTGGCAGACTGAGAGTAGACAGTCAGACCAGCTTTCGTTTTGGACTGTTGGAAGTAAGTTTTGTCAGTTTGTTTGGCAGTAAATTGAATTCACAATTCAAGTGTGAATGTAGATTTAATTGTCGGTATCAGATTTGATTACTAATAGTATTAATACACTAGTCTTGTATCCCGGGCTCTGATTTGTAAACCCACGATCTCACTTCAATTCCTTGCATGTTGTGCAATTCTGTGAACATTTGTCAGCAATTATTTTCCTCCACATGTGGATAAGTTGATGATTCCCTGTGGTAGAGAAAGTACTGGTTAAAATACAGTAAATCAAGTATATTTTAGCTCACATGAGCACAAAGTGTTCAATGTGAGTTATTGTGATCACTAGTTGTCCGTCATGATGTCCGTCTGTCCACTTTGAAACAACATCTCCTCTCAAACTGTTTGGCCAATTTTGGTGAAATTTGCCAGAATAATTTTTTCCAATGTCGAAGGTAGACAATTGACATGTTATAGTACAATAGGAAGATATGTGACCAGACGTTATTACTTACTGTAAATGAAGAAATTATTTTGTGCGATTTGAGTTCGCGGAGTTTGTGAATGGTAGAAATTCATGGAATTAAGCAGACGGGAAAACGATAAAATAATTATTATGGACATCGCGGAAGGCTTAAAAAAGTTAAAAATTGTAGTCGCAAATATGCCTATGACCTTCAAAATGGGCAAGTGAGTGTTCACGAAAGTTATTTTGTTTACAGTAACTTTTGATAAAGTATGTTTAAAGTATATCAAAGAACTGTAAGGCTGCAGGCTAATAATTCATTTCAATGCTGTTTTAATAAAAAGGGAGACAAATGACCAATGATTTTATATAAAAAAAAACACTGTTGAACATGATTTGCAAAAATTTGTGATGCTATAATTCATTTTTAGGCTTGTAAGTACTATTTTTTTAGTCGTTTTCGCGCCATTTTCATTGTAAAGGGAGAAAATCCTGGTCTTATAGCGCAATAAGACGCACGCCAACCTATGTTTTTTTCGAATTATTCTGAAAGAGTACACTTATATCCATATCATTTGCAAAAATAAAAAAGATTCACTGTTCAGGAATTTTTTTAGCTTGTAGAGCTATTTTGAGAGTTTTTCGCGCCATTTTCATTGAAAAGGGGGACAATTCTGGTCTGATAGCAAAAAAGAAGCATACTGACCTCTGGTTTTTGTTACTATTCTGGTAGAGTACACTTATATTAACATCATTTGCAAAAATAAAAAAAATCACTGTTCAGATATTTTTTATCAGCCTGTAGAGTATCATTTTAAGTCATTTTCGGCCATTTTCATCGAAAAGGGGGACAATTCTGGCCTTATAGTGCAACTAGAAGCATGCTGACCTATGTTTTTATCTTATTATTCTGAAAGAGTACACTAATATCAACATCATTTGCAAAAATAAAAAAGATTCACAGTGCCGGTACTTTTTCTTAGCTTGTAGAGTACTATTTTGAGTCATTTTCGCGCCATTTTCATTGAAAAGGGGGACGATTCTGGTCTGATAGCACAAAAAGAAGCACACTGACCTATGTTTTTGTTACAATTCTGATAGAGGTCACTAATATCAACATCATTTACAAAACTAGACAAGTTTTACTGTTCAGATATTTATTATCAGCCTGTAGAGTACCATTTTATGTCATTTTCGCGCCATTTTCATCAAAAAGGGGGACAATTCTGGCCTGATAGCGCGAAAAGAAGCGCCCAGACCTATATTTTTTCTTATTATTCTGATAGAGTACACTAATATCCACATCATTTGCAAAAAGTAACAAGTTTTACTGTTCAGATATTTTTTATCAGCATGTAGAGACCATTTTGAGGCATTTTTGCGCCATTTTCATCGAAAAGGAAGACAGTTTTGGCCTGATAGCGAAAATAAAGTGCGCTGACCTGTGTTTTTTTCTTATTGTTCCAATAGAGTACACTAATATCAACATCATTTGCAAAAATAAAAAAAGATTCACTGTTCAGATATTTTTTATCAGTCAGGAGAGTATCATTTTGAGTCGTTTTCGCGCCATTTTCATCGAAAAGGGGGATAATTCTGGCCTGTACGCGCAAAAAGTAGCGCACTGACCTATGTTTTTTGTTATTGTTCTGATCGAGTACACTTATATCAACATCATTTGCAAAAAGGAATAAGTTTTACTGTTCATATATTTTTTATCACCCTGTAGAGTATCATTTTGAGTTGTTTTTGCGCCATTTTCATCAAAAAGGGGGACAATTCTTGCCTGATAGTGCAACAAAATGCGCGCTGACCAATATTTTTTTCTTATTATTCTAATAGACTACACTTTTATCAACATAATTTGCACAAACAAAAAAACATTCGCTGTTCAGTTGTTGTTTTTGTGGTCAATAATGTGTCTTTTTATTAATTTCAAATAGTAATTTATTGAAAATTTTGAAAATTCATTTCTTGTTAAAATCTATATGAATGTTATTAAGAGTTGTAATTATGCACAGTTATGTTTGACTAATATGTTTTTGTACATCTGAACAAAAAATAATAATTTCTGATGAAAAAAATGTGAATTTAATGCTAAAAAATCAGAATAGGTAAAATTTCATTATTTTTGTCATTTTTATAGAAAAGTGATGTTTCAAAAACCCATTTTGTGAAAAATCGAGTTCGCCGACCCCCATTATTCTTTAGCCTATTGTCTTAAGCATAAAATTTCACATAAGAAAAGATGAGTTAAAAAAAGTTTCATTGTCGCAAAAAAGCTATAGAAATCGTCTTTAAAATTTGATGCATCGTTCATTACAATCACTGGTTTACGAAGTAACCAACGTGCGTGACTGGAGTAGGAATACCATTCCTTCACCTTTTACAAAATATGTCTTCATTAATTCCATATTGAACTTTGATACAAATAAGCCAGTCCATCCAAATTATTACAGTTAATTAAATACAGTTATTTATCTAGAACGATTACTTCCTAATACATTATTGTAAAATACGTTTTAAAGACGTTGATAACATAAAGAAGCAAACAATATGTTAACAAATCTTGAAACCTGAAACTCTTGACACGTTCACTATAGGAAAACACTTACCTGTTAACCTGCTGGTTTTTCATATTAGTGTTTCCTTAATGGACCAACCAATTTGACATACGACAAAAATACTGAGCATCTTCACTTCTCGCCTCCTATTCCTTAATAAACAAACACACATTTTAGTGTATATCAGTAGCTTTTATTGTTTGTCGAACGGTCAAATGGGTTCGTTTGCCCTGGTAACCATAAATCGTCTTACTATGAAAATTAGTACCCAACCTAGTTATCCATATTACGTTGCATATTACGCTCGTATTAATTTTCATTTGATGATTGCATGACCATTGTACATATTTATCTCGTTTAATGCGTACTATTTCTTAGTTCAACAGAGGTTTCAGCAATATTTACATGGCTCGCAAGCTCTTATGGTAGTAATTACTCAAACAAGTTATGACATTCATTTATTGCTTATGTTTGATACAGTATCGGACCACAAATCTGCAATGGTAACTTCATTAGTTTAGTTATATACCAAGGTAAAACGACTTAAAGGAACCAATTGAACCCACCAATTTATGTCTAGTACTATGTCAACTTCGCTAAATGCTTTTGCACACGAAACACTCAGAACTTTGGTCGTAAAGTGTGTCGTTAACAACTTGAAAACACTATTTGCGAGACGAAAATGCGAACAATTACGCCAGCAAATACCATGGACAGAATGTCCAATATAATGTAGCCAGTGATAACAAGCTCATTCCATCAACAAGAAGCTGATAGACACGCCGCATGTGGTAGTTGATGTCAATTAGGAATTGTTTCAGACACTATGGCTATAAAAGCTGTTGACACGAACACATGGTTAGACTTTAGCGGTATACATGAAGAAGCTTATTCCGCCAACAAATACGTCACGAGATTGTACAATTTGTACAAGGACGTTAGTATAATCTGAATGATGATATAAAACTATTTATATTGAGAGAAATTTGCATTTCCAGTCGTATTTCGTTCCTGAAATTCCTGAAATATTGTGACAGTCATCCTAGCTAGCAAACATGCCTTTCCTGTGTTTTCTTATCAAAAGTTTCGTAGGGTATACATTATAATAATAATAATAATAATAAAGACTTTATTTTACGAGGAAACTTATTTGACAATATACTAATCAATCAATCTTCCATAAGATCCTCAACAATGAACAATGAACTAGAAAAATAACTTAGCCAAGAAAACAATGATATTTGATATTTTGGCCCATATGATGTCTCACAATATAAGTTGAAAAATTCATAAAAGAGTGTCAGTGAAAGGATTTAAACGCTTTATCCGATATAGACACACCATAGGAGCCAGCGTATCATTATACATGTGAACGACATAATCAATATACTTAAAGCAATGGCATTTTAAAAACATAATACACAAAGGAATAATTTTTCAGACGGATATATAGATTTTTATACCTGCAATAGTAATGTTTGCATGAAGTTTGCTAGCCAGTGATTAGGTTGTAGCAATAGCATGGGATGTTTCAAAGTATAAGGCTTCACCCAGCGTAGATATAAAGTTTTAAAATGTTGAATAGAAGTAGAGTTTCTGATGTAAAGAGGGATAGAACTCCATATTGAGGTGCCAGAGAAAACAAAAGTATGGCGAAATAACTCGGTGTTGGGTTTTGGACTGTACAATTGGTATGTAGAAGAAGAACGTAACAGTCGTGAATGAATATCTGTAGTAAATGTAAATGCATTCTGAAGATAATCTGGTGCATCTCCTCTGAGCGTCTTGTACATTTGGATAGCTTTCTGATAAATAACACGCTCATGAAATGTCATCCATTTAAGTTTTGAAAATAGAGCAGTTGAAGGAGTAGAATAATCGCTATCAAGAATTACAATAGCCGCTCTTTTCTGGAATTTTATAAGTTTATCTTCAAGACTGCTAGTACAATTTCCCCATATAATACAGCAAAAGTCAAAATGGGGAAGAATGTATGCATTATAAAAACTTTTTCTAGTTTCAATCGAAAGAAAGTTTTTAATTCTAGATAAGAGGTACAAATAGGAATTACATTTCTTTATCACATTATTGATATGGTCTGCCCATGATAGGCTATCGTTAATTGTGATACCTAATAGCTTTGCTGATGAAGTAGCTTCAATTGAATTACCTTGAAAAGGAATGTTGATATTGGATTCAACAATTTGATGTGTTTTTCGTTTACTTGTTATAAATAAAACCTTGGATTTTTTAGAATTAATAGACATTTGATTAAGTTTACACCACTGATCAGCATGCAATAAATCTCTGGTAAGTGAAAATATTACATGATCTAAAGACTTGCTGTGAGTTGATAAGGTGGTATCATCAGCAAATATGTCGGCAATAGAATGTGAAAGTGACAAAGGCTAGTCATTAATATATATCAAAAACAATAGCGGGCCAAGAACTGAGCCCTTGGAACACCTGCTAAAACATTACCAGGGCCAGAATATTTGCCAGATATAAATGTTTTTTGAGTTCTAAAATTGAGGTAGGATTTAAACCAATCTAATGTTGAAAACTGAATACCATATAATGAAAGCTTTTGTAGTAAAATATCATGGTTTACTAAGTCAAACGCTTTACTTAAACCAATGAGCAGTGTGCCAACATAACGATAGATTGATGAACATTAAAATATCCTATTATTTTTTAGTGTTTTTTATGTTTCTTTTTGTATGCTCCACAATTTGCTTTGATATGAGTGACCCAAGGCCTGTCCTTTTACTTGCATTACAATTGTAGTTTAATAACATTTAAATTTAATTTTAATTTAAGCTAGAAACAAAACAATCAATAGATATCTACGCAGCACTAATCCGTTCATATCGACATTCTTTGGTTGTCAATCAACTCCATGTAGAAGTATTGGTGTATCAATTAGACGGAGTGTTTTTCATATAGACTATTACATCGGGTTATTCAAGTTGTTTGCACCAAGATGATCCAATCACAAATTAAAAAAAACTTTGCGTATTTTTGTACGTATCAGTTGCGTGATTTTAATGAAACATGTTTAATTGCAAAGCATATATTTTCCGATTTTTATATCCCAAGTCTCATCGAAATGACACAAACATAACACAAAACTATGTGGGGATAATTAACTAATGTACAACCGCAATCTTGTTTTAGCCATGGTATCTTCCATGACAGTTACATTACGCCGGACCTCATTGTAATGTAATGAAAGATATAGGTACCTGGAAACAGACTAATGTTATTGGCCACATTTGTAAAACGATGCTATTCCTATAAAACGCACGAGGCATCCGTTAGTATTTGAACTGATCATCAAGTGAAAACGCAGTTCAGATCGAAGAACAATTCAAGAACGAAGCCATTATTTTGCAATTTAACACTTATCATTTTCTATCCGTTAAATATTAGTTTATTTAAATTGGTTGTGCATTCAATCGACCAAATGGAGTACTATTGATCCAATTACTGCTCTCTTCTTAGGAATACATAAAATAAGAAGAAATGGTAATAAGAAAGAGTTAAAATGTCAAAGGGTGCTTTGAGGTGCCTAACAGCTGAAAAGAGCCCTAGGAAATAGGTAACGTTTTAAAATGAAACGAATCATTGGTGGAAGAAAAATATTACACCAAAAAGGTCTGAGAAAATTCGACAGGGAAGGTAGTACTCAACCCAACCAGCCGAGCACAGAAATCAGAAACACCACGACACAACTACCCTGAGCAGTGCACACAGAAACCCATGCCAAAACGGCGACGAAATGAGGCACAACAACCCCGGGGCGTGACCTAGGTTAAAACACTAATGACAGTAATACAGATATAGCGTGACAGTTACAGTTATAACCGAAGAAGACCAAAACGCTCAACATATTAGAGTATATAAAGTTAACATTTATAGAATGTGGATATGAGAACTGTACTGCCTCTATAAACAGATGTGTAGTAACATGAGCTTTAGGACAATTAACTTAAAGGTGGAAAGATAAAACATTAATACACAATTTCCCTGGCTCATATCTTAAGGAATAGTAACTATACATAACTAAGGATATTACGGCAATTACATTTGGTCTTACTGTTATCCGTTTTACAAAATAATTGCTGTTTTTACACAGAACTATGTCTTTTCGCCCAAAGTATGCTTCTCACTAGCGAATATGGGCGATGCTGTTTATTATATACATTATTCTGCTAACAAGATCCAATATTCGCGTGTAAGGAATTGGTCATGGAATAATTACATCATTATTTTGATTACAATATGATATATTTCACGACATAAAACATGTTCTAGCAATTATTTGCTCATTTATTTTCATAAAGAAATATGTCATTTCTTATTAGGAGACGTTACAGTAGCACAGTTCATGTAATATATTGTGTCAAGAATGATGTTCTCGTATGAATGATATATACAATTTCCGATTGATGCCGAATCAAATCATTTATCATAAAATATCATATTAGTTGCTTTTATAAGAAATAACAGAATAACTGACAGGATATGTCATTCAGTTTTCATTCAGTTCTCATATATGTATATATTCGTACGATGATCATGGCGTTAACTAGATTTCTGCATCTTAATATCTGTCAGACGAGAACTATTTATATAAGTGCAGTCGAGGCTATAAGCAGAAACACATGAAGCTTGTCAAACACCATAGAGTTAATATTATTAAGCGAATAGACAATCCAAAGCCACACAGTTACAGCTGCTTCTGCTAACTACCCATGCAAGATTCAGGAATAGAATGAATCACCAATATCCCTCAAAATTAAACCATAGTGACATACTTCAATTTGGATCGAGAATTAGACTATCCGGTATGATATCTCTATAATTAATGTACCCTTTACTCTAAAGCACACCTGTAATAAGATGATTTGTATGTCTCAGTTTGGTTTTCACCATGTGTCCTGTTCGCGACCGTTCTATCGTTTGACCGACCGTCCCGAGCCCCGGTTATATAGGAGTTGTAGTTATAGGCACATCATAGTACAGTAGTGACTGTAAAACCATGTCACGTCATGCACCCCAACACTCTACGCACCTTCTTTTACTCTCTTTCTATTGTTATGGTAATTACCTTTGGCGACTGACCAATCGATGTAGAGGCACAAGTCATAACTTTTGTAATGCTCTTGATGACTTGGCATCGATTGTTTATAGTTGCCTTATATTATTAATAAATACATCATTGTACTGTATGTGCAGGTAATTACGAGTAATTAATTAATTCGTATCATATCAATATACTTCTTATACTTTATTCTACACTTTGGGTTACAAAAATGTCAACGAACGGTTATAGGAAACCTCATTGAATGTGAACCACGTGTGTTTGTTTTGTTGTATTAGTTACATAGACGTTATGTTCAATGGTAGTGAATTTTGCCATGTGTCCGATTACAAAAAAGAACATCACAGAACTGATTGTTCATATTGATAGTCAATAGTCGTCAATCATTTCCGAAGTAGCGCATATTTTTGATGTATCGTTGTAATCGAGGTTCGTTAGAAAATGTTTAAAGGGTTTTAAATAAATATTTGACTCGGTTTACAGACAATTTGCTTTTAAAACAAACTTTCAAATACTTTAATTATTGAACCATTTAACGGATGCCTTATTAAGATCAAATCAAGTAGAAACATGTTAAAAGCAAAATCTAATGTTTTTTTTCTGCAATGCAAGTTTATTTGGAAGTAACATTGACATTGTCATCCATCATCAATGTTAACCATTACCAATGGTGTGTCGAAGCAAATGCATTAACCGGTATTCAATCTGGAGAGCGTGTGTTAGAAATGCTGACAATCAGTAATGGTGTCACATGAAACATTACTGCTTATGTGTAATCGGCTTCTGGTTGCATGGATACATTGTAATGGTCATTTGTGTAACATTGTCAGGGCTTTTTTTACGCTAGCCGATTGGTCATAAATGTTCGTATTTGCAAGACAATTAGTATATGATTGAGTCACTATATTTGTTTCATATGAAAATGTTATAAGACGTTCCATTACCTTAGTGTATTTGATCTTTAATTAAAGGGAAGTAATCGAAACACATTTTAAATATTATCAGAAACAATACAATCAAAGGCTCAGTATATCAAGTTTACAGTGACCTTAATTTTTTTTAGACAAAATGGTTTCCGTAAAATCTCCAGAACGCTTTGCCCTAGGATCTTCAAACATAACATGGAAGTTGGCAGGCAACATCAAATGACCTTTATTTATTTTGAGCTCTGGGTGTGTAAACCAACTTTGCCATCGGCATACATATTTGTATATTACATACTGGTACAGCTCTTGTTTACATTTTATTTAGTTTACTCTACATTCAGTCATACTAGTCAGATTGTTGTTTAACAATAAAGTTTCAATTTTTTACAAAAAAAACTGTAATAATGTCTGAGGTAACATTATACTATCGTTTATTCTATCGACCGTATAAACACTACGGGCAACCTGTGAAAGTCATATATTAAAATCGTAAATAATGCTTAATAGTTATCGTGCGTGGTGATGACATTGTAAATATCATAAGAAGTTACGTAACAAATCATATCTAGTATTCAACAATATGTCATTTACACATGTTACAAAATTATCAAATGAACAGTGTTGACACCGTCCGGCTATTCAAACACATACCAAAATAAATATAGAAGATACTGTCGATTCAATTAGTAACTATCCCTTTTAAAACAAGGTTAAGGACATTAATTGGCATTGACGAACATCCTCGGCTTGCTATCGGCTGATATAATTTGTAGTCCTCTGTCTTGAATTCCTCAATGTTAAGTTCAAAATATGTACTTGGTGTATATATAATTTTGTATAAGTATTCCTCATGTTTTCTTATATTCTCACTTTGTGTTTGCGTTTGTAAATATTGTCTCTTCTGATTGCCAATAAACTGTTAGCTAGCCTATGAAGTTTGCATTCGAAGTACTTCGTGAGATAGTGTTTGGATTCGGAAAACGATATGTGTAAGCAAGTAAGTCTGTTAAGCACCATTTAAAAAGGGCATGTCTCCCGCAAAGAGCTATATATAACTCAGGCTAAAAGAAACATATATAAAATGCTTAATATATATTTTTTCGGCTATATAATGTTCATATACAACTAGGCAATGCTGTATTCACAGGAATCAACCTGCCCTGTGATAAGAACTGTTTTCTCAAGCCAAGCATAATAATCAAGTAACAATCTCCTAATGTAATTTACAGTTAGATGACTGATTAAGCAATATTCATTGCACGCCAGGATTTTACAACTTCAGTTGATATAACATGTGTGGGCGAATTGAACAAGGAATATTGTTTTGAAATACAATATGCTGATGTGCTATATGCGAGTCGTCTGGAGTATTAATTCCACTGGTACAATTTAAATTGATACCATCGCTAGATTAAATGTGGGTTGATGAATCTTTATATTATAGTTTTAATTTTGCTGTGCATTTATGTAATGTTTTAAAGAAACTGTTTTCGGTGCTAGACTGGTGAAGTTGGTAGCTATATTATATTTATTCAACTATAACAGATTATAGACGAACGTATACTTGAATTAAGTCACTTAAACCATAATAAGAACATTTAGATACGCTCGTGTTAATAGTAAAACGTATTGCTACATGGAATAAATGTTATACTGTTATTACAAATAGACATGAACAGATTGCCGTACTTAATGAATATTCCCCATTGATCCATGCATTTTTTACTATTGTGCTTTTCGGATAACGACCGGTGTGCCACTGTGTACTACTTGGATCGGGTTCTTCTATTTTCTGGTTCGGTTTTGCGTTAGGCATTGTGATTTATATTTGTAATATGAGTTTTAACTGTTCCTAGTGTGTATCTTATTGTGCCGTTGTGTGGGCTTCTGTGTCTGCTAATTATTGTTTTCGTCGTGTGTTTTAACCATTATTGCAAGCGCCTTGATAGGTGCATTATGTTATATCTCCGTAAAACTTATGAGTATAATCTTGCGAATATTCAATTTTATTTTAAGTCATTCAGCCGCCACACGTCACTAACAACTGATTTAGTAAGACTAATAACAATAATACATGCACACCTGCCGGTGCATAATTCTTCAAAAGGGGCTGCAAAACAATTGATAATAATATAACAGAGCAGAACAGAACAGAACAAACAGTTTATTTAGGTTAAGCATATATATAGCTCATCGCTATAAACAAATAACATATAATAATAATAAAATATATACATGGAAAAAATACAATTTTGTTTCATAGCAATACAATTCAATACACCAATAATTTATAACATAACGATTGAGTTTCCTGAAATTCAACCTTAGTGTTAAACTGGTTTATAAATGCGTACAATTATTACTTCCTATTTAAGTAATCATTCCTGCTTTAAAATAAATCTTCTTTAGGTGATGATTAGCACGCATTAAATCTGATTATCCTTTCAAACAAAATGACGGTCATTGCCAGAAACGAAATAAACTGCATTTATGCTTTACAGTTGATCAGACAAACCCATATACCCCCTACATGTACAATTGCAATATACCCCTCAACACATCTAAGGATAATGCCAAATATGAGATGTGTTTGTGTAGTGGTCTGGATTTACATTAAGATCACCCAGTTCCCGGCGAATACATTTCTGACGCCTTGTCGTCTTCTTTTTTGATACCATATCGATCGTTTCTGGATGCAACCCGTGAAACCATTATTAACTACATAAATAGAGCTTAAGGACAAACATGGTGATTTCATTGTCAATATCTTAGAAACAAAAGCAACACATCCATAACACTAATCCGCAGTGACATTATGAAACAATGGTGATGGGATCATGTGTGGAATGCATGGCTTAGAACATGTTGTTTAGCTGTCTAAATACGAACAAACAGAAGTGATTAATGTTTCTGGTATGCTTTAATAGCACGACGTTAAGTATGTTTACAGGATGCGTTTGTTTGTATGCACTTTGTTGTTTATTCGCTCTGAATGGGATAACATTAAACTTGCAAATATTTGTATTCCCTTACTTATACACGATGCATGTACACAACTTGCACTTTGATTTTTACGAAATAATAACAGTAACTAATAAATATCTTACTTCAAAAGTACTATGAATATTTTTGTAGTGCAGCCAGAATAACCATTGGGTTTAAGAGGTTACTCCAATGCAGATAGTAGACTCAAGACAGTGATTGTAACATTCGGTCGTTTTTTGTGAAATATTATATACATATAGCAACATATCCAATGTATCATTCAAACGTTGAAGAAAACACGTTTCTGGAACCGTTGACCAATTTGGACTCAAATTACGCAACTTAATATTGTATTCTGAGCTTTGCTTTGTTCAATTCGTCCGCTCATCCTTAAACGCGTATAAGTTGTTCAATCCCTCCAGTCGAACAGTAATTGCTTTAACTTTCACAAGACTGTAAATTACTTTTGAAAATAATTTAAAACTTGATTATTTTTCATCGTTTAAGAAATTAAGTTTTTTAAGTAATTATGTTTCGCCGTTTCATTTCCGTAATCAATCCCGACCGTTTTTCTTTTCGTGTAATTTGAATTGTTCAGTTTGAAAATCGTTAAATCATTTCCAATTGTCGTTAATATTTCACTACATATACATGTGGCTTACTGGATGACGGTACACCATACTTTTCTATCATCATAAGTGTGCTTGTTGCCCATATTTTGCGAGTGACATAGTCGTTTATGTGTACACAAAATATTGCACCCATTGTCTCAACAGGTCAAGCGAATACATAGAACTTCAATTTAGCATTGCAATTATACATGTAATTGTCTTAAACAGCTACACTGTTATCACAGCGTATGAACCAAATCGCTGTACGACTTACATGTATAGAATTACTTTAAAACTGTACTATAAAATTCAACTTTTGTCATTTATTGCTATTGAAAGCAGGTGAAAACCTTAGCACTGTAGTCATTATTGCCGTACTATAAAATTCAACGTGTACTCATTATTGCAATTGCTGTAAATCGACTTATTTATACACAGTAGTTATAGTGAAAATGGACACGTCATCATTCTGTTCTTACCCCAATTGGACTGTATGTTTGTAATACTCGTACGAATAGGTATGACCATAAATATGCTCGATGCCGACGTTGTGCTGTACATAACTTTGCCATGTAACACGGTAATATCTTATTGTAAAGCAGAAACCATCGATATTTATGTACGTAGTTGATCCCCAGTAAAATATGCGTTGGCGAGTAACATCTGTATCACAATTGTGTTCATAGAAAGAAAATATATCATATAAAGTTACGAATGCACCTGTCGGATTGCGTATTCGTATTTTTGTGAAGAGTTGTGTTTATGAAAAGGTTCTTCTTTGTATCTTTTGTAACATTCATCGAAGATAAAATAGAAAGTGCTAGAGTACTTGCCATGACTATACATCCTCTTAGTGATAACGTTAACAGTCTGGTAAACTAACTAATGTATAATTGTAATTGTACCATGGATGTCCCAACTGAACACGATTATAAAAGCACCGTTATGAATCCAGCCGGCATTTCTTTAGATCGACAAGATCGTATTCATATCAATTACAATCTTACGCATCATTTTTGTGTTACAGTTATTATTAATCATAGTTTGCCATAGAGTTGTCCTCCGTGTGATATTGCAAAATAATGTATGGGTAATTTAAGTATATACGAGGGCCCATCAATAATTTCGTGAACTAATTCTATGTTGCGAATATGAATAGCCAAGCACACCATTATACTCTATACCTTTTTAAAGCACTACCCCGTGCACAGTTTGTATTAATTCTATTGCTCGACCCATAACCGGGTCACGTGCTACATGCCGTCACGTGACATCTCCAGCAAATTTCCGTTTACGACGCACCCAACTCCTCTCGGAGCTTGTATTTCCAACCATGCTGCCTATTTTTGAGTTTTTGGAAATGGCCAGAAGTTGCTATTGCCCTATTCTATGTTTTATGATGGGTGCGGTAACAGTTATATATCCAGGTCCTAGATTGTGTCCTAAACAACGCTGATGCTGTGGGTTGGCGAATTATCATGTTATAACAAAATCTGATACATTTAAAGGTGTATGTGCGTTCCTTTCATAACCGATAGCAACTGAAATTTAATTATTGGTGCACAAGTTTTTAATAACAGTAGGCTTTCGAAGCAACACATTAATTACAAGTTACTCCATGTATGCCGCAAATATTATGGTCGATACACTTTACCGACCGCCAATTGTAATGGAAAATGGCCGGCGAATATGCTTATTCTCTTTGTATGCTCCTCTATTACCCTTAAAGCAATTCGTCAACAACACGTAATTCTCTACTGCGACAGTAGCTACAACAATGTTCGTAGTCCGATTTGATGTAAGAATATTTATCTTATCGGCATTACAAGTCTAAGCGCTTTCGTATACGTAGGTACACAAAAATCATTTATTTCTCAGTGAATAGTTTCTGGTTTTACAGTTTTATGCCGCGACATCCACTGATTCGGTAATATCCGTCAATTAAAACTCTTAATAGTTTCAAAGTGCATCAAGGCATCAAGGCATTGCTTTAAAAGTGGAATAATTGTTACCATCAAAGACAAATATCATTGTCAAAGCCAAGTAACGCCATCAAACATATCAACAGATTTACTAGCGTCCGTTCGATAACACTCTACTATTTTCAAAGTGTATCAATGCATTGCTTTCAAACGTGCCAACATGTTTACCTTGCTTACCATCATAAACACATTCCATTGTCAAAGCCAGGCAATACTGTCAAACATTTCAATATAATCATTGCCCTGATAAACTTAGCAAGTTGGTACGAATATGATAACAAAAGCTGTCAAGTTGTTGCTTGTAAACTGTACATAGTTCACCATCATAAACAAATACATTGTTAACGTCCAAGTATCAACATCCACCATTTCTACCAGAATGATGTCCCTTATTGACTTAGCTAGTTATTATAGACAATGCTTCCACCGGGACATAAGAGATTACTGAAAGACGTCTTTTCACGCAACATGGAGCGAGGCAAGCGCTGAAAATTCATTCGCCCTATCATATGTATTTTCGCTGCATGTCATTGACAACAAGCGTCATAGTCCCATCTGTTCTATGGCAAACTGTACCCCTGCTATCCCGATCTTAGGAAACATCGACATGTGATTTTCTCTGTAACAACGTAACCATGTCTTAAATCAGGACGTTATGTATAGACATACATTAATTCCAATCAAAAAAACGGCATGAACATATGTGCCTAAAAATTAACGTGTCGGTGGTGTTCCTGTGTGTAAATGTAATCCTGCCTTAAATGAAGACGTTCTGTACAGAAATAAATTAATCCTCCATCTACATATACAGGAGTCCCGAAACAGTGACACGCGGTTCTCTCTGTAACAGCGTAATCTGTATCAAACTAGGACATTATGTACAGAAATAAATTAATCCTCTACGAAAGTAACTTATGTACAGATGTGCGGGTGCTTGTGTAACTTAAAATAATGATATAAAGCGTATATTGGCTTTTCCTCATGTATTGTTTTATACTGATTTTATTGTATTAAATATTTTATGAAACACAACTACATTATACCCGACAAATTGTACCACAATCCCTAGTAGTAATACATTAAATACATATTATTCATAATAAAATATATTGTAAATTGTGTTATAATTCTAAACCCATTCATTGGCAGTAACTTTTTACTGATAATAGTTTTGGTCTAAAAATATTTTTTTCCCTTTTTCCTATATTTTACAGTATAGTTGGGCTGAAACGATGTGATATTTATCACATTTTATCAAAAAGGGCAAGCAAAGATTTTTTTATAAAATCATACACATACTGGTATAGATAAGGTGTTCATAATACCTACTAAACTTACTGCTTATAAGCTATACCATATACTTATAGTATACTTAAACTTACTAAGGCTATGTAAGATGAAGACATGAAGACTTCGCACTAAACAAAAGCAGTTTGAAAGTAGCAAGAGAAAGATGGTGGGGACATCTATAAAAGACAATACCAGCAGAAGTGATTTAGATCAATCATCATTGGGTTTGTTAACTTGAGATATCTTTGGTGTTGGTTGTTCAGTATCAGATACGCAGCACTTCGGAACAGCATTATCATTTCAATGATTGTTTTGTTAAATGTGTTTTGGTGTTAACTTTATGTTGATTTATAAATGCGTACAATTATTACTGCCTATTTAAGTAATCATTCCTGCTTTAAAATAAATCTACTTTATGTGATCATTAGCACGCATTAAATTTGATTATCCTACAAACAACATGACGGTCATTGCCAGAAACGAAAAAAACTTCATTTATGCTTTACAGCTGATCAGACAAACCCATATACCCCACCTACATGTACAAGTTCTATATACCCCCTCATGTCAAATATGAGACGTGTTTGCGTAGTGGTAGGAATTACATTAGGATCACCCAGTTTCCGGCGAATACATTTCTGACGCCATGTCGTCTTCTTTTTTAATACCATATCGATCGTTTCTGGATGCAACCCGTGAAACCATTATTAACTACATAAATAGAGCTTAAGGACAAACATGGTGATTTCATTGTCAATATCTTAGAAACAAAAGCAACACATCCATAACACTAATCCGCAGTGACATTATGAAACAATGGTGATGGGATCATGTGTGGAAGGCATGGCTTAGAACATTTTGTTTAGCTGTCTAAATACGAACAAACAGAAGTGATTAATGTTTCTGGTATGCTTAAACGGCACGACGTTAAGTATGTTTACAGGATGCGTTTGTTCGTATGCACATTGTTGTTTATTCGCTCTGAATGGGATAACATTAAACTTGCAAAGATTTGTATTCCCCTATTTATAACAAACGATGCATGTACACAACGTTCACTATGAATACTTTGATTTTTACGAAATAATAACAGTAACTTATAAATATCTTACTTCAAAAGCAGTATGAATGTTTTGGTAGTGCTGCCTCGATGACCATTGGGAGTACGATGTTGCTTCTGGGCAAATAGTCGACAATCAAGCCAATGATAGTCACTATCGGTCTCATTTTGGTCATTATTATATTGAAACATATCTGGTGTATCATTCGAACTTTGTTGAAAAACATATTACATTTCTAGAACCGTTGACCTAGTGGACTCAAATTACGCAACTTTATATTTTATCCTGGGCTTTGCTTTGTTCAAGTCGTCCGCTCCTCCTTAAACGCGTATTAGTTGTTCAATCACTCGAGTCTTAACAGTTATTGCTTTAACTGTCACAAAACTGTAAATTACTTCAGAAAATAATTTGAAACATGATTATTTTGCATCGTTTTAGAAATTACGTTTTTGAAGTAATTATTTTGTCACTAATTCGTTTCCGTAATCACTCCCGACCGTTTTCGTGTAATTTGAATTCTTCAGTTTGAAAATCGTTACAGTAAATAATTTCCAATTGTCGTTACTATTTCACTACATATACCTGTGGCTTACTGGATGACGGCGTACCATACTTTTCTATCATTATAAGTGTGCTTGTTGCCCATATTGTGCGAATGAAATTCTCGTTTATAATCCTTTTGGTGGTGGTGAATGAAATCATTTATGTGTACACAAAATATTGCACCCATTGTCTGAACAGGTCCAGCGATTATATAGTATTGCAATTTAGCATTGAAATTGTACATGTAAATGTCTTAAACAGCTACACTGTTAGCACAGCGTATAAACCAAATCACTGTAACACTTATCGGATTTCTATAAAATGCAACTTGTAGCATTTATTGCTATTGAAAGCACATGTAAACTTGCATCACTGTAGTCATTATTGCCGTATTATAAAATTCAACGTTAAATCATTATTGCAATTGCTGTAAATCGACTTGTTTATACACATTAGATATAGTGAAATTGGACACTGTATCATTCTGTTCTTACCCTAACTGGACAGTATGTCCGTAATACGAATAGGTATGACCATAAATAGGCTCGATGCCGATGTTATGTTGTACGTAACTTTGCCATGTAACACGGAAATATCGTACTGTAATGCAGAAATCATCGATATTTATGTACGTAGTTGATCCCCAGTTAAGTATGCGTTGGCGACGAGTAACATCTGTATCACAATTGTGTTCATAGAAAGAAAATATATCATATAAAGTTACCAATGCACCTGTCGGATTGCGTATTCGCATTTCTGTGAAGAGTTGTGTTTATGAAAAGGTTTATCTTTGTATGTTTTGTAACATTCATTGATGATAAAATAGAAAGTTCTACAGTACTTGCCATGACTATACATCCTCTAAATGATTAAGTTGACAGTCTGGTAAACTAACTTATGTATAATAATAGTTATAGTACCATGAATATCCCAACTGAACACGATTATAAAATCATCGTTATGAATCCAGCCGACGATTATAAAAGCAACGTTATGAATCCAGCCGAGGATTATAAAAGCAACGTTATGAATCCAGCCGGCAATTCTTGAGATCGACAATTTCGTATTCATATCAATTACAATCTTACGCATCATTTTTGTGTTTCAGCTATCAATCATAGTTTGCTCTAGAGTTGTACTCCATGTGATATTGCAAAATAATGTATGGGTAATTTAAGTATATAGGTTCTTGATTTGTAAAATATAGAACACTCCATTAAACAGCCCTAGATTTTATACGGAATTGCCAAGGGGTCCATTCACTGGTTGGGCATGTTATGCTCTACTGCGACAGTAGCTACGACACTGTTCGTAGTCGGATACGATGTAAGATAATTTATCATTGAATCTGATTAAACCTCTGCATTCATGTTTTGGCATACATTTTGTTTACATACGTAGAAAAGATGACACAATGCACCATTTGCGGGGTATATTTGTGGAATAATTCTTCGGGAATGTTTGATAACGTGAGCAATAATCGTCGAATGACATTGATGAACACATGATGTGACATTTAAGTGTTGTGTAGCCAAGAAAGTACTTAGACTTATACACATGTAATGCCGATAAGAACTACACATTATACGTAGGAACACAAAAATCATTTATTTCTCTGTGAATAGTTTCTGGTTTTACAATCTTATGCCGCGGATTCTACTGGTGCGGTCATATCCGTCAATTAAAACTCTTAACAGTTCATAAGAGCATTGAGGCATTGCTTTAAAAGTGGAATACTTGTTACCATCATAGACAAATAGCATAGCAAAGATCAAACATATCAACAGATTTACTGTCGTTCGTTCGTTAACACTCTACTATTTTCAAAGTGTATCAAGGCATTGCTTTGAAACTTGACTACTTCTTTACAATCTAAAACAAATTGAATTGTCAAAGGCAGGAATCACTGTCAAACATTTCAATATAATTATGGCCCTGGTTGACTTAGCTACAATGTAGTTTGTATGAATAATTAACAAAAGCTGTCAAGTTGTTGGACCTCAAATATTTTCAAGGCGAATCAAAGCGTTGCTTGTAAATTGTGCATATTTAACCCTCATAAACAAATACATTGTCAACGTCCAAGTATCACCATCCAACATTTCTACCAGAATTATGTCCCTAATTGACTTAGCTAGTTATTATAGACAATGCTTCCACCGGGACATAAGCGTTTACTTAACGACGTATTTACGCGCAACATGGAGCGAGACAACACTGGAAATGTATTCCTTCGCCCTATAATAGGTATCTTCCCTGCATGTCATTGACAACAAGCGTCATAGTCCCATCTGTTATATGGCAAACTATACCGCTGTTAACATAGACATGTGAATGTGATTATCTCTGTAACAACGTAATCTCGTCTTAAATGAGGACGGTCTGTTTATAGAAATACATTAATTCCAATCAAAGTAACGGCATGAACATATGTGCCTAAATATTAACGTGTCGGTGGTGTTCCTGTGTGTCAATGTAATCCTGCCTTAAAAGAAGACGTTCGGTACAGAAATACATTAACCCCCACCAAAGTAACGGCATGTATATACATATGTGCCGAAACATTGACCTGTGGTTTTCTCTGTAACACTGTTAATCTGTCTGAAATGAGGACGGTCTGTACAGAAATACATTAAAAAAACCCACCAAAGTAACAGAATGTACATATGTGCCTAAATATTAACAGGTCGGTGTTGTTTCTCTGTAATAATGTAATCATGTCTCAACGAAGACGTTCTGTACAGAAATAAATTAATCCTCCACCTAAGTAACTACATCTACATACGTCCCGAAACAGTGACACGTGGTTCTCTCTGTAACAGCGTAATCTGTATCAAACTATGACATAAATTAATCCTCAACGAAAGTAACTAATGTACAGATGGCTGGTGTTTGTGTTACTTTCAATAAAGATATAAAGCGTATATCGGCTTTACCTCATGTATTGTTTTATATTGCTTTTATTGCATTTGATATTTTATGAACCACAACTACGTTAGACCCAACACATTGCATCACAATGCCTAGTAGCAATACATCAAATATATATTATTCATAATCAAATATATTGTAAATTATGTTATAATTCTAAACCCATTCAATAGCAGTGGCTTTTTACTGATGGTCGTTTTGGTCTTCTGGTTTTTTTTAATATTAAAATGTAAATCTCTTGTGCGTGGTACAATTTAACCCGAACAGTTATAGCCAAATTCAACATTTACTTAAAAATGCATGTACACTATTGCTTGTATTTTAAATCGAAGTATGAACTTGTGAAGCGAAAGTCAACTACGCTTCGTTTCCAAGACCCGAAAGAACATGTAGTTACTTAGGCAGAGAATTAATTTATTTCTGTACAGAACGTCCTCATTTAAGACAGGATTACATCGATGTTACCTCACAGGGTAAAGCAGCAGTACAGTTTTCCATAGAACAGATGGGACTTTATATGACACCGGTTGTCAATGACATGCAGGGAAGAGATCTATTATAACGCTCCATGATGCGTGAAAAGACGTCGTTCAGTAAATGTTTATAAATTGAAAAATCTTATTTATATAGTTTGCATTGTTCGGTTTGAGATTTGCAAAAGTCAAGCATGTTTAGTCAGCCTGAAACAACTGTTTAGGTCAGTTCAAAACAGTACATGGTCACATCTTATATCATTTACACAACCTCGCTTTTTCGCTTCCTCCCGTACATACTACCTACTATAAATACATGTACCTATATTTTCACGCCAATACCTACACTGAGCGGCAATGAAAACGCAACACTTACATAGTACAGCATAACACATTTGATAAGTATGTAAGCATCGCGAAATTTTGTCATAAAATAGATCTATGCAAATGACACATGAAAACCACTTCGAATAAAAAAAGTTGTTTAGCAACAGTTTTTTACCTATTGTTTTGGGGTCAGTATAAAACAGAAAGTCGCATTTTTTAATCTTTTAACACCACCGCCAGGAGCGATCCATCGTGTGCATATACGGCGTATTAATCGTATGAAACGTTCATTGAATGCTAGAGGGGTGCTGTGCCGTTGTTGCAGAAGGGCTATGTAAACTTCAGGTACTTTTAAGGGGCCTTAACACTATTTCGCACACAAACACTAAAATAATAAAAACCTAGTCTATTATAACCATGGTGTATTTTTTATGGTCAAAGGGAGATAATCTTGGAGTAATGAAATAATTGAATAATTAACTTGCCAGTTTCTTTATCACACTGCTTCGAATCTTGCGCCTCTAAACGCATATTCGAAACTGCTCGTTTTGAGATTAATAAAATGGTATTATATTTGTCCCAAGGATGGTGAAAGTATCACCATTTGTAACTGGAAATAAAGTACATGAAGGTATTCTTTTAAGACGGATTATTGCACTCAATTGAGAAGAAATGCGCTTTTGAATTGCGTGCTTAATTTTCAAAACACAATTTACGTCTAAATATTAATGAACATCAACACTTGAGCATGTAGACTAGTTCAGTAATATCCAGTGATACAATTTAGTGTAAAAGTTTGGTGATTAATCTAAAAAAGTGGGTATAATTATCCAAGAGTTATTGCACTTGACTTAAACATTTTTCTTAAATTCTATGATTTCTAATGCATCTTTAGCTTTCTTAACAGGTGTATATGTATGCAAACTTGTATTTATAAATGAAATAATGACTTCGATAATTTTAATCAACGAATTTTTTATTTTTAGTACGGATACCCCACAATTGAGCATAACGACCGATCTTTCGGAGTCTTCCTTTGACGTATGCACCATGTTTTCTACTAGTTACTTTGTTTTTCCAACTAATCCATCCATATTCTTCAAAATGCTTGCACAATATGCGAGCAAATCTCTAGCCACCTATCAGCACGCGGGAAAATGCAGTTTAAGGCTATTCCGCTATGGGCGAGTGATTCTTAAAGTTTTTTCACGGAAAAAGCTGAATTCTGTGGATAATATATTTCGAAGTGAGCATACAAAATTTCAAGTTTATAAGTTAAAAGTTTACGCAAATATTCAAGTTTATAAAGTGTTGCCTTTTCATTGCCGCTCAGTGTATATTTGGACCATATAATTTACCAAATAAACCGGGAAACACATAAATGTTTCCTTTTTCCTATATGTGTACAATATAGTTGGGCCGAAAAAACTTAAAGGAAGTAATATATATCACAGTTTATCAAAAAGGGCAAGCACACATGTTTTCTGAAAACATACGCAAACCGGTATAGATAAGGTGTTAATACCTATTAAACTTTGTATTTATATGCTATACCATACCTTTATAGCACTCATACACTTACAAAGGCTATTGAAGATGAAGACATGAACTGTGCTAGTGTTACCCAAATGATGATATGAACTGCTCCAGGAAAGCTTGAAAAACTGAGATATGAAATGGACACACTTCCCACTAAACAAAAGCAGTTTGAAATTAGCAAGAGAAAGATACTGGGGTAAATTTATAGAAGACAAGACCAGCAGTAAAAGACGCAACTATTTAGATCAAACACTCAAGTCTAAAAAGTGAACTCTATAGTATATTGTATGTATTTGGTAAAATTTCTCGTTTGGTAAATCAAGTGTTCTTGTCAGGACTGTGTCACATTGGGTTTGTTGAGATATCATTGGTGTTGATTGTTTGGTATCAGATACACAGCACTTCGGAACAGCATTATCATTTCAATGATTGTTTTGTTAAAATGCGTTTTGATGTCAACTTTATGTTCAATGTTATTATCTTTATCCTTTATTATGAGCATCGAAAATGTATTACAATAGAGTTTATGCAAAAGCACGTAAAGAGAAACCGTTTTATTAAAAAGTCTTTAGACCCGTATAACAATACTAAGCGTCCGTTTCAATAACGACGAAAACCTCACATTTGCTATCTCTAAATCAACCTAATAACAACACACTGATACTATTTCTCGGAACACGAAATGGACGTCAACATCTCTTCCGATCGTGTTATCGCTTAAAGCAATAATATCTATATGAATACAAAATATCATTTGCATGACATAAATATTCTTTTTTTATATATGAATATGATATAGGTTTTAAACGTTAACACCCATCAGAATATTGAACGCGTTTACGGTAAAACTGAAACTGTGAAAATCAGACAGGTTGATATAGTACCAGTTGTTAAATATAACGAGGTAAATATAAAGTATATGTGGCTGGTAATATTACATATTCATAACTCGTTGTAATATGATATTTGAACCAAGTATCATAACCCATAGCAACAAACGCAATGCTAGAATTGTACGTAAAGAGAAGCTACCTCACTTAAGCGACATTTTTTCTTTCACACCTTGAATAATACAAGAGTATCGTAGATCCATAATGTTATATCTCATTTTCATTTCCGTATTTAATTAAAACAAACAAAAGTACATGTAAACAGACACACCCAGATAATACCAAGATAATAAAACACTTGCATATCGTTGTCATACATTTCGCTCTAGTGTGTACCCTTAAAGGTGTTAAAATCCTGATGTCTAGCACAAAACAACACGCATTACAGGTACTGAAAGTGAAAATACGTGATACGCAACCTTCGCGGCCGTTTTTAACAATACATATCATAACATTATCAAGCATTGTATTTTGAGACTTAGCTTTCGCTTTTTAGGCTTAATTGCAACAAGAAGTTCGCTGCTGTCTTCAAGCTCGTTGTAGTTTATATAATGTAAGTAAACGCATCCAAATATGCTTTCATCTTGTCGCCCACCTATATATATGTACATATAAATGTATAACTGTACAGATAGTAGTACGTGCGTATATAAATATATTTCACAATACAATTATAGTACTTTTCTGTTGCATGACATTTATTGTTAACATAAGCCTAGTTTACTACACCCTGGTGGAGCTTTTCTATAATAATTGTTGACACCAGACACCTAACGACTTCATTTTCAATAAAGAAATACTAAGTACATTGCCATATATGGCGCTATCAAATCATGGACGACGACCACAATCAACAAATCCACTGACATATACAAGTAAATGGCAGATATATAAAAAATACAATCAATTTATACATGTAATAATAAAACTATTACCTGTTGCAATTCCGCTGGTTGACACATTTTGTTCGATAAATGCATTGACAGAAATATCCAAGAAAACGACGATTTTGCAGAGTTAGTTATTTCCAAATCGTTTTTTGCGAATTGGTATATATAGCAGATAGAAATCATGTAATTCCAACACAACAATTGATATATGTTCAGTTAATGCCTCGAATACCGAGGTGAATATGTCTTAACCGTCCGGTAATCAAAACCTGAAATCGGCTTCCTTATCTCGCTTTGTCTGTCATTATATACACTGATGCGGTTTTAAAACCAGATGTTAGTCAATGGCTTTTCATTAGTGAGACAAACGACAGCAAATATCTGCGCGCACATTCCGTCTTCCGTTCGTACAGCCTTGTGCCATATCGATTCTCGAGAAATTGTCGAGTTAATGGTAGCGGCAACACTCTGGTCTTACTTGACAACCGGAATATGTATGTACCTGTACTTCCAGACATTTTATCTGTCTTAATTGGAGTATCGGTGTTATACTTGTTTAAAAATGCAAACAGCGAAATAAAATAACACAAGCTTAAGAAAACCCGTCATTAAGGCATGGTATGTCCTTGGCGCAGCAACATAACTCATACAAAAATGAACATAATATGAACATTTATTCAGGTAAAGAACAATTCCACATTTCTGATGACCATTCAATGATAATACAAGGCACGAGTACATTAAGGTTGTTAGAAGATTAGTATTGTACACCAGCATTGGTCATTATTAAAATGGCTGGATATCTTCCAACAAAATCTTGAAATAAGGTTATATAAATCCTGATTTAAGGTTTTAATCTCCTAAACTACTTATATGCCATAAACAACGAAATGTTGCATTCCTATGCTTAATAGCTTCAAACCGTGTACCTTGTTAAAACACATGCATTTAGGCATACTTTGCCTTCAAGTGTAAGAGAAGACAAATGCTTGAGACATGAACCTGGGTTGTGGAATGCCATATGGAGTGATATATGTTTATCGAAACGACATTTATGTGGTATGGACATGGCATCATATGTTTGACTTATAAACCAGGGATACTTAAGGTGTTGAGCGTAAGTTTGCATATTTGCAGCAGAATAGGGGAAGATCTGAATAAAATAAGAAGCAGTGGAGACAACCATGACAAGCAGCACAAGGAAGAAAAGTGAGAAGTGTAAATACCGATGCCACAGACTAGTGCACGTAAGAAGCTAGAGCAGTCCATTTACTTACTAGACCCCAGTAAACACCACAAGAACATAGTCGATATAGTGACAGGAGACGTTGCCAAAGAGTAATGCTTTAGAGATTGGTGAAACAAAAGATGAGTCGGAATTTGAAAACTCATGGCCAGAGAACTTGAATGGGCCTTTCCGAAGAAGAATTGCAACACAAGCAGACTGTGTATAGATTTTAGAAAAGTCAATGCCCGACTTAAATTTGATGCTCACCCATTACCAAAAATAGACCAATCCATAGAATCCTTAGGTGGAAGTAAATTTTTCTCCAGATGTTTGAACGAATGCGAGAAGCAAACCTTAAACTTAGTCATTCAAAATGTCACTTCTTTCAAAACGTTCTTAGCTTCTTAGGCCACCAAATCAGTGAAAAGAAATAGAGGCTTGCCCCAAGAAAACACAAGTCATTCGAGCTTTGCCAAGACCTACAAATGTCCGTCAACTACGCTAGTCCTTTGTGGATACTACAGAAAAATGGTGTTTCAATTTGCTACTATAGCCAAACCATTGTATAAGCTTACAGAAGCAAACCAACCTTTCTTATGGGATGATGCAACAGAAACAGCATTCATAGAATTGAAAGCCAAGTTATGTAGTAGTCCTATACTTGCCTTTCCCAATGATATCTTATCCTTTATTCTTGACACAGATGCTTCAAATGTTGCAGCCGGAACCGTGCTTTGCAAAATACAGAACAACACAGAGAAAGTAATCAGCTACTTTTCCAAATGTTTTCCCGAACAGAACAGAACTATTGTACTACACACAAAGAACTGCTAGCAATAGTAGTCTGTTAAACATGATCATCACTTCCTGTATGGTAACACATACAAAATCCGTACCAACCATGGTTCTCTCCAGTGGTTATTGAACTTCAAAATATGTGAAGGACAGTACGCTAGATGGCTCGAGATATAAGGAAATTACCAGGTTCAGATTGAACATAGACCTGGTCGAATCCACAGTAATTGCGATGCCCTTAGTAGACGTCCTTGTGTAGAGAAAGCTTGCCCATATTGTAGTAGAATTGAAGGGAAATTTCCAATAAAAGCTGCCATAATACCTGTCGCTACAACCTCTATCATCAATAACTCCTCTCTGAGAGCAGAGTCCATACCCAATGATGACCTAAATGAAATCACTGACCTTTCTGATATAAGAGAAGCTCAAGATGATGATGAAATCATTAAACAAGTTAAACAGTTGGTTGAGATAAATACCAGACCAGATTGGCAACAAATTTCTAAATCTGACCAAGAAATCATGCATTATTGGCACAAGTTCCCCTTGCTATAGATAGAAAATAATGTTTTATACCAAAAAGTACTGACAGATACAAAATCCCTGAAAAGACTCCTTTTCACCCCTAAAATTCTTCGCAAAACTGTATTCATTCAACTTCATGGGAGACCTTCAGCTGGCCATCTTGGTTTTAAAAAGACATATACCTCGAGACAGGTCATTGAACACCACATGAACCATAAATACAGCAACAGATACTGCAATATGTTATTTAGTAGAATTGACAATCGCGACAGGTGCGTTAGAGACCATCATGCCACCCTAGAACTATATAACATGGACACTATAGAAAAAGGAAGAAAGGCAGAGAAACATATCAAACAACAGACTATCGATGCATGCCTGCAGAAAACAAGAATCAGAACACCAAAAGTCAATCCAAAGAAATATAAAGATGAAATTGAGAAATTTGAAGTTAAAAGACCAACCATAAAAAGTGTCGTAAAAGTAGCCCCGAAGAATACTCCAACAACCAATGAATTAGGACTGGATCTATCCTCCGATGAGGAAGAGAACATACTAGACAAAATACCTGAGGACTTTCCGGAGATATCATTATCTGAGATAGAAGAGACCTTAGAAACTGGAAACACAGAACCAACTAACGACAAAAAGGAGAAGAAAATAACAGAATGAAAAGATACAAGAAAGATCAATTTTACTATTCCAAAGACAACACACCTAAGTCAGAAACCTAGAGACAGTTGTTTAAGAGAAGAGTTGCTTTATCCTGAAATAAGGGAGGAAATCCCCATTAACATAAGTACGGTGAGTAAAGTGATACAATACGAGAAACCCGGGACGGCCGAGAGTGTAATACCAATAGAGGCAGAAACCGAAGGAGACTTTGACTCAGAATATGAGGTAATCCCAATATCAGAGCAAATAGAGAGAACTATGAGGTATACTGAAGAGACTCAAATGACTTTCGTCAAATTGAACGTAGGAGGCGTCACCTTTAGTACCAGTTTCAAAACACTGAACAATTCACCCGAATCAGTACTTGCCCACCTAGAAGACCTCACAAAAACCAACCACACCATCTTCATAGACCGCAGTGGAAAACACTTTGAATACATTCTGAACTTTCTGAGGAACGGTTGTACCCTAGCTACAAGCCTTTATCCAGCAAACATAACTTTAACTGAGGAAATTCTCATGGAGAGCAAATTCTATAGTATCATGGAACTCAACATGATACTGGAACAACACCTAAGAACCCAGCGAATCTACAAGTAACTACAAACCAGGAACTATGTGGACTTATTTGTGAATTATTCAAATCTATATTAGTGTATTTATTTATGTGGCAAAACTCTTTTATCCCAAAACGAAAAATTCATCCTATTTTAGACCTACCTAGACCATTTTAGAAAGGGGGGAAGGGTCACACCCACTGATAAAAGATTTTTACCTTGAAAATTATTTTCAAATATTATGATGTGATATCTTAAAATGTGGCTTATATAACTCAGTAAGTACATAATATGTTTGATAATGAGAGTATAACCAATGGGACAAACCTGAATTGACGAAACTTCACGACTGTGACTATTGAAAGGCACCCTGAAATATGAATTCATTTACATTAACATATGTACATTTTATGATAAGCATCAACATTTCAATATTATTATGTAAAGAGAGTAACTGGTATTTCATCATCAACTGCATAGGTATCTATAATTATACTGTTGTAAAGGTCCCGTACGGTCAGATTATTATTGCACACTTTTTTATGTATATAAATCATTGTCAGCACACACTTATTTTTGCTATTACTATGAATTACTTGTACACTATGGGAGACTGGTTGGTAACAAGCAGTTACTACTCTTAGATCTACACCATTGCTGACTTAAATCCTGTCTTATAATATTAATTGTTCGAGCCTTAGCATGGTTCTCGGTATGCAAGAAAATTCTGAATGTTCGATTGGAGACCCTGCGGGGTACACCTTTTACATCTACCTTATGTACTTAAGCACACCTTAACATGCGTTGTTTTGACATACGACGGTGGGCCGGAGGTTAAAACTCCGCGTTTCTCCTTTAATTGGCACTCACCGACAGGTAGTATTGTAGTGTTATTATTGGCGCCCAGGGTCGTGCAAGCCCTTTTTTTCCCATATTTGTACTTATCGTGCCGTGTGATTCATTTACTTTTGGAATTAGATATTATTATTTTTGGCCATAGTTATGATACCATTTTCTCAGCCTACTAGAATTGACCTTCCAAAATCCCAATTACCACTTTCATGCGCAATATAAAAGTAGTTCTCCGCGGATCTCACTAACCCGCCTTTAAAAATGCAGAACATCACTATTTAACATTACAGTTTCATAAAAAAATGTAAAAGAAATATTATTGAAGCAACATTGCTAAGCATTGACTAGGACATAGTTTCCATTGTTTACATATTCATGCGAGTATAAGTTCCTCACTTGGCGGTGTTATGCCGAAAAGATACGAGTGTTTACGGAGACAGTAAGAAGAAACTTTTTTTGGAGACATTTTTTGAAGACATTATATTTGGTATTTATATCAACATTTTTTTTTTTTGGATACCGTAATGCCCCATGCATAAGTCGCACTTCTTGAAACAAATTACCAAAGTACCGCGATTGCCCAGACATGAGTCGATACTCTGTATAAGTCGCACCAATCATTTTCTTTTTTTAAATCTCTTTAATTTAACATACTTCAGTATTAGAAAGTCGACTTTAGCCATAAGTTTCAAAATTGGAGATATAGGGGATTGTTTTGCCAAAACATTAGCAAGGTAATACTGCATGTTGCTTAATTGTCACAGTCTATGTGACTGTGCCTGTATGTGGGTAGTGGGAGGCATAAATGTCATTCTGGCATCTCTTGTTTACTAGTACTTAAAACTAGATAGGCAAGTTAACCATGACCAATAGATTAAATCTTCAACTTTGTACGGTCAACATAACTGTACACTGCAGCTGGCAGTAAAAGAGCGTGGATCCGTTTACATATACTTCAGTTTAGTCACTAAGGGCGTATTTGTTCGGAAAAATCTGGTTTCAGTTTTCGGTTTAAGTTTGGTTCTTAAAACGTTAAAACTTGAACTAGTTTGTACAGTTTGGATGTTCAGAAACAAACGGAAAGTTTGTCAAAAAGTTTTGCAAACAAACATGGCTGACCATGTATTTTACATGGATCTGTTCGATATTTTAAATGCAGATGAAGACGATTCAAACACATGTATTTTACAGTTACAAGCTTCTAAGCCACATAGCCATCCGCACACCAACAAATTTTCCTGAAAACTACATAAATAGGAAGTCGTTCCCTTCAGTAATTTTGCAAGCTGTATGTGACAGCACTTTAAAGTTCACCGATGTTTACTGTGGTTGGCCAGGATCGGTCCACGATTCAAGAGTCCTAAATAACTCGCCTTTAGTTGAAAGAATAACTGAGAACTGCCAGGAGGTGTTTCCAAACAATACACATGTGCTTGGTGATGCCGCATATGGACTTGAACCGTGGATGACGGTCCCCTTCAGAGACTATGGAAATTTGAGCAAGGCTCAAAGGAAGTACAACTACGTGCACAGTTCCACTAGGATGTGTATCGAGCGTGCATTTGGGGGATTGAAAGGGCGGTTCAGAAGACTTTAATTCATTGACTTGCAAGACATCTCGTGTATTGTTGATGTGGTTCTCAGCTGTTGCGCTCTGCATCAGCTGTGCATGGAGGTTGATAAGGATATTGTCGACTAAAGAAGGCATGGAAGACAATGAAGAAGTGAACGACTTTAGGAACTTCCTGAACTGGATGAAAATGTAGGCAGCAGTATTCTCTATCCAGAACTTACCAAGCTCTTTGAAAAAGTTCAATTCATTCAATTCAATGTTCAGAGCTCTGAAGAATATTATCATTGTAATAGGAATAACTGTGTTATCTTGTGTGGGTCTATTAAAGTAATAACAGTAACGTATGTGTTTTTTTATTCAATTTTATTCCATGTAGAAAATTAACAGTACATGTACAAGATTGTCATGATGGTCATTAATCGCTCACCAGTATTACCAGTATCACCAGTATTACCAGAACCCATTGAACAAGAGCCTTTGTAAGGCCAAACAAAAAAATATGTGTGGTTCAGGTGACCCGATCGACCCTTACGATTTTATTTAAAAAATATAAAAAATCATTTTCCCCCAATGGTCATAGGGACTCATTTGCTCATTCGGCAATAATTTCGGCCATTTCACCCTAGCTTGGGCCCTGATTTTTGCTGACTCAAAAATGAAATAAAATAAAAATATTTTCCAACCTACCGGCCCTTGCTTTTTCAGCCATGTCACCTGAACCACACACATTTTTTAGGCCGAAGTTTCTTTTAATTGAAGAACAAACAAATCGGCCTTTGACATTGGGGGTACAGATCTGAGTATCGTGCATGATACACGATGCGGAACATTTGTGCCGAGTTCATATTTCAAAATCAACAAACAAATGACAAAGTTACAGAGTGGACACGAATAACCCATTTTTTTTATCTTTGACCAAAAGTTTGACCTTGTATGTTTGGCACATTTGAACAAGTCTAAATTCAAAATTAGGTCAATGTCAATGCCTGGTCCTTGTGTATTACACATCGTCTCATGATGGTGAACAAGTTAGCCAAAAAAAGAAAAAATGTTTGTTTAAGGCAACCGTCTGTAAAGTTAGTTAGGGTAGGCTTTGTCTTTTTTTTGGTCAAAAACAAAAAAAAACACTGTAGGGTCGGGGGGTCTAGGTAGGGTCGAGTTGCCCTAAACAAACAATGTTTTTTGGCCTTATTTGAAAATCCACCAAGGAATGACAAAGTTATGGAGTGGACACTAATTCCGGACAGATAGATTGTCCAATTATAATATGCCTCCTATAACGTGTTCGAATACGGTTTCTCTGTATTCTCGCACAATCACAGGAATGTCTGCTGGGTATATTCTTTTTTCAAGTTCTTTCGCACTTTGCTGGCTGGAAGCTAGGACGGATTTCAGGACATCCTTGCTACAATGTTTATGAGGACAAGGGAGCAGATAGGCCCCACTGTCATGTGATCACCTGAAAACACATACATTTTGTAATTGGTGTATACTTATATTATCTAATCAATAACAACCCAACAGAAGCACCCCAATAGTCACAAAAAATATGCATTGATTAGGGGTGTAACTATTCACTGTGGTATTCTCTGCCGGTCTAGTGTTACGGCGGTCGTGGGTTCGAGCCCCGCACCGGGCTGCAGCTTTACCCTGGATTCACTTTAGTTACATTTACAATATACGGCCCAGCAAGGACACAGTTACTTTTTGTGGGGGGAATCATGCCCCTCACATCTCTAGACACCAATCCCTCCATCTTATATCTGTACAGTTTGGGTTGCGAGTAGGCTCTGCTCTTACTCTTAGGACCCCCTATATCTGTATATCAGTCTATGGATTGCACCCATCTGACCCACATAAATTACAATTTGAAAGTTTAAAATTTAGATCTTCTCAATGACAATGTATGTATTGCAGTCTGAAGAAAACTTGGTGGTTCGATGTAGTTCTAGTACGAATCAGGCATTGAACGTTCCAACATCACATAAGTATTTTGGTAAATAACCACTAAATGCCTACGCGGACCAAATTCAGATACACTCAAATAGTCCGTTTAAAAACTTTAAAGCGACTGGAAATGGGGGTATGTCTTGACAAATCAGCATCAGAATCATGAAATTGGTGTTAAATGCTTTGTATGCATGTATGTGATGTAGTGCAATGGTTTTATTCAGAAACATTTTGTATTCTGGCTTAAATATGAAAGTGAAAGTAAGGTTGGGGCTAACGGACAGTGAGTAAATCCGTACATGTGAGAAAATCTGTTCACCGCGTTTGACGGACCAAATTTTTCTTATATAATACATGACCCCCTACTTTTTTTCATTTTCTTCAAGCTGGATGCTATTTCTATTGATTAAAAGATTTTGAGAGGGCCCCATGGACAAAAAGTTGACATTTGTTTTGGCTGACCAAGGTCACTTTACATTGAGTTAAAGAACAACTCTATTTGGTGGTTTGTGACCTTTTACATATATTTAAAAGCTTCTAATGTAAATAGTCAAGAAGTAATTCACCTCTTTTTGTCAAATCACTAATCCATTCTTCAAGTTCAATTTGCTCATTAGCATCGTTTTGAGCAGAAAGCAGCGGTGACAGCTTCAATGCGTTTTCTGCCGCCATTTTTTATCCAAAAGTGTAGCTATATTCGGATAGTTCAAACCTCCGAAACCACCTCCTGGAGTGGTTCCAATAGTTTGTAATATAGGTTTCAGTTTTTGACAAATAAACAGCTTATCTGGTTCTAGTTTTAAAATAGTTTTGAGAAATAAACGGCTAGTTCGATAAACCGGTTTCAAACCAAACCGTGTTTAGGCGAAACAAATACGCCCTAAACTTCTTCCCAAGCATACAAAGTTTAGCCCCAGGCCTTCAGCGCTTGGATTCCTGATTGTACGAATCATTTTATAAGTAGGCCTAGCACTTTGTGATGTTTGTAGTTAAATTGATGAATATATTAATGATGAAATTATATGCAGAAATAGAAATCGGGTACTTAAGGAAAAAGTCTGTGCACAGCATCCACTTGATATTGCATGATAGTTACTTTACTCTCTTTACTCTTTACCTGTTACATACTCGCAGGTTAATATTAAAATCCAGTATATGGACCTCTGATACTTGGTGCTTAAGATAAACTTTGACCATTGGGACTATTTTCCTGGCCAAGGAATAGCTCCTTCTAAAAGTATATAAAATATATAAAATATATATATATAAAAATAAAATGTTTAAATTTTGGTATGTTACATGTATGTATTGTTAATATAACTTGTTGTTAGTATTTGAAAACTTGTTCATTATTATTGTATAATAGTTAAAGTTTTGAAAATTGTTGATATTGATGACTGATCTCTAGTATAAATGATTAAGCGTGACCGATTTATTGACTGGCTTCTAGTCTAGCCACTCACCAAACATAGTATGACTGCTGAGTAAAATGACGTTTTACATTGAATATAGGACTAATAAAAGTGTAAGGCAATCATATTTAACATTTTGTGGTGAAGAAATGCTCGGTGGAATATACTCATGCGAGGATTCAATGCTTTAAAGGTGAGAGTGGTAAGGTCATTGAAACTGCGAAAAATGAAAATTTTTTTTTTAGTATTTCCTCAGCTGTAAACGTCATCATTTTGGCACATACCAGGGTCTATTTGAAGGTCAATCGCCGGTTTAAGAGCACAGAGTTGTGACATTACAGAATTTTTCGTTGACGCATTTTCGTTAGATCTGTTAGGGGCGAGACTGGACTCTATAAGCACGTGTGTATAGACATGGCGACCGGTGTCTACAATGATGATCCGCCCTACGAAGACGTTTTGGCGACGGTGACAAGAGAGGCAAACTGGCCTTTAACGACAACGAGATGATTAGTCTATTAACAACACGCGAGTTCACTTCCCCAAGCACGTACATCTATACACAATTGAAATAATTTATAAACTTACCCCCCCCCCTCCCCCCTCTCATAAAAAGGAAGATAACACAGATGTTCAAATCTGATTAAGCATGTGATTAGTTTTTATATTCCAATAATGTTTGCATAATAAGTTAATCATGTCAACAAGCTTATGATCTGGTCCTAATGTGACTCATGTTCAGTTTTTAGCTCACCTGTCACAAAGTGACAGAGTGAGCTTTTGTGATCACTCTTCGTCCGTCGTCCGTCCGTCTGTCCGTCCGTCAACAATTGGGTTGTGTCCTCTCTAGCGGTCACAATTTTGGCCCAATCTTTATGAAACTTGGTCACAATGATCATCTTAACAAAATCTAGGTCAAGTTCGATATTGGGTCATCTGGGGTCAAAAACTAGGTCACTAGGTCAAATCAAAGGAAAACCTTGTGAACACATTAGAGGTCACAATTTGAGCCTAATCTTGATGAAACTTGATCACAATGATCATCTCTGTAAAATTTAGGTCAAGTTCGATATTGGGTCATCTGGGGTCAAAAACTAGGTCACTAGGTCAAATCAAAGGAAAACCTTGTGAACACATTAGAGGTCACAATTTGAGCCTAATCTTTATGAAACTTGATCACAATGATCATCTCCATAAAATCTAGGTCAAGTTCGATATTGGGTCATCTGGGGTCAAAAACTAGGTCACAAGGTCAAATCAAAGGAAAACCTTGTGAACACATTAGAGGTCACAATTTGAGCCTAATCTTTATGAAACTTGATCACAATGATCATCTCTGTAAAATCTAGGTCAAGTTCGATATTGGGTCAGCTGGGGTCAAAAACTAGGTCACTACGCCAAATCATTGAAAAACCTTGTGAACACATTAGAGGTCACAATTTGAGCCTAATCTTTATGAAACTTGATCACAATAATCATCTCCATAAAATCTAGGTCAAGTTCGATATTGGGTCATCTGGGGTCAAAAACTAGGTCACAAGCCTTTGAAGGCCAAATCATTGAAAAAGCTTGTGAACACACTAGAGGTCACAATTTGAGCCTAATCTTTATGAAACTTGATCACACTGATCATCACTAAAAAATTTTGGTCAAGTTCGATATTGGGTCATCCGGAGTCAAAAACTAGGTCACGAGGCCAAATCATTGAAAAAGCTTGTGAACACACTAGAGGTCACAATTTTGACCTTATCTTTATGAAACTTGATCACAATGATCATCATTATAAAATTTAGGTCAAGTTCGATTTTGGGTCATCTGGGGTCAAAAACTAGGTCACGAGGCCAAATCATTGAAAAATCTTGTGAACACACTAGAGGTCACAATTTTGACTCTATCTTTATGAAACTTGGTCACAATGTTTATCTCTATAAAATCTAGGTCAAGTTAGATACTGTGTCATTTGGTCCAAAATCTAGGTCACTAGGCCAAACAGGTGAGCGACCCAGGGCCCTTTGGACCCTCTTGTTTATTCAAGGGATGCAACTCTGTAGCTAATATGTATACCAATGGGTCGTTTTTCGTAGCTAACATGTAAAGAATAAAATATGCTGAATAAAACGCTAAAATATTTCCTAAATGCCTTTATGGACGCCTACAGGTGTAAATATCATTTGTCAAGATGTAAAACATTCGCATTTTGTCATTATTTAGTACTTTTACATGGGAAAATTAGAGTATTAATTAATACCCTACATATAGAGAATTAAGCTACCATCACTTAAATTGCCAGAAATTTATTTGCATTTGATGAAAACGAACTTTAAAACGCACCGATTACACGGGTGGTAATCACGTGACTTCGTCTAGTATGAAGCACGTATAATGGCGGACATTCAGCCTCGGTAAGTACCTATTGTTCTTGGTGTTATATGTCTTCCATCCTCTATATCGAAACTTCACATAGCCTATCATATGCGCATTGCTTTTTTACTAACGTTACAAGTTAGTTTGGTCTCCTAAGTTGAACAGATTATGAGAACACTCGTTGAATTTGATCCGGAGTTTCATCGCAAGACACGTAAGTTGCACGTCAAGTGTAAATACTTGACCAATTATGGAAAATAAAGGTTTTTGTGACAAGAAAGGTAAAAAATCATAACTGTTGTTTGATTATATCACGAAAGAACCATGTACCGATTTTTTGCGAGGATTTTTCGGCCGTATATTTACATTTTACGAAAGTAGTATGATACACGTTCGATTTTGTAAAGTAAATCACACGAACAAATATCGCCATGTTTCAGATCGTTCAGTTTCTTTGTTTTTAACATCTTATGTTTAACATATACCAACCCATAATTTTATCTATGTATGTACTACGTTTACAAAGTTTGATTTAAATGAATTTCAGTCACACTGTGAACAACAAACATCAACCATACAGAAAGAGCATTGAATTCAATGCATGTATGTTTACGTAATCAAATGATATGTTTGACTGATCCTGTTGATTTATACGTGTCCATGCCTGATGCTCGATAGTATGCATATTGCGATCATTATATACATATCTACAACATAAATGCATATCACGTGAAGCACACTAGTCCATTTGTAAGCTAGCTTGTTTCCATTACTTTTACCAGAGATTCTTTATTTTAAGTCCTGCTTCAAAACAGCCATAACAAAAACTGCACAAATCAAGTACATGGTCAATATACATGTACCGACCAATGTAAATGTTACATGTCAGTTTCTTACACATTGTACTTACTTTTTCAGATAATGACGAAGGCAAAGTCACGCCTCACCATACAGAGGTCAAAAAACATCTATAGGAAAATTAAGTCGTCAACTATATTAGAAAACAACAACTCTGTCAAAAGACCTTTAAGTAAAACTCCACTGAAATCGCCATACAAGTCTACTAGCAGCTTCAAATCACCACCAGCTACATGTATAAAAAAAAGAAAGGTCGGATCATCCCGGTGTCTTTTCCGAGACATAACCAATATCGAAACAAACAGAAGTGACCAGACACCATCGATTGATTCTGATGATATATTATTTGCTAGACCACTATCAAACGAGGAATGCGTTTCATTTGCTAACCAACCAAATGAATCGGCAGAAGAAAGAACCGAGGAGAAGACACAAATGTTGGTGAATTGAAAGCTCTTTTGCCGAAGGTGATGGCTATATTAGCAAGCAATGGAGACATTGATAGGTAGATTCTATCATTCTTCCAGCAGGTCAAGGACGACAGATTTCCATTGAATAACATGTCGTTTCAATTGTGGCTGGAAGTCGTCAGGTGGTTTGACAACAAATCTACAACAAACATGAGATACTCTGATGAAACCAAACTGTTCTGGAAGATTGGATGGAGGATGTTCGGAGAGCGCTTTCTTCATTTCATGGGAGGTTTTAAAAGCCATGGGAATGTGATTCAGAAGCATGATGTACTCGGTTTGTTTCAACCACAATTGTCTGAAGTGAACTTTGCTGTACCAAATGTCAATGTTCTAAGAACTTTTAATGTCTCAAACATCGCTGGAGAAAGAAGACCTGGTATTTACCGTGACATTATGAGTGTTTTAAGTTCATTTCTTGAATATCAATCATCCTGCTTAACATTTGATGGGAAGAAATTAAAAATGGGACTTACAGATAGTTCAGGTGATGTTGATCTCCTCGGACATGAGACGGGATACACACTTGCAGCGAAAAAGGAGAACCTAACCAGACATATTACGTTAAAATTACTATATTTAAAAAATAAGTATTGTATATTTAAGAAATAAAAATCTGTTCGCGTTTATTGTCGGTGAATAAAACACGGGCAGGAGTTCGGATGCGGAAAAATTAAATCACGAAGGTGAAAATGGAATGCGCGCAGATAAATAGTGCGGGATATTATCGTATTTAGAATCGAAATAAAAACTCTGTTCTTGTATATTGTCGAGGTTATTGTACCAGCTAATAAGCCACTCAATTTCAGCGTGGAATTATGTTCAATGTCAAATGGGTAAAATAGAATGCGCGCAGTTAAATAGTGCGGGATATTATCGTATTTAGAATCGAAATAAAAACTTTGTTCTTGTATATTGTCGCAATCAGTGTTTACATTGGTGAGTCTACTCACACTAACATGTTTTGCATTGAAATGTAGTATCGAAACCAGCATGTTTAATATACACGAAGAAGATAAATAGCACTATAAAAGTAAGTACTGATTAAACGGGTCCGTAGCCACATTGATGCACACCCGGTAAAATTGGAAGAATTATCAAAATATATAAGGAAAAAATAGACCATAATATTATAAACAATGTGTCTCGGTGATTTTAGCCTATAGATACTGCCCTGGAACATGTTTTTTAGAAATGTTCTCAGCATATTCATTGAAGGCAATTAAATATCTGCGACGAAAGAAAATAGCCTACATTGTCAGAAACTTATTGTACATAACGACAATCCTATCGTTTTAGAAAAACCTTTTCGAACCTTGGATGTTGTATCAGTGGTTGAATGTATGATGTTTCTTAAAACGACGGAATCTAAATTAAAAGTACACTGATACCTGTAAATAATGCTTGTTTGAAAAGCATATTTAGGCTTGTTCGATGGTATATTGGGGTGGTTTCAACAAACTCTTGACGATCTGAAACATGGCGATATTTGTTCGTGTGATTTACTTTACAAAATCGAACGTGTATCATACTACTTTCGTAAATTGTAAATATACGGCCGAAAAATCCTTGCAAAAAATCGGTACATGGTTCTTTCGTGATATAATCAAACAACATTTATGATTTTTTACCTTTCTTGTCACAAAAACCTTTATTTTCCATAATTGGTCAAGTATTTACACTTGACGTGCAACTTACGTGTCTTGCGATGAAACTCCGGATTAAATTCAACGAGTGTTCTCATAATCTGTTCAACTTAGGAGACCAAACTAACTTGTAACGTTAGTAAAAAAGCAATGCGCATATGATAGGCTATGTGAAGTTTCGATATAGAGGATGGAAGACATATAACACCAAGAAAAATAGGTACTTACCGAGGCTGAATGTCCGCCATTATACGTGCTTCATACTAGACGAAGTCACGTGATTACCACCCGTGGATTACGTCATATAAAAGAAGTTTGGTAGGCTAATCAGATCGATCACAAAACATCCTGGAAGATGCATCTGTGCTATGTTTGAAAGGAAAAAACACTGTTTGCGCGATATTGATAGTGGTTTAAGTATTTGCAATAAACTTTTCTTAAATCATCAGTCAATAACTATTTTTTATAAAAAAAATACTTGGTCAAGAAGGAAATTACACTTTACTAAATAGCCTATCGTCTGCGAGGCAGTCCATATAAATTTAAAAAAGGTATGAGAAAATCCGACAGGGAAGGTAACACTCAACCTAACCAGCCGTGCACAGAAATCAGAAACACCACAACAAAACTACCTTGAGAAATGCCCACACAGTAAAACAAACAATAAAAAATCCAAGTCCCCGCCGAAATAATGCAGGATGACCCTCTTTCCAAAAGAAATTATAGAATAGCGGTTATAGCATGATACCGAAAGAAACACATCAACTTTTTATACGCCCGTTGAAAAACGGGACGTATTATGTGAACACCCTTGGCGGGCGGGCGTGCGGGCGTGCAGGCGGCGGCGTCCAATATTTGTCTGTACTCTAACTCAAACAGTTTTTATCCGATCGTCTTCAAACTTGCTGACAATGCTTATGGGTGTAATATCTGGGCCAAGTTCGATTAAAGGCCAAATCGGTGCATGCCTTCTTGGGTTATGGTCCTTTTTTTACCAAAAAAATGTGAAATTGGGCTTGTCTGTACTCTAGCTCAAACAGTTTTCATCCGATCGGCTTCAAACTTGCTGACAATGCTTATGGGTGTAATATCTAGGCCAAGTTTGATTATAGGCCAAATCGGTGCAGGCCTTCTTGGGTTATGAACCTTCTTTACCAAAAAAATGTGAAACTGGCCTTGTCTGTACTCTAGCTCAAACAGTTTTCATCCGATCGTCTTCAAACTTGCTGACAATGCTTATGGGTGTTATATCTACGCCAAGTTCGATTATAGGCCAAATCGGTGCAGGCTTTCTTGGGTTATGATCCTTCTTTTACCAAAAAATTTGAAATTGGCCTTGTCTGTACTCTAGCTCAAACAGTTTTCATCCGATCGTCTTCAAACTTGCTGACAATGCTTATGGGTATAATATCTAGGCCAAGTTCGATTATAGGCCAAATCGGTGCAGGCCTTCTTGGGTTATGGTCCTTCTTTTACCAAAAAAATGTGAAATTGGCCTTGTCTGTACTCTAGCTCAAACAGTTTTCATCCGATCATCTTCAAACTTGCTGACAATGCTTATGGGTGTAATATCTAGGCCAAGTTCAATTATAGGCCAAATCGGTGCAGGCCTTCTTGGGTTATGGTCCTTCTTTTACCAAAATAAATGTGAAATTGGCCTTGTCTGTACTCTAGCTCAAACAATTTTCATCCGATCGTCTTCAAACTTGCTGACGATGCTCATGGGTGTAATATCTAGGCCAAGATGAGTTTCAAGATGATTGTTCAAAAATGTTTTGACATAATATGGGCTTTTATTTCATTATCAATATTTTTGTCACTAGCACAACCAAGACGGGCGTATTTAGTGACATTTTGGCATCTTGTTACTATTGTAGATATTGCAACGGAAAGTTTCGACGTATACAGCCGAAGTGGTTTAAGGAGTTTCCCTGGCTTCCTTACTTATCGTCTTAACAAGGCGTATACTGCGTAAACTGCTTCCTGTATGCTGGCAACGGGGACAGATCCTTCGTTACATCTTTGACTTCTGACCAAAGTAATATTGCTAAGATGCTAACAAGTTACAAGTCATAACAAGTCAACTCTACACATTGATTCGGCGGAGCAAGCAGCGAATTATCGTAAAGTTCTGGCTGGCGAGAAAATAGACATTCAGTCTACAATCTACAATGTCGTCTCCTTTCAACACGAAAAACAAACAGACAAAATGTGCTTGCAATTTGGAAACAATTATTTTGTGCGGGCGACAGACCAGGCGAAACATAATCCACTGCTTCAAGATCATCTCACAGATGAAGATCCAAGAATAAAATACACATCTTATTACTAGATATTAGTATATCCAGAAGGAATCATTGACATATGTGGGGATAGCATCAGACAAGGTATCATTGACAGTTGTAGCCATGCATCCTTCTTAGTGTTAATAGCAGATGAAGCAACAGATGCTTCCACCATGGAACAGATGGCATATTGCCTGAGATTCTTTGACAAACAGACGAACTTAGTAGCTGAAAATTTCATTGGCTTTGCCGAATGCGATGCAACTACAGGAGAGGTCAGGGGTTTAGTAACATCGTCCTTGACCCCACATACCCCCAAATACAATCCATGGCTAGCTTTTGATTCAAGAAAGCTGAAGACCAAATTTAGTCAACATTGGTCACTCGAAACTTAAAGTGTATAGAGCTATATCGGAGGGTATTTTTTTAAAGTTTCAAAAATTAAAAAAACAATTATCCTTTCATAACCATTAGACCATTTTTGTTTCAGTTTTAAAAGAAACTCTGGGATTTATTGGACATGTAAACTGTCCATTTTGATACGAGTGTTCTAGAATACCCTATGAAACTATATGAATCGTCTATTTTTCGACGATTGAATAAAAGTACACGGGACCAATCATCCAAAGTTTTACTTTGCAATTAAGGTAGTCTAGTGTCATACTAAAAACGATGCAGGTAATTATTTTGACATTGCATGACTATTAACATATAGCTCTATACACTTTAAGCTATTGACCGGACACTGATTTTCTATTTTAGTATCAGCGACCTTGACCCCACAAACCCCAAATAAAATTCCATGCTAGGTTTTGATTCAAGGATGCTAAATACCAAATTTAATTAATATTGGTTATTCCAAACTTAAGTTTTTGACCGGACATTGATTTTATATTTTTAGTAACAGTGACCTTGACCCCACAGACCCCGAAATACAATCACAGGCTAGATTTTTTTGTATCCAAGTTTGGTCATGATCGGTCTATCTAAACATAAGTTACTGACCGGATACTGACAATCCGCCCGCTCGCCATTTTCAGCATTCTATTAACCAGGTTCCACTACCTGATTAAAAATGATTACAAGTAGTGTTCTTTAGTTTAGTTCTATATATGTGTTAAATACACTCCACAATGCACCTACGCTGCTTCCTAGGGGAGCATGTCCCTGTCTATGAGGTTAAATGGATCAATACTAGCGCTAACTGTTTGATTTCGGACAATGCATGTGAAAATTGAGCTTTATTTTTTGCGTGTCGTAATTAAGCAGGTGCTACCAGCTTTATTCCGAAAAGATAGCATGCGAGGCTGTTTGAAATAATACATTTAAACATCCGTTGTCATTCACAAATTGCAAGATCAAAAAGAAATATCGAAATCGAGAATTGCGGGCAAGAAATGTAACTTGACTACTTACCCGTCATCGCCATTTACCTCCGCCGTGGAGGCATCGGGTTATACCGTGTGTGAATGTTCGCCTCCATGCGGCGGAGTCTCATTATTACCTAGATTCTGTTGGTACGATCATTGTGACCTCTACTGACTACGCAATGTGTCCACGCACTCCAAATACTACGATGCACAATTAATTGAAATCCCGCGTCCTTATAATGGTATGGTAGAAAACAGCAGGGTCTGGATGACTAATTGATTGGAATTTGATATCTTCTTCTCCTAATTATGTGCATTGACGTGTTTTTTAAAGATAGTTCTAAGTCGCTAGCCTTTCAATAATGACACAGTCGATAGAAAAACAACAGATTATTTGTCAGAGTAGAGTGTATTGATTCAAGATGCTCTAGAGACTAGACGGACACATGTGGTGACCTAGGAATTGAAATCTTACCTGTAAATATTAGACCTCAAGTCTGACCTCCGGTGAGCACACAATGGTTTTCTATTAATTGACCAGGTTTTTTTACCCCCGGACGACCAAATACTTAACTTGTCATTCGTTTTGTTGAGATGATCATCGTTCTTATGCCAAAATCGTTGTAAAACCTCTCTTGAATACGCAAGGCATGTTTTATTATTTGACCTAGTTGCTTTACCCCTGGATGTCCCCATATCGAACTCGATCTAGATTTTGTTAATATTATCATTGTGACCAAGTTTAATGACGCTTATGCCAAACATGTGACATCTAGTGTCTTCACAAGCAAATTGTTAACACGGACGACGGATGAAGAGTGATATGAACACACTTGTTTTAACGTGACAGGTGTACTAAAATGCATAATACCTTCATATCCCTGGTTAAAGTGTTCAGCAGCATGGATTGTTCGGGGTCGTAGAAAGTATTAGACAATTTTGAGGTGAAGGTCCAGTTTCGTACATATTAAATTAAAAGATTTTACGAAATTATTAACGTTATGTCACTATATGGCGTTTTAAACTAGATCAAGTCGTATTTATGCCATATTGGGTCACCGTTTTGGCATATATTTGTGAAACTACGTACTGCAGCGGGAACTTCTTCGTAAAATTGGAACACCCTGCTTATTTGCGGCGGGTGCTTGGACTTTTAATCATTTCCCAGGCTTATGTGTGGGCATTGCTCCGTTTAGTTGTGGTGTTACTGATTTCAGTGCTCGACTGCTTAAGTTGAGTGCTGCCTTCCCAGTTTTCCTCATACATTTTGATGTAGGTGCAACGTACTATGTGACTATATAGTTAGAACTTACTAAATATGCTTTTGGCCAGGTTGTTAACCTTCATGAGTTGACGAATGAACGGAAAACATCCATAATGTCTTTATACTACGTCGCCTATCTGGACCAAATAATAACTAATTACCTGTATACTTACCAAACGAGGAATGGTTTCCAATTAGAATGGAATGCACAAAAGATTCTGGTGTTTCGTGTTTTCAACCAAGATATTGGCAATGCTTTGAAGTACTTACGTAGGTTTCGGCGGAAACAATCAAGAATAATGAGATTGATCTAAACCAAAATGATTTTCATCAAACTCGGGGAATTGGGGATATCACGAAATTTTTATTTAACTTATACTGATAATACGAATGAAGTATGCTAATATCTATGCTGATCTAAAATTAAATGGGCACACTCGACTACAAAGGCAAAACATGACCAATTGTTTAAACGAACATCATCAAACCGACATGTCTACTAACTCGTTTAAAGTAGACAGAGTTATGAATTCATGGACATGGTTCCTAACGAAACGAAAAGTTAATAACTGTTTCGTTCGTTTTCGGATGACCTGCCTTCGACAATTCGAAAGTTTATACAATCAGTTCAAACTAGAACTGTCGCCATTCGGCAGATTAATATACACCCTGTCGGCAAAGGGCCATAATTCTTCCTTAATGCAAATCTTCATTATATGGCAATCACACTAAGCATTTAGTGTATTCAATAATTATTGTTCTTCCATTGTACAATGTAATAATGACCATAAATTCTAATATTATACCTCATTTGCATACTTCCTTCTTATTTCAATGTGACGTCATCTGGTCAATATTATTGCATAATGCTTATGTTAGTTACTAAATATAGTAACAAATTTGCCCTCTAAAAATACCATTATCGGCTTTTCAAAAGTATTATTAGCTTTTTGGCCCGCCTCGCGCCCGACGGGGCGATAATCGCCCTTGGAAAACGTTCACGCGCAACGTTACCTCATTTGCGTCGGCCGCTGAGCATAAGCCTATTTCTACCAGAATCACTTGCAAACACGGTTGATTGCTTTGAAAAAGCAGAATAGCACAATTAAAATATGTTTTGTATCAATCTTCGATGAAATATATATGACCTATTTATTCGACCTAATTTATGATCAAAACAACGAGTTTCCTAGACGAGATCAATATTTTTATATTCCTCCGAAAATGTGAAAAACACTTTTCTTCAGAATTTTGCATTAAACTTAACATAGGCGTGTAGCAAATTATCTAAATAAGAAAATGAATACCTACTTGATAGGTTTCCGTTCAATATTAAAAAAGTTACGAACATTTTAGTGTTAGATCTACAGCTCTTGTATGTAGGTGCGTATTGCGCTGCGTATTGCGCGCCTAGATCCAAGTTTGACACAATAACTCTCTACAATAGCAATTGATCTACCAATTAATGAACACGTTACGTTTTTTTAAATGTGTTGTTTAAATAAAAAAGCTGCAACATAAATATTATACAGAACAATAGATTGCTTAGCAGTGCCTTTGAGTGATAATCGCCCCGGTAGATCTGTGATAATTGCCCTCGGGCTAAAGCCCTCGGGCAATTATCAGCCTACCGGGGCGATTATCACTCAAAGGCACTGATCAGCCATGTATTATTCTATAAATAAATATTGACCAGATGCCGTCACGTAGAATTAAGAAGCGAATAATGCAAAAGCAGTATATTGCAATATATGCAAACATAGTATATTAACATAATTTGTTTTCATAACTTTTACCAATAAATTATACCTTGACATTATAAAATGCACCGAACGCATAAAAATGTATTTCGGACAGATTTGACATAGAAAGGTCAAAACAAGAACTCAAATGTGGATTCTCAAAATACTTAGATTCGGTTCAATATAACAAATAAAACATGGCATTCCGATCAATATGGAATTTTACGGACTCGTCCGTCTGAGCTAAAATGGTATACATGTATTCCCTCAGCTTCGCTTCGAGTCATATACTATTCTAGCTCAGATTGCCCGGTCTATAAACGTCCATATTGACTAAAAAGCCACGTTTTATTAGGCTGGCGATTTGCGCCAGACTATTACAATCCTAAAAAATGAAATCCATTAAGATGAATTTACTCCCGAAACTGACAACACAGAATCTATACACCCGATGCAAATAGTTCCTCCTCGTTAATCAGTTTTGCAAGATAAGAACATTCAACTTTCCTTGTTTCATTTATTCTGTTCGATTGTAATATTGAAATGGAAGGAAATTGTATGAAATTAAAAGAAAAGGTGTTTAAAGGCGTTGATAATTATTACTACGCGTTCGTAACGAACGCGATATAGCGCGCGCATAAATGATTTTATTATGTTAAATTATTTAGGTCAGTATTCTCCAACGAGATCGTGGTCGAGTGGATGATTTTTTTTTGTTGAGTCCAGCACTTACCTCTCTTTCGACTTAGAAAACCACTTGATGTTATATTACTTGAAAAGCTATTGTTCCTTGGCAGTTCGCCAGCCTGTCAGTACTTTCAGTACTTTGATTTATTTATTAAAGATCTAGATAATATCATGTTACTGCATTGATACCTTGCATCTAGCACATTTTTTAAAGTTATTAAACTTTATGCGGTTCTGAAGAATTGGAGCAACTGGCGCTTGGCTGTTGACTTAGACTGTAAGCCCTAGTATTAGGATCTGGTAACGTTGCTGAAGAATTTGAGCAACTTGCTCTTTGCTGTTGACTAACACTGTTAGCACTAACAGGAACTGGTAAAGTTACAGTTGCTGAGGCAAAAGGGGTCTGTATCGTCTTCCCCATTCACTGCTTAAGAATGACATGAAGAACTCTTGTCGAGATCGCGTAACCTCCGAATTTAAAACAGTCCTGAGACTTTTGCAAAATAGAAGAAAACCACCAACTGGTTTTTTTCAATACTAGCTAGCCTAGACTTTTTTCTACAAGTTATTATCATTTTTGTCAAACTGTTTCATAATCGAGACGTTATAAAGCAAAATACATCGAAAATATACCACTTTTGAAAATCTCGACACGGAGGAGCACAGGACTTGAGATACTTTTTCATTTTGGTTTCCACTTGTCCTCGGAAGTTAATTTCCTCTGCCAATTGTTTTTAGGTCCACTGCCCCCCCCCCCCTTCCCCTATTTTATCATTTGTATCTTGCGGCTGAGATGCTGGATGAGATACTTTTTCATTAGGTCACTTTATTGTTAGGTCACTATAAGATACGTTTTTAGCATATATATTTTTCCCCTCTTTTTGCCCATTATTGTAAATTAGGTAAAGTCCCATAATGCCTCTTTAACAAGTATTAACGCTATTTCACTGTACTTGGTATTTTTAACTAGGTCAGGGGGTGGTTGTGCCTCATGTAGTCGCCGTTTTGGCATGGGTTAGTGTGCTTGGTTCGCCGTGCAGGGGGGCCTTTGGGAACTTGGTCGAGTATTGGCTTCGTTTCATTCGGCAATAACCGCTATTATATAATTTCCTTGTGAATGTGGGTCATCCTGCATTTTATCGGCGGGGACTTTGATCTCTCGTTTCGGCTAATGTGTGGGCATTGATAATTGTAGTTGCTAGGGTTATGTAATATTATTTCCCAGCCCATTCCTACCTTGCCCATATTTTAACTAGGTCAAGTCGTAGTTGTGCCTCTTTTGGTCGCATAACGCTACGTCACTGTCGTTTTAACCTAGGTCACGCACCGGTGTTGTTGTGCCTCATTTGGTCGCCGTTTTGGCATGGGTTTCTGTGGGCACTGCTCAGGGTGGTGTTTCTTGATTTCTGTGCTCGGCTGGTTGGGTTGAGTGCTACCTTCCCTGACGGATTTTCTCATACCTTTTTTGCAATTCCTATTTAGTTTTTAGTGTTTTAACATAGGTCACACCCCGGGGTTGGTGTGCCTCATTTGGGCTGAATGGGTCAAGGTCCCCCGGGTACTACTTCACCGTACCCGGGGTACTTTGAAGTATACTTAACCGTACCCCGATTTCACAGATAATACTTCACCGTACCCCGATATACTCAACCGTACCCCGATTTACAGCGCGCCAAAGATCGATGTCGTAAAATAGGAAAATAATAGAATGACGTAAACCGGCGGCCACCGCGGCATTGAAAAAATATTGTTTACAAAAATCAAAGAAGTAAAACAATAAATTTTATTTACAAGTACGTATCCAGCGGAGAAAAGGACGAAGAATAAGTGAATATTCAGGCTGGTGGATCAAATTGAACACTTATTTGCATACACATAATCTGTTGAAAGATATAAATAAAATGCGCCAATAACGTCAGTGTTTTGATTACGGACTTTGTTCCAAGCTTAGTCACGTGATCGATTTTTACGACAATGAAATCTTTTTAAGAAATTCGACGGTTAAACAAAATAAATATTTTGGGTCGAAGTATACCGAAATGATCTTCCTACCTTTCTGCAATGTATAAATGTTGTGTTCGGCGATTAAAATCATATCAATTAATTTTTGTTTCAGCAGTAAAAATGAAGTAGTACCCGGGGGACCTTAACCCGTTCAGCCTCATTTGGTCGCCGTTTTGGCATGGGTTTCTTTGGGCACTGCTCAGGGTGCTTGTGTCTACCTTCCCTGTCGGATTTTCTCATACCTTTTTTGGAATTATAGGAAACACTATTACTCTAAATTATGTTTTTGAGATCTAGATGCTTGTGAAAAGTTTTCTGTAAAAACACCCGACTTACAATTCCTGACAAAATATGTTGTTGAATTTGGCAAAAATTCACATCTGATTTATTTCAAAGCCAGCAAAAGGTTGATTAACTTAGGTCAGGAGATGTATCTTGAAGGAAAACTTTGTTTGGTTGATACATGTAGAGGTCCACCTTTTGATGGCTAATGCAAATGTTATATGGCTGTAGTACAAACTGACGAGTGAGGTCACTATGGGTAATACCATTTGGTCTTTACGGTCATTCGAGGTCTGTATAACTAAATCACTAGGTTTAATTTGGGATGGAAACATTTTAGGTTACTGGAGTAGTGGTATGCCCAGTTTATGAGTTCTGATCGATGGGGCATTCTTATGTCCCCGTATCGATAGATCGGAAGACATATAGTGATTCACCTGTTCGTCCATCCGACCTGGTTAACCAAAATTGACCCGTTTCTTCTAGCATTAATATGGCTTGCTACAAAGCTTTCAAACTTGCATGGATGTTGTATATAACCACTCTCCACACGCCTGTATCACCTGACTCCATTTGGACTTCAACTTGACCTAATTTTAGACTTATTGAAATGTCAAATTCTTGGTTAACCCAAATTGAACGTTTTTTCTAGCATTAATATGGCCTGCGACAAAGCTTTCATACTTGCATGGATGGTGTATATGACCACTTTCCACACGTCTGTATCACCTTCACCTTGACCTAATTTTGGACTTAGACTTATTGAAAGGCCAAATTCTTGGTTACCCAAATTGACAAATTCATAAGCGTTTATTGAACGCAGTCTTGTTTTCAATTTTTGTTTTTCTTTTTTAATTAATTATTTCATTTGTTTGGTTTACTACAGAAAAGATTACACGCATGTTTCATTGGTTCAGTACTCTAGGAATGAATTTATACGCCCAAATAGTCGTATGATTCACTAATATTTTGTGCCAATTTTAATTTTCTTGGGTCAATTTCTTTCATACATATTTGGATCCTGCCATAGCTCAAACCGTTTCCAAGCTATGGATACGGTACATATTGATAATAAAACATAAATCTGGATCCACTCATATCTCCAGCAATGACAAGTTATGTTTCAGAAATTTGGTATTATAGGGACCTCTGTATGGCTTTGAAATTTATGAGTTCTGTGCTCGGCCGGCTGGTTGGGTTGAGTGCTACCTTCCCTGTCGGATTTTCTCATACTTTTTTTGCAATTCCTTTTTATTTTTCAAACTTCAATTTATGACAAAATGTTCTTGAAATGAAATAAATTCTTACTTACTTCACAGGAAGCCTAACTTTTCCACATAATTTCGAAATTTTTCATGGTTCCAGAGGTTGGAAGTGCTCCAATCCAGCTGTCATGGGTTAAAAATCTCCCCCGTTTGAGATCTGGCTAGGCTGTCGAGTACTTCCATCGCTTGCACTTGGTTAATGTCTTTACATTTTTTTCAGCCACCTAGTCAAGGCCTGCAAGCGATGAAAGTCACATAGTAGTCTTTTAGATTCTGAAACAATAAAAAAGTTAACAATTAATGATAAATAAGGGCCAAGAACAGGTGTCCCTTCCTTAATTCTGATAATAATCACACTCGTGCATTTTGTTTAATGTGTTGAAAAACCCTACAAATCCAAACACGAAATTTATATTGATATTATATTTATTAACTTCAATTTTCCAGTAAAACCTTTGTCTTTTTAATTGAATTTTGGACCATGACTTTTCATGAATCAACTTGACTGCAAAGGCCTTAAATCTTTAAACAGACATTAACTGAAGTTTGAATATTAATTTGAGAAATCATGATAATTAATAATGGAACCTTAATATAATGTCACCAACCTGGAAATAGGTATTCCATAGCTGATATCTCTTTTTCGTCCAAATCTGTCATGAAATGTTTTGGTGACCAATTTAGATTGTGTTTCTTTATGATTTCCAGAGCTTCTTGCACTCATCTTCGGGAATAAAGCTGGCTGCAACCTGGTGATCCAAATTGGTTTTTACCGCTAAAAAGGAGTGTGGTAAACTCAGCCTAGATGTTTCATATGTCCCATCCAGCAGTATCAGCCTAGATGTTTTGTATGTCCAATCCAGCAGTATCATGGCATTCCCATACTTCACCATCAGCTTCTTCATGTTCTCTGTTTGGAAGACCATCAGGAAACTTAGTCTAGATGTTTTGTATGTCCCATCCAGCAGTGTCATGCCATTCCCATACTTTACCATCAGCTTCTTCATATTCTCTGTTTGGAAGACCATCAGGAAACTCAGTCTAGATGTTTTGTATGTCCCATCCAGCAGTGTCATGCCATTCCCATACTTTACCATCAGCTTCTTCATATTCTCTGTTTGGAAGACCATCAGGAATTTCTGTTAATGAAATATAATAGTTGATACATCTACACAGTTCAGTTTATAAAAAATGTCTACTTGCAATATTAAGAAAAAGATCAACGTTCTACTGCCATCTTTACCCTCTTAGGACTTGATGTCGGGTTCACTTATGTATTATTCTGATAATATGCTTTCATTCATCAGTGCGGTTATCATTTTTGAGCCCCTGTTTTCATCCATCAATAGTTGGAGTATACACTGTCGATGTAGCATTATGAAATACTGGTTATTAAACTTTTTCATAGTGATAGTCTGTATAAATGAAACAATGGAAACACTCTACATATCCTATTTTTATTAGGCATAAATATTGAAAAAGATTCAGGGTATGCTGTTTTTGGTTGGTATGTCTGTCCAAAAATCAAAAATTTAACACTGCTTATAAAATGATAGCGTATTCAAACTTCATCTTGCTTTGTTAGTATTATATTGTACATGCAACTCTTAGAGAACTTCAAACTCCACCTGTTTTTAGGTCAAGGTCACCAAGTGGGCATAAGTATTTCTGAAGCACAAATTGTTTATTTAAAACACTTGGAAACATTTTTTTAAATGAAATCTATCTCAAGTTTGACAGAAATATTTATGTGTTACATGTAAAATAAGAATTGAATAAGCTACTTATTAAATACTTGCAAAGTCAATACTACCCCGTATAATCCTTCACTGATCTCCTCCTTAATTTTTAGGAACACAAGATCCTTTGGATTTTCCATTGGTCAAGCAATGTAAAAATGATATAATATGTAGTATAATTATATCCCTAACAGGGGATCACAATATCGTTTGAATAAGTGAGGAGCTTTTGCATCTGTGTAGACGGGACCAATACAATATAATAAGCAACTCACCCAATCAACGGCTGTGCTCTTCGGTAGTCTTAAGTTTATCAACAAGATTCACAATGTGTGTTGCCTGCTCAAGTCCGTAGCTGAAGTATATAATATTAGCTTTAAATTGATTATAGACATTTATTACTCCCAATAACTATTGTTAAGAATTAACATTTTATCGATAAAACATTGAAAATAGCAAGTTTTCTGAAAGCCTGTTGCGGTACATTATTTGTGCTATCCTAGATTACCATATACATGATATTGTCTACCATATACATGATATTGTATACCATATGACATGCATACCGTTGTCTACCATATACATGCAATTGTATACCACCTTATTGACATATATGTTTGATACAATAGCATAAAGTGATATTACACACGGGTGGTAATCACGTGACTTCGTCTTGTATGAAGCACGTATAATGGCGGACATTCAGCCTCGGTAAGTACCTATTTTTCTTGGTGTTATATGTCTTCCATCCTCTATATCGAAACTTCACATAGCCTATCATATGCGCATTGCTTTTTTACTAACGTTGCAAGTTAGTTTGGTCTCCTAAGTTGAACAGATTATGAGAACACTCGTTGAATTTGGTCCGGAGTTTCATCGCAAGACACGTAAGTTGCACGTCAAGTGTAAATAGTTGACCAATTATGGAAAATAAAGGTTTTTGTGACAAGAAAGGTAAAAAATCATAACAGTTGTTTGATTATATCACGAAAGAACCATGTACCGATTTTTTGCAAGGATTTTTCGGCCGTATATTTACATTTTACGAAAGTAGTATGATACACGTTCGATTTTGTAAAGTAAATCACACGAACAAATGTCGCCATGGTTCAAATCGTTCAGTTTCTTTGTTTTTAACATCTTATAGTTTTAACATATACCAACCCATAATTGTATCTATGTTTGTACTACGTTTACAAAGTTTGATTTAAATGAATTTCAGTCATACTGTGAACAACACATCAACCATACAGAAAGAGCATTGAATTCAATGCATGTATGTTTACGTAATCAAATGATATGTTTGACTGATACTGTTGGTTTATATGTGTCCATGCCTGATGCTCGATACTATGCATGTTACGATCATTATATACATATCTACAACATTAATGCATATCACGTGAAGCACACTAGTCCATTTGTAAGCTAGCTTGTTTCCATTACTTTTACCAGAGATTCTTTATTTTAACAAGTCCTGCTTCAAAACAGCCATAACAAAAACTGCACAAGTCAAGTACATGGTCAACATACATGTACCGACCAATGTAAATGTTACATGTCAGTTTCATACACATTGCACTTACTTTTTCAGATAATGACGAAGGCAAAGTCACGCCTCACCATACAGAGGCCAAAAAACATCTATAGGAAAATTAAGTCGTCAACTATATTAGAAAATAACAACTCTGTCAAAAGACCTTTAAGTAAAACTCCACTGAAATCGCCATACAAGTCTACTAGCAGCTTCAAATCACCACCAGCTACATGTATAAAAAAGGAAGGTCGGATCATCCCGGTGTCTTTTCCGAGACATAACCAATATCGAAACAAACAGAAGTGACCAGACACCATCGATTGATTCTGATGATATATTATTTGCTAGACCACTATCATACGAGGAATGCGTTTCATTTGCTAACCAACCAAATGAATCGACAGAAGAAAGAACTGGGGCGAAGACACAAGTGTTGGATGAATTGAAAGCTCTCTTGCCGGAGGTGATGGCTATATTAGCAAGCAATGGAGACATTGATTGGTCGATTCTATCATTCTTCCAGCAGGTCAAGGACGACAGATTTCCATTGAATAACATGTCGTTTCAATTGTGGCTAGAAGTCGTCAGGTGGTTTGACAACAAATCTACAACAAACATGAGATACTCTGGGCGGGTAACCCGTTATTTATTGATTTCAATAGTCATGGTTTAAAGATATGATAGTTACTAATATGTGTAATTTATCAATTGGCAATTTAACACAGTTAGTCAATGCCGTAACAAGCTTTATCGGCGAATTGATTAAACTTTAAAAGTGCAGTCACGGCTCAATGCTCGAAATCGAACTATACATGTATAGAGTCAACTTAGTTAAAGTATACTCATCAAAACACGATGACGTAATAATGTTGTTGACCCGCTGGCCCAGTGATGCATTTAAAAACAATTGGACTCATGCGGTCACAGCCGGAAAACTTGTTTGACAAAAGTTGAGTATGGGGACGCCTATGTTTGTGACATATTTTCTAATTTCTTATCTAACGGTGTTGATCCTAGATCTACCTTAACTACCGTATGTTAAAAATAATGTTAGACGATAAACACTTTAAAACGAATACTACAACAAATAAAGTGTGATAATGCAACATATTTACGTTTAAACTGGAGCCGCTATTTCTAATTGACGTGTGACGTAAACGGTGCGATATACAACATGTAGTTACGTTAAAATTACTATATTTAAAAAATAAGTATTGTATATTTGCAAATAAACTTTTAATGCAATCAGTGTTTACATTGGTGAGTCTACTCACACTTACATGTTTTGCATCGAAATGTAGTATCGAAACCAGCATCTTTAATATTCACGAAGAAGATAAATAACATTATAAAAGTAAGTACTGATTAAACGGGTCCGTAGCCACATTGATGCACACCCGGTAAAATTGGAAGAATTATCAAAATATATAAGGAAAAAATAGACCATATAAACAATGTGTCTCGGTAAATTTGGCTTATAGATACTGCCCTGGAACATGTTTTTTAGAAATGTTCTCAGTATATTCATTGAAGGCAATTAAATATCTGCGACGAAAGAAAATAGCCTACATTCCCCGAAACTTATTGTACATAACGACAATCCTATCGTTGAAGACGGAAATCGACCGTAACGTTGTGTGGTAATTTTCTCGCACAAAAGTCGGACTTCGTATAACCCACATATGGCAGTTTAATGCGTCTTTTATACATGGCAGTTTAAAGACTGTTTGATGTTAATATCAAAACGGTTCTTCAGCTTGGTTTAAAGTTAGTTATACATCGTCTGTACCATGAATCGCCAAGGTTAGTCCAGATTAACTAGCGTTTGAGTAAGTTTCTTGGATGTTGTATCAGTGGTTGGATGTATGGTGTTTCTTAAATTGCCGTAATCTAAATTAAAAGTACACTGATGCCTGTAAATAATGCTTGTTTGAAAAGCATATTTAGGCTTGTTCGATGGTATATTGGGGTGGTTTCAACAAACTCTTGACGATCTGAACCATTGCAATATTTGTTCGTGTGATTTACTTTACAAAATCGAACGTGTATCATACTACTTTCGTAAAATGTAAATATACGGCCGAAAAATCCTTGCAAAAAATCGGTACATGGTTCTTTCGTGATATAATCAAACAACTGTTATGATTTTTTACCTTTCTTGTCACAAAAACCTTTATTTTCCATAATTGGTCAACTATTTACACTTGACGTGCAACTTACGTGTCTTGCGATGAAACTCCGGACCAAATTCAACGAGTGTTCTCATAATCTGTTCAACTTAGGAGACCAAACTAACTTGTAACGTTAGTAAAAAAGCAATGCGCATATGATAGGCTATGTGAAGTTTCGATATAGAGGATGGAAGACATATAACACCAAGAAAAATAGGTACTTACCGAGGCTGAATGTCCGCCATTATACGTGCTTCATACAAGACGAAGTCACGTGATTACCACCCGTGTTACAGTCTGTTGTTAATCTTGTCATATGATCGTAAATCCATTCAAGGTACTTAACTCCATTTCGATGATAAAAACACGTTTTTGTAGCCTTTTTAATCACAAAACTAGGTTTAACACATATATAAATTATTGTTACAATTTACATTACGGTCAAAAGCGCTATAGATGAAAATTACCAAACATGTTGCTACTATATAATTTCCTTGTGAATGTGGGTTATTATGCATTTTATCGGCGGGGTCTTGGATCTTTGGTTGTTTCTTCGGCTTATGTGTGGGCATTCATTGCTCATTGTAGTTGCTAGGAATATGTAATATTATTTCCCGCCCAGTCCATACCTTGTCCATATTTTAACTAGGTCAAGTCGTAGTTTTGCCGCTTTAGGTTGCATAACGTTAGGTCACTGCCCTTAGTGTTTTAACCTAAGTCACGCCCCGGGGTTGTTTTTGCCTCATTTGGTCGCCGTTTTGACATGGGTTTCTGTGGGCACTGCTCAGGGTAGTTGTGTCATGGTGTTTCTGATTTCTCTGCTCGGCTGGTTGGGTTGAGTGCTATCTTCCCTGTCGGATTTTCTCATACCTTTTTTACTGTCAGTTAATTAGGTTTTGGCATTTATACACCGCCCTATGGTACACAACGTTGAATAAATATAGATTTTAATGTGTTAGTCACGCAAAATATTTTGGGGGCTTTAAGCTTAATAAACCGACATTATGCGATTATTTTTCCTCCAGATGAATAACTCAAGACGAGTGCCTTTTAAAAAAGACAGAACCTTATAATGCCTACCGATTGTTTCAAGCTGTTTTGTTCGCCCAATTTTAAATCTGTACATATGGTTGTAAATGGTTTTGTATTTCGGAAAATATCTTCTATTTTCCGGGTTTGGTGTAGGCTTTATTTTGTTCTTTACATGTGATGTTAGATGTCTTTTCATCTCGTACACATCACTGACACCTTCTTCTACAAGTTTTCTTATCTCATCAATTAGACTAGCTGACTCTTGTCCTGCTTCCTGTGAAATAAAAGTGTCAAGTTTATATTAACATAATACTTTAACAGTATTCATAAACATACTGGAGAAATTGAACACGCAGAACACACTATTGCTTCGAGGCTTTTTTTCAAACAAACGTTATATTTTTATGTGTTTGAATGTGACTTCTTGATTTGTGCAGGAATTTAAAATTAATGGAATTAGATGCCTTATACTTCAGTACTTAATTTTTATCTGTTGAAAATTACTTGAATGAAGTTAGGTATTTGTGTTAGGTCTACGTTTCTGTTATCATATTTGTATTAATAGCAGTAGCAGAACTTTTACTATACAAACATTCATGCTTAAATGTTAAGGTAATTTGGTAACCACATTGACATGAATGAAACTTATGACAATATTTTCCCCTCTCTTAATATTCTGTATGCAATATATACTATGTAAAATAAGTTTAGTGACACCTTAGTATAATTTCTTAATATGAGACTCATTTTGAAAGAAAAATAATATTTAAAACTTTTGATTATTAGTAGCAGTACGCACACTCCTTATTAAGGTGTGATTTTCCTAGATTTTGTACTTGAGCATATCATGTGTGCTTTTTCAGGGTAATGAAATGTTTTTGTTCTTAGTTCATTCAATAGAACATCATTATAATTTAAAATCATCTGTAGCATTGACGAGTTTTAAACTTTTAGCGGTGTTGCTATATTTTTACCCCCCAACCCCGTATCGATAGCTCGGGAGGCATATAGTTATTCACCTGTCCGTTCGTCCGGCCTGGTTTACCCAAATTGACCGTTTCTTCTAGCATTAATATGGCTTGCTACAAAGCTTTCAAACTTGCATGGATGATGTATATGACCACTCTCCACACGCCTGTATCACCGACTCCATTTTGACCTTCACCTTGACCTAATGTTGGACTTCTTGAAAGGCCAAATTCTTGGTTAAACCAAATTGATTGTTTCTTCTAGCATTAATATGGCTTGCTACAAAGCTTTCATACTTGCATGGATGTCGTATATGACCACTTTCCACACGCCTGTATCACCTGACTCCATTTTGACCTACACCTTGACCTAATTTTGGACTTGTTTCCACTTCAGGATTTTTACAATAAAATTTTGTCCGGAGCGTAGCTTCAAAACTATTTAACATATTGACACGAAATATAACTAGATTGCAACTTGGAGAAGAGCATTGACCAAGAACCATAACTCTATCTGTGTCAATTTTTGAATTATCTCCCCTTTAGTGTTTTCATAGTCGAATTTTGCTCGGAAATATCTTCAAAACTATTTACGATATTGACTTGAAACTTGGTATATAGATAGATGGCAACTTGGAGAAGTGTAGTGACAAAGAACACCTGTATCACCGGATCACACATCCATCAAGGCATTGCTTTCAACTGTGGCATATTAGTTTACCATCATAAGCCTATTATAGCGTCAAAGCCATGTAACACTATCAAATAAACTAAATAATGGCCCCTGATTGACTTAGCTTTATATGGACATGGCTTCCACGGGGGCATAAGCGTTTATTGAACGCAGTCTTGTTTATCGCTGGATTTCGTGGTTTTGTGCATGCTATTTGGTAACTAAGTCTAGTCGCAATTATGCCTCACTTGGGATCACTGTGTCTGGCATATGCACCAGTCATTTGCATCCACATCCGCGTTGGGTGGGGATGTTTAAAAGACAACAGTATAAAGTTCAGAGGACTGGGTTAATTACGAAAAAAATAGTTTGTACCGCGACTTTAGCAAAAAGAAAAAAATCTGCTTCCTATAATTCGAGAAAATAAAGTTCAAATTGTCAAAGCGGTGGCTCTAAAATATAATGTGTTGTCCATAATTGCTTCTTCAACCTACATCTTTCCAAAATGTCAAAGTTTTCACTCGCATATCTGTATATTTTAACACATTAGCTAAATGCTACAGGGAATGAGTTTTTGTACTCATTGTGCTGTACAATGTAACTGTTTGCTGTCCTGGCATTATCAGAAACTGGTCGGTCATGGTGCCAAAAATTGTGAATTATGGGAAATGTCCAGATAGAATCTACATGCACATGAAAAGGTAGAAAAGAACTAGTTTTAATATCACAATTATGAAGTAATAAATAAGTGGGAAGTATGTTGCTGTTGCTATCAGTGTTTTTGGTATATCAGCAAATCGGTGAATATCCTTAGATATTAATTTTAGATTGAGTTTGTGTGGCATGCTCGCTCATAGCACAGATAAAAAAACTAGTCCACAACATGTATTCATAATTATGCAAGTCTTTTCCCATTACGTTGCCATTAATAAATGGCCGGGAGGGAAGAAAAATACTGTATCTTCGTGTAAACACCCATTCCCCTGAACATTAAATGTATGTCTCCTTACTTTTGGGTTGTAACAGACCCGCCATTAAAAATGAACAATAGTATAGTATGTATGTGTTACAGCAACTCATTAAATTGTTAGCTGCATATACTTTTAAACGTCAATATTTAAACATTTCTTCTGACCAAAACTCGTTAATGTTGGCCTAAATTGATCACGCCAAGTGACGTTATCAAACTGCCGATGACAAGGCATGTAAACATAACCTGGGTCATTTTAAAGGATGTTTACACCAGTTATATTTAGCAAAAGGATTACGGAATAATCACAAAAAAAGTAAGAACTTCGCCATGTGCTTCGCCATGTGCTTGTTACACTTTGACCTTTTTTATTGTAGTTGTTCTGGCCAGTGACAGTTTGAGAGGGGGGAGGGCACTAGAGACTAGTCTTGAAGTTGAAGGTTAAAGAGTTGTACCTTTGCAGTCGCATGCACATTTAATGAATAGCGTTGATGACGGTTGACGTAATGCGCCTCCTGGTCCTTCTGTGGCGATATTATATGAACACGAGTTCCGTCGATCAATAAGTCCAATCCTTCAGGTCGAACTGTGCGTCGGTCACGTCCATCACAACCCTTGACACCGTGGCAACATCCACCCCAGACGTATCTCCCAGTACCTGCAAGAAGCAGCTCGAGGCATAAAACCGCAATGCATCATGACCTGCTGCCGCGGTGTCTAGGGCTAATTTCGTCTCGTAGGTCTCTGAAGTCGATCACCTATTATGGTCACGATCCCGTCTGGCGTTAATCTGTACCGTCTACTTACGTATTAGGGGTCGTCTACGTCCAGTTGCAAGTCAATTCGTCGAAATTACCGTTCTTGTCTAGCGTTAACTCCAAGGTCGGCCATTTTGCTTTCGGATAAGTTTTGGATACATGTAAATAGTTATCCAGACTCGAGGAGTCTGGTTAACCTTTCTGGTTAACTTGAGGGTAAACCTTTGGATAACTTTGTCCAAAACTTTTATACAAATGGTTTCGATCAAAGTTATCCTGATTTGGATAAAGTTATCCAAAAGTCAAGACTTATCCAATAGTTATCCACTGGATAACTTTATCCAACGTTTATACAATTGGGTGATGGCAACTAAATAGTGTCCCCGGGCTATGGATTCGTAACTGCAGGGGGAAGCTTGGAGATAAAAAACACGACCATTTCCCCGGCGATCCACCGCCCATGTACAACCGTGCAACTGACTGGTACCATATATTTGAAGAACTAGGTCATCCTGCTCTTTTACAGCGGGGACTTGGGGTACTAGATCGTATCTTAAATGTGATTTTGGATCCCGTGGTTTGGTATTTCTTCGGAACTAGGTTATCCTGCTCTTTTGAAGGGAGTTTTTAATTTACGTGAGGTTATGTATGGGCATTGCTCCACATGATAGTTGTTAATGTAATGTTTTTTTGTTTCCGGTTGGTATAGTTGAGTGCTGCCTCCCCTGTCCGATTTCCTCATATCTGTTTGATAATTAATAAGTTATTAAATAATAAATACCCTGACGAGGGGATGGATCTAAACGATGGAGCTTCGTGGTTTTGGAGATTGATGCTAATGACCGATATTTTTACTTGACGGACACATTTTCGAGAAAGTTAATTTCTTGTTTTATGTGTGCTGCATAGATGACAACCACCTAGCCATAAGTTAAAGGGATGGTGACGTGTTACATCGGGTCCGCCAGTGTAGCGATAAATGTCGGAAAGAAGGGATGGTGACATGTTACATCGGGTGTCCGTAGTCACCATTTATTTGATTATTTCTGAAGTATCCAGGGTATTCTGTTTGGTTTTACTGTGTTTGCTAGGTACTCGTGATTTAACAGTTTCATTATTGGCTCTGCTTATTTCTGAGGTTTATGTGCACTTATTGAACGTTAAATCATTTCATGGAGGTCCACGTTAAGACCCGAACTGTGAAGAATTTTAGGAAGACCAGTATATTTACAGGAGTGGATTTAAATATTGACTCTCTTCTTTCATGTACTCCTCTAGTAAAATACATGCAACATTGATACTTAAATTTGTGGTATTTTTCATCGATACCAGTTCAACCATTATGTCCTTAACAAATCACGGAAATCACGGGTTATTAATATTTTGTAAAATTTAAATAAAAATGTAACATATAACATTAAATAGATAAAACATTCAACGATTATATCCGAGATATCCCAAACATTGACCGATATTTGATGGAACTATAGGTTTAAACACTGTAGTGTTCGTTAATATTGAAACGAATGGCATTTCTACGTTTGACTATAGCCCCCGTGTAACTTATAAGCATATTAAAGGGGGTTAATTCTGACATTGAACAAAAGACGGAAGTTCCGAATAGTGAGGGATTTTATACTTCGTAGCAGTCTGTTTACACTTGCAACCAATCAAAATTGTAGCAATAGAGTAGAACTCTTCCTGTGCAGTCCTAATAGCTGCCCCTACCGGGTAGACGATGTAATTATCAGCAATCTCAACTAGGGCATCAGTCACATAGCCAATGGCCCGAGACACAGTTGCAAGAGAAACACCGTGCACCCCTGCCGTGACGATGTGGTGTGCATTAGTTGCAAAAAATGCAGTGCGACCAACACCGTCAGCAGTGGTGGCAACGAGTGAGATCTTCTCGTTTTTAATGGCAAATTGACTACCTCACAAATGAAGTGAACAGTTTCTGGGTAAAAACGGTACCTCTCCCGTACCTCCTCGGGGTTGTACACCTCAAGGGGGTTAGACCGATCTCTAAAAACACGTCGATCTAACTAGTGGGAATCTATGTAAATAATGCAGACGACGCCGTCACTGATGGATGTCGGCCATTTTGTTTGTTTTGTGATGGGTTGAATTATTTGGCTTGAGCAGCTTCAAGCCTACTAATTATTAGGCTTTGGGTTTGAAGCTTGAGCTCAAGACTGATTCTGAGACCGATATTTCTTTGTGAACACCAACTTTGAAGCCAAGCCCCAAAATGAAGCTTCGGTCTTGATTTTTTGTGACCGAAAATCGAGCTTGAGTAAAAATGTCAGAAATAAATATATATTTATAGATCTACGTATGGTATTGCCTTATTTTATGTGTTAATTTCGACAATCCCAAACATTTTATAGATCGAGTTGTTTTTATTTTGCCGTTCTGTCAGCTTCATTTCCTGACAGTCTGGGTGGAACCAATGCTGACATTTTGTACATGTAAACATAAACCCAGACTCGGGCATTCTACATGTTCAGTGTATTAAAGTATCATGGGCTCGTGTATAATAACTTCGTAGCACCTTTTGGAATTTGGGAATTCAGTCATACAATCTTCTCTGATACATTTCATCAGATGTCCCCGTGTTTTTGTTGTAGAAGGTTAGACCTACCGGGTCGTTTTCGTTCGCAGGCGAAACAGCATAGGCAATTACATAAATTATAGCACAATCATTTCTGTTAGGCTGGACATCGTTATTCATTAAGCGAATGGAAGAATATGGTTTTCTTTATAAATTGGCAATGCTGGATGAAACTCTGGAAGTCTTTCCGCTGTCTTATATTTTTTGTTGCAACTGTGACCTAATTTAAACCACCATTATTTGGATGAGTATTTAAAATCTGGATAAAAAATTCTGAAACTGGCTGGAAATGAGGTTTTGGGCATAACAACACGATTGCAAACCAATAATATCAGGGAACTTTCTATGTAAAAGTAACTGGGTACAGTCAATAATGGTGTCGTCCAACCATCCATTGTCCAATTTCCCGAGTATACGATCAAGACACTCCTCTGATAAGTCCCTTCCGTTCTATACTTCTGCGGATTTGCTTCGCTGGGGAAGCATCCTCATGATCTGATATATATTCTGGTACAAGTGATATATGAACTTCCGTGACATCGGTTATTTCTATTTACCGGAATTCAGGCCCGTCCGTAATTTCTGAGTTCATCCGTGATTCGGCCAGTCCGTGATGTCTAGTGTTCATCCGTTACTTGGTGTCCATATCCCCGCATTAAACTGTAGGCGCCTTTCAATCTAGAAGAACTGATTAACCTCCCCGGAATACCGCATAAAAGACGCGGCGTAGCATGTATGCCATTTTAGTGTGTCATGTAGCAGTTTGAATACGATATTGCCCGTTGAAAGTGGCACGCCCGCGACTGATTTTCTTAACAGTTGCTGAGTCTTTTCAATATCTGTGTTTTCCTTTGTTTGGGTAAATTCCAGTTTTCAATTACTGTTATGGCTTTTCACTGGTGTTCTACGGGGCGATAAAAAGTGCTATGGCGATGTTGATCGTTTTCTTTTTGATGATGAAATGTTTAATGGTTGTGGCTTACTTGGATTGGCAAAACACAACTTCTTTGTTACGACTTTCTTTGGTGACGAGATTTCGGTAAAATTTGATTCGTCAAACGAAATTTCTTGCAAGCTCCCGTCAGTTTGTATCCGGTCACTGCGGTGCATTTTTATGCCCCCGTATCGATAGATCGGGAGGCATATAGTGATTCACCCGTCCGTCCGTCCAGCCTGGTTAACCAAAATTGACCGTTTCTTCTAGCATTAATATGGCCTGCTTCAAAGCTTTGAAACTTGCATGGATATTTTTATGACCACTCTCCGCACGCCTGTATCACCTGACTCCATTTCGACCGTGACCTAATTTTGGACTTTAAGACTTATTGAATGGCTAAATTCTTGGTTAAACCAAATTGACCGTTTCTTCTAGCATTAATGTCGCTTGCTACAAAGCTTCAAACTTGCATTGATGTTGTAAATGACAACTCTCTACACGTCTGTATCACTTGACTCCATTTTGACCTTCACCTTGACCTAATTTTAGACTTATTGAAAGACCAAATTCTTGGTTAACCCAAGTTGACCGTTTCTTCTAGCATTAATATCGCTTGCTACAAAGCGTCAAACTTGCATGGATGTTGTAATTGACCACTCTCCACACGTTTGTATCACTTGACAGTCTTGTTTCATTAAAATATGACCATACATGTCAGTTTAGCCAAGTGTTATCAGAATGTTGGTTCACGTTTTATGACTTCTTATGCTTATTTTTGCATGAAAATTGAACTTTTTAACCTGCTGGATGGTATCCTTATAAAAACAATATTAATAAACAGAATCTTTCTTAAAATAGGCATGATTATTGTACATGGCTGAAACATAGTATGATTCCTCCTGAATAGTCTTTTCTACCAGGCCTAGGAACTTATATATTTGATGTAAGCATGAGTCATCGTAGTATAAAGTGTTGAAAAATCATACGTTCTGAGAGAAGAAACCTCTGGTTTTCTATGCATGTTGTCAATAATTAGTCCAAATGTATTTACAGCAAAGGATAAAGCATGTATTTCGCAAGTAGTTAGCACTACAACATGTACTTCCTTCAAACACAGACTGGTTTACATTTTGCATACCTTATAATTGCATTATTCTTGTTGATTAGCAGGCGCATCTAAGTTTCGAAAATGCACTTTCTGTCTTGCACGGGCGGGTCTCGCGGATCTTTAAATTTGCATTGCTCATAGTTTTGTCGATGTACTCACCATGTCACCATGTCCAAATAATGCAGTGATAATTTATATGTGCCATTTTGTTATGCCTAAGCACTAGGTCACAATGCCCAATCAGCTAATCCATCATAACAATAGCAGTTAAAACAATTATACATAATATGCGAATATAATTACAAAATCATAAATTTTGATAAAAAATCTCCATTTCAGGTTTTTGAAGATGTCTGATAAATACTGCCATTTTGTGAAATGTATTCTTTGTATCCAGTTCGCAATTGAAGAGTCGACGAATGGTCCAAGGGAGATAACTCAATGTACAATTTGAATATATTTGTAATAATAAAATTAAAATATCTCTAACCTGAGCAAAAATGTTACGAAAGATTGAAGCATACTGTAATAACCACTCAAATGATGGCCAGACACTGTTACACTTTGATTGATCCTCGACCTTAGGGTAGTTTAACCTCGACCTTGGGGTAGTTTAATAAAATATACAGTCTGGTAACCGTCTTTTCCATTATCTGCAAAATGACCAAGGCACTTCCCATGGGAAAGAATGTATTTTGCTAGTAGTTAGCAATACTTCTTCAAACGCAAGATGATTCAAATATTACAAACCTTTTTATTGCATTATACCTGCTGATTTGCTGGCACGTCGAAAATGTTAATTCTGCCTTGCACAGACGGTTCCTAATTTTATCGATGTACTCAACATGTCCGCATAATGCTGTGACTATTGGTTTGTACCACACTGTTATGCCTAAAAAGTTTTCCGCATGATGTCACTTCCGTGCATGAATTTTGTCTGCCATAGAAACAAAATTTTGAAAAAAGTACTGTTTTTTTTTTTTTATCAGAATCAGTGTTATATTTAGATTAAATCAATGATGTCACTTCCGTGCACGGATTTTGTCTGTCATAGAAACAAAATTTGATAAAGAAGGTACTGTTCTGGTTTTTTTTATCAGAATCAGTGTTATATTTAAGATTAATTCAATAATTACTACTGTTTTGGGAAGAAAATTGAAGCAATATTTGACTTGTTCCCGGCATCATTCTGAAATTGGCGGCCGTATTTGTTTACATGTGTGTCCAGGCTTATTAAGCTGAGAAAAAGAAGCAGTTTTCAAGGGGCGTACGAACATCCAAGGTTAGCAAATATTCTTTGAGGGTGACGTACCATATCCTCAGCATTTTGTGATCCAAGAAACTTCTGAATACGGAAAAAGTGAGAAATGTGTCCAGGTATTTTGGTTTTGATTTTTATGGCTGATCAAAATGTTTGAAAAGTGGGCTCGGCCAACGGTCAAATTAGGTGTTTTGGTTTTGTTTTCGGATGTCATGCCAGGGATCCAACAATTATTTGGGTTTCTTTTATTCCTTTAAATAATGCAACTGTGTATACAAGTGTAATGTGATATTTGTTGGGGTTTTTTACAGAATAATTGGTGTGTTTCAGTGGTGAAGATTTTATGATTGGTGTACGGCCGTGTCGAGCTGAGACTAAAATAACTGTTTTGTGCCCCTAAGCACTTTGTCACGATAGCATTTAAAGCAATTAAACAAAATATGCAAATATATTACAATATCATTTGATAAAAATACCATTTCATCAAAAGGTTTTTAAAGATGACATTTTGTAAAATATATTCTTTGTACAAGTAGACGAAAAATGGTCCACGGGAGATAACTACAATGTACAAGTTCAGAAATTCAATAAAAACTTCCTGAACTTTTATACACAATTTACAAAAGCTTAAATGCATACAGTACATTTATGATGACGAGACACTGATCAGCTAAGATTTCCTAAAGGCAAAGCAAAAAAATATAAAGTCGGGTAATTGCCCTTCTCCATTAGCCAATTGTCCAAGAGATTTCCCCATAGGAAAGCATGTCTTTCGGAAGCAGTTAGTACTACTTCTTTCAAACACAAGCTTGCTCACTTTATGAATTTCTTATTATTGCACAAGTGTGATGCCATTTACTAGCTGTCACACCTAAGTATCGTCATGTTATTAATGTTTTCGCATTTACCCATGGGACACGAATGGTCTAGGGGCAAGAACTCCAAGGTACAATCTGAACGGAAAACAACACGATTTTTAAAATGAAATTAAACTTCCTCAAACCTGAACGGGAATCGTCACAAAAGATTGAATGTATACTGTAAAAACTACATAAATGATGAGACATTGATTAGCTTTGATTGATCATCGATCTTGGAACAAATAAGTTGGAAGGACTTTCAGTTTTCGCAGTTAACATTATGCCAAACATTTGATGAACAGGCGCCGATCTTCATCAGTGACTGGTATAGCCGGCTTCTTTAGAGGACTAACTTTTTTGATGTTTTTTGCGTTTTTCATACGCCTCATCAGCATAGGTATCTTCGGTATAGGCATCTTCAACATATGCATCCTCAACATATGCACCTTCAACATATGCCTCCTCAACATAAATTAATGCACCTTCAACATAGGCATCTGCTGCATAGGCGTGCTCAGAACTTGCACCTTGTCTGCCGAGTGCCTATATCTGAATATTCAGACAATCCTCATTGGCCCATACACTTCTTAACGATGTCTGGGTGTAAAAACTTTTTTTAATGTTGATGAATGCATTTTAAATATTTTTATTCTATTGTAAGACAACTGCATGTTAATTTTAGAACACTTTTTATTGTCATTTAAGAGAGTAATTGCTATTTTAATTTCCCCACACCCAGCGTAAGAACGTACTGCACAAACAAATGGAGGCAACCGCAAGATCAATAAAAAAAATCTCCAACTGATGACACAATAAAACCAAAAGTGTGTTTAAATCTAAAGTATTATTTCTTCAATCAAAAGTGTAAAAGTTATGTTTGATCTAATAATGAAGTAGATAAAAAAAAATTTAACCTACCCTCCTTGAAATTAAGGCATTTTTTTGCATATTGCCAATAAGTACCCTATAGATAAATGGAAATAAAATATGATCTAAACAATTGGCACCTTTGAATATTTTTCAAAAATAACTTCAATGCGTGTGTAATGTTTTAACAAAATTTTAAAAGGTTTTACCGAGCGGTTTTGAAAATATACTTTTGAGAAATCCATAGTTACCCGATTTTGATCTGTTTACCCCATATAAATTCCTATAAAATTAAAGAAAAAAAAATTTCTCCAAATTACACTATAAAGTGATGTCACGAAGCCAAAACATTGCCTTATTACTTAAAATAAAAAAGAATAAAAATATTTTGGCTCTAGTGGGGGTTGAACCCACAACCTATAGGAAATCAGTCAATTTGTCATAAAATTACTGAACTTGAGAACTCTTCAAGAGGAGATTCGTTATTAGACCCGGATATCCTTAAGTTCATTTCATGTCACTAGAAAAGCTACATGTCATGTAAACTGACCCACCACGAAGATGGGATTCTTGGTCGTCCAATCCTTAATTGTATTGACACATGCAATATTTACAACCTGTGTGCCCATAGAATTGCCGTGCCGGAAGTCTTCTTAATTGCTACCAAAGGCAATAAAGTTATTTAATAATTGATACAACGTTGTGTTGTGTCAACTGATAAATTGACTTAAACTACTGTCTGGTAAAAGTCCTGTTTAATCGTATTTGCCAAAGACCTACCTTGTTTACATTTCTCCACATGTATACGTAAGCTTGTGAAAATATTTATTATTTAAACAGGAAGGCGTTAAACAAGTTATTAATTATGCATGAGTAACTTGACGTACATTATTATTTCTGTTCGATCCATATTGGAATGAACTCTTGAAAAAGTACGTAATCTGACGAGTATTGAAATAACCTGTGACGAAGGATTACATTCGGTTTGAAATAATTTTTTGATGTAAGGCTAATTCTATATATAATGTTTACGGTACGCGAGCTTTGAACTTATATTTTTGTGAACCACAAATTTGCGGAATCAGAAATGACCCACCTAATATGACCACAATCTAAAATGCAGCGACCCGATTCAATCTCGAGACATGGCAGCTTTCATTTTCTTGAAGAAATGAGTGTCTTGCATGCCAACCAATGTATGGACATTATTGTGTTGACCATTTAGTGAAATTGTTTCCCTACACCAGTTCCTTTCTAGAAGGTCGTCCGAATTAAAATATAGCTTTTGTATGCGCTTGTTATTCTTGTGTCGTTTATCAAATGACTGACAATATTTAGAATTATCATTTACTAATACAACAAACACCACTTCGTTATTCTAAATGTAATATTATATCAGTTATAGTGGTTCCGGTCCCAAATATGTTATTGATATTTGCCCGATTTGGCAAATAAATACACCAAAAAAGTTAAATAGACCCGTAGCTGAAACTTATTTCTTAGTTAGATAATTTGCTACAGTTTGATAAACGAATGGATATAAATCTTCGTTGATATTTATCATTTTCGAAGACTTTAAATAGCAAGAGCTGCAAAATTGATCTGGTGCCACATTCGACCTACGAAACTTATAAACAAGACAGTCCTCTGACAAATCTCAGTTCCAGTATCAAATCACTTATGTTCATTAACATAATTATGTTAAATTGTTAATAGAGGAACATGATAGAAAGTAGTTTGCAAATTATATTTTCAACACGAAATACGACCTTTTAATATCAGTACTGTTACTAACGTTCCAGTGAACATTCACTGGAGTGTCATTAATAATTGTCAAAGTATATAGAATAGAATAGAGTGTATCGCTAGCCAATATTGCCCAGGAACATATACCACAAGCAATGTAAAAACATCAACGTAATAATAAATGCACATAATAAATTACACTTCCGGTCAGGTGCAAATGTACAACAAATCTGATAAAAAGAGCGTTATACAGAGATATTTTCAACAAAATTGAAGCAAGTACTAGTATATTATTAAAAATATTGAGTCTAAAGAAGGTTGATTGTGTTCATACAAGTTTATTAAAGATAACTGAAATAATGAAATTCGGAGACGCTCCAGAATCCCATTAAAGGGATTCTTATCGATCTTATCTTAAACTAGTGGAGTTGGTGTAACTATCCCCACACATGGCATCGAAGCAACAATCTCCCGAACCACAGCATTTATCATCACAATAGCAATCAGATGCAGCAATTCCGTTGAAGGTAAAATTGCCCATTTTATAATTACAAGGCTGTGTGATGTTGGCATTACATCCTGAAAATAAACATCAACATCTCATTTAGACAAGAAATTTGTGCCCTCGGGCAAATTATGTCGAGCCTCGGCGCATATTGAAAAAATGCACTGACTTAAATGTGCTAAGTTACATCTAATGCCAGCATGCATAAAGAATAAATTATACCTACAAACTTCAATTTGACCTCTTGCAGTGACCTTGACCTTAGAGAAAAAACCAGGGGTTGCTCATGACACTCCGATTAATAGAGGTTGACATCCATGGCAATTTCAAGCAATATTGGTCAATGTATGACACAATTATGGTCCAGACAAGCTTCTTTAGAAATTTGACCTTTGATATAGGAACCTGAGGGTTGAGCTTGACACTCCAGCTTATGGAGGTGTATATTCATGCCGAATGTAAGACAGGTTCGTCAATGCACGACAAAGTTAAGGTCTGGACAAGCTTCAATTTGACCTACAACTGTGACCTTTGAGATATGAACATCGGGGTATGTCATGAACCTCTGTGTCATAAAGGTGAACATTCATACCAAATATAAGAAAGATTGGTCAATGCATGAGTGAGATACAGCCCGGACAAGGTCTATAATGGTAATTTTTGAAGTTTGACCTCTGAGTGTGACCTTGAACTTTAAGCTAGAGACCTGTATCTTGTGCACTGCAAACCACCTCATGGCGTTTAACAAATTTGCCAAGTTATTTAACTAGAAATTTGTGCCCTCGGGCAAATTATGTCGAGCCTCGGTGCACATTCAAAAAATGCACTGACTTATATGTGCTATTTACATCTAATGCCAGCAAGCATAAAGAATAAATTATACCTACTAACTTCAATTTGACCTCTAACTGTGACCTTGACCTTAGAGAAAAGAACCAGGGGTTGCTCATGACACTCCGGTTAATAGAGGTTGACATCCATGGCAATTTCAAGCAAGATTGGTCAATGCATGACAAAATTAAGGTCCAGACAAGCTTCTTTAGAAATTTGACCTGCAACTGGGACCTTGACCTTTTGATATAGGAAACTGAGGCTTGAGCATGACATTCCAGCTTATGGACTGGGCAAGCTTCAATTTGACCTTCAACTGTGACCTTGAGACATGAACCTCGGGGTCTGTCATGAACCTCTGTCTCATGAAGGTGAACATTCACATTTTCGGGAGCATAAAAAGTGTCAATGCATGAGTGAGATACAGCCCGGACAAGTTCTATAATGGCCATTTTTTACCTTTGAACTCTAAGTGTGACCTTTGAGCTAGAGGCCTGGATCAAGGCACTGCACACCGCCTCGTGGGGTTTAACAATTATGCCAAGTTATTTGAACAAGCAGTATTAAGCCCATTTTGGACCTTTGACCTCCAAGAGTGACCTTGACCTCCAAGCTAGGGGTACTTGTCTTGGGCACGACACGCCGCCTCAACACGGTGAACATTTGTGCCAATGTATTTCAAAATCACCCAACAAATGAAGAACTTTGGTCCGGACAAGCAGTATTATGCCCATTTTTTACCTCCAAGAGTGACCTTGACCTTCAAGCTAGGGGTACTGGTCTTGGGCGCGACACGCCGCCTCAACACGGGGAACATTTGTGCCAATGTATAATATTCCTCTTTATGTATGCGACACCTACACTACGTACAACTGGATAACGACGAATCTCGATCAACGTTCATACATGAAACATCTTTGGAACCAACCACACGTCCAGGTGACAAAGTTATCATATCTCTATAAATCTATGTATCTCTACACTCTTTCTATAAATCTATCAAACTACTGTCCCTACATTTCTCTCTCCCTTAAATATCCCATAGCTACATCCTCCCCTCTGTTTACATTTTCCTACAGTTACCAACAATTACTGCTATCCATAAGGGACGTGTTTCTAAACAAGCTTAGCTTACTACTCAATCCTTAATTTGTATAAATAAGTTTATGTATGATATATTATGAAATAAATATTGTTTAAACCAATGTATTTCAAAATCACCCATTGAATGATGAAGAAACAGCCCGGACAAAATCGGACGGGCGCACGGACGCACATACACTGAACAACCATTGTGACAACTATATCGAGCTCACCGCCAGCGGGCTAGACAAAATCATCATACGTAGTTCGATGACCACAAAAATGACAACAACACTTAGCACTATGCATAACACATGTTTAAAGTATAAAATAACAATAGTTACATTTTAATTTAAGTAATCGACTATTTCGATTCCACGATCTTTGAAAGGAAAATTCTTGAATTTGGAAATGTTAGAATGTGAAAGGAAAATTCTTGAATTTGGAAATGTTAGAATGGTAGAACTACGTACATTTGTTGTAGTATAGTGTTCTGTTTCGTTATTACGCTTTTGTTTCTGTCTATTATTGTATATATAAGTTAGAAGTACAAAATTTTTCCGAACTTATTATGAAAATGTTGAAAATTATAATACTTGTAGATATCCCACAATGTCTCTTGGTGGACAAATTACGTACAATCAAGTATTTAATAATTTGACTTACCAATTGCATCTAGTGGTATTGGTGTTCCATCTGCGAAAATAAATAAAACGTATACATTTAACATTAAAATAATACTAAAATTATTAGATACATGTATGATAGTATGTATTGATATATTATTATGTGTCATTTTGGAATCCTTCGTCGGAAATTTAATGTAATAATTTAAGTACGTATCGATATACCATGTGTTATTTTGAAATCCTTCGTCGGAAATTTAATTTCATGATTTCTCATTTCAGCATACATGTGCGGTGATTTTAATAACATGTCTGTTTTACTTTTATTTGATATCACCCGTAACTTATATAAATATTAACCAATAGCTCATACGTTTAAGGGATTAGCATAGAGTCGTTAGATAGTCATTTTGTTACTATTAATGACATTTATTAATTATATTATGTTCACGTGGCTTGTGTGTCAAGCTCTGAAAATCAATTTAAATATCTTACCGAAAAGATATCCAACGTCAGGACCTTAAATATAAGACAAATACCCTTATATCAGCTGTATGGTATACACACGTATAATTAGTAGTTAATTAGCAAACAATATGAACATAATATTACTGTTTGTTCAATCGTTAAAGTATCGTGAAAGTAATAAGGCACTATTGATCGGAAGGAAAATATATATTTACTTTTCATATTTTAGTGAAAGTCAATTATTTTAAGGTGACAAAGAACTTTTGAAGAAATTAGAAATTTGACGTTATCGAACAACAATACTACTGCTTCTCCCTGTAGTACCTAGTTCTTCATCGTCGGAAACCCACAGTCGTTGCCTCCGCTCCGCTCCGTACATCTCCCGTGGGATTTTTATTTACCGATTCGCCGTTTTGATAAATAACTAAACCCGTATTCTGATTGGATGCAGTACAATATTGTAATGGGCCTAACAGCCAATCAGATCACTCGTACTAAAACTATGTTCGTTTCACGTAAACATGGCGACTACATCTGAAGTTAATTTTACCTCGGCGTGTGAATTGTTCAAAATTGAAGAAATGCGTGAGTTTCAGAAGGATACCGTACATGCTTTGATCAGAGGAAAGGATGTGTTTTATCGGTGAAGACAGGCGGCGGGAAGAGATTATCTTATCGGACTTTTCAGGTTGTTTGGCGACATCATAATGATAATTCTCCGTGTCACTTGTTACACCGTTGATATCAATCATGAAGGAACAGAGTGCTTATTTAACTTCGCTTGGGTTCCGGAACACCTACATCGGGAAAGATAAGGACGAAGAGGCAGATATTTTGAATGGAAACTTTGACTTTTTGTTTGCTTCCCCTGAAAGCCTGTTAGCAGTGCCAGTGTCCACATGGAGAGAGATGCTTGGACAAAACGAGAATATCAGAGTTCAGACTGATGGTTGTAGACGAGGCCCACACTGTCCTACACGGGTATGGTTTAAATTGATTCATCTTTTTTTCTTTTAATACTGCCTCATGCTATGAGTATGATGGTCATAATTTGAAGTTGCATTCGGATACTGACGGCCAACAAAACTGTATAATATGTATTTACTATAATAGTGACTAAGTGAGTGAGGTGCAGGTCCAAAGGCGCCTCATATATGTTACTAGAAAGGACCGGTACCAAAAAGCCCCACTTTTTAGTCCATAATTGTCCACTTTCTGTATAACAACGCAATAAACAATTTATTTTTACACTGAGATCATTAGTGTGTATTTGTTTGAATCAGCTGGTGTGTATTTAAATTTTAATCAAATTAATGGCCATGCACTTGTATATATGTACAGTATGCATTGTCAATGTTGCAGTATCATGCATCATGTTACTACCATGTTTTTATCCAAAAAATATAAACAGTGCTTTTATATCCCCACAAATGAAGATTGAGAGGTGGCATATTGGAGTTACTCTGTCAGTCAATTAGTTGGTTGACCTGTCCGTCTGTCCACATACAATAGTACAAGTTAGTGGAGCAAACTACTATCACACTGCTTATGTGATTGCATTGATACTTAAAATATGTCATCACCATGAACTGTAGATAGGCAAGACACAATTTTCATGCGAATGGTCCAATCATTCCAGAGTTACGTGCCCTTGAACCTAGCCCTATAGTTTACTATCACAAAGCGGCAGCAGGGGAATTAGTCAGTTGTTAACGTGACAAAGCTCTAGTTATAGAGCTATATTGAGTTAGAAGCTAATTCTACTGTGAAATTACTGATTATAATATTATTATTTAGATACCATTACATTAGTATTTCTTTCATTTTAGGGGAGAATCAGATGGAGGTGATGCACCATTTTGAACTTGGTATGGAAAGCTTGGCGAAGCACGGTCCTTAACAGCTAACAAGTCAGCAAGGAAACAGATGCAGAGGAAGTTTTCAATGGTGGACTGTCTAGAAATTATTGACAACCCTGATAGGCTTAACATCAAACTGTTTTCTCATAAATTTTAAAGTACATTGCCTCTCAGTTACTTATTGCATTTTATTTTAAGTGATGTTAAGCGTAAAAAAAGTGACTGTGAAAGACAAATTATATTTTGTCCATCTATTAAACTTTGTAGTCATGTTTATACTATGTTACGTCTAGAACTGGGATCTGATATAAAATATGTTCAAATGTTCCACTCCATGACAACTGATGAAGTGAAAGAAGAAATACGGAAAGACATGAGTGTAAACAATGGTACCATTAGAATACTGGTTGCAAGTAGTGCTGCTGGTATGGGAGTTAATTTTAAAGGGTTGAACAGTATTATTCATTTTGGACCACCTAAGACATTGACAGCTTTATACAGCAGTTTGGCCGCGCAGGAAGAGATGGGTCTCAGGCTATGGCTCTTCTTTTATTTAATGGAAAACAATGTAGAAATGTTGATGTAGAAATGCATGAAAACATGACTAATGAAACAACATGTAGGAGAAAAATTATTTTAAATGCATACAATGCAAAGCCTCCTTCAAACTTAAGCAAACATTTATGTTGTGATATTTGTGCAAAGGAATGACCTGGAATGTCGTTGTATGAATGAAGATTGTTCAAATTTTAACCATCCAGTTATTTCAATATATAACTCAGCTAACAGTTATTCAGATTCGGATGATACAGACAGTGATGCATCTGACTCTGAGGAGGATGGAGATATTTTAGTAGTCTGATTCTTTTTCATTTTGCTACATAAGCATTGTTCTAATTAAAAGCTGTCCATACTGCAGTGCTCTAGTCTTTTCTCAGTGATTGGTAGTTTTGACAATTTTCCAAAGTTAATGCATGTTTATTGTTTAAAGGAGGCTTTGCAGTGTATAAGATAGGAAAACTGTACTAATTATTATAACTATTATTAATATTGAGTGTTATCTACCTTTTACTGTTGCCTTTTCAGCCCTTTTTCTATTGTTTTGTTAACAAGTGATGGGACCCTTTATTGGGGACATGTGCGTTGTGAAACACTAACATTTTATACAGTGATTTTTTTCAAAATTTTCTCACTACCCATGCCCATCCAAGGGGAAATTTAGCGCAACATCCAGTTAATAAAAAATATTTCCAATGTCTGGGGAAAAAGTTAAGTTGATCAATTTGTCACTGATTTTCAGAAAACATGGTGATACTATTTGTTGGCGTAACAGCGTAATTCTGGTAAAATGTTAAAAATGGCAAAGCTGTACTTCATTATATTTTGTTCATATAAATGAACTACCATTGTTATGTGTGCACATTAAACTTTTTTTAAAGTAGTTTGTAATATATGTTTGTTGAAATCAACATCTTTGAAATCAGAATTTATTTCTAAGCAGAAAATGTTGTTATTTATACCCATTTTAGCCCTGGCATACAGGTGATGTGTGACCCAGGTATGATGCCTGGCATACAGGTGATGTGTGACCCAGGTATGGTGTCTGTCATACAGGTGATTTGTGACCGAGGTATAATTTGTGACTCAGGTATAATGCCCGACATACAGGTTATGTGTGACCAAGGTATGATGCCTGGCATACAGGTGATGTGTGACCCAGGTATGATGTCTGGCATGTGGGTGATGTGTGACCCAGGTATAATGTCCGTCATACAGGTGAAGTGTGACCCAGGTATGATGTCTGGCATATGTGTGACCCAGGTATAATGTCTAACATACGTGTGACCCAGGTATACAGGTGATTTGTGACCCAGGTATAATTTGTGACCCAGGTATAATGCCTGACATACAGGTTATGTGTGACCAAGGTATGATGCCTGGCATACAGGTGATGTGTGACCCAGGTATGATGTCTAGCATATGGGTGATGTGTGACCCAGGTATAATGTCCGTCATACAGGTGAGGTGTGACCCAGGTATGATGTCTGGCATATGTGTGACCCAGGTATAATGTCTGTCATACAGATGAGGTGTGACCCAGGTATAATGTCTGTCATACAGATGAGGTGTGACCCAGGTTTAATGTCTGGCATACAGGTGAAGTGTGACCCAGGTATAATGTCCGTCATACAGGTGAGGTGTGACCCAGGTATTATGTCTGGCATATGTGTGACCGAGGTATAATGTCTGTCATTCAGATGAGGTGTGACCCAGGTATAATGTCTGACATACTGGTGAGGTGTGACCCAGATATTATGTCCGTCATACAGGTGAGGTGTGACCCAGGTATGATGTCTGGCATATGGGTGATGTGTGGTCTGGCATACAGTTGATGTGTGATCTGGCATACAGATGATGTGTGACAGAGGTATGATGTCTGGCATATGGTTGATGTGTGACCCTGGTATAATGTCTGGCATTCAGGTGATGTTTGACCCAGGTATGATGTCTGGCATACAGGTGATGTGTGATCCAGGTATTTAGTTCCACGATTCGATTCAATTTATTCGAACACAGACCACATGCCGCACCTTCATTCTTTAAATGTAAGTCGGAAAAAATGAAAGCAAACGCTGGACACAGACTCCAAACTTCTATATTTTTTACTTTTAATAGAACATAGGCAGAGCGAACATTTTCGCATCGTTTTTTGCATGGGCGCAGCCATTTTTATTTGCGTCTCCACGCCGGAGAGTATCGAAAATGTAAGCGTCGTTTCTATTGGTTAATGTATATTCTGTTCTATTCAGTGAAAACGGCGAATCGGTAAATAAAAATCCCACGGGAGATGTACGGAGCGGAGCGGAGGCAACGACTGTGGGTATCCGACGATGCTAGTTCTTGTGGATCTATATTTTAGTATATAAAACATTTTTTCTACATTTTTGCTAAAATACTAACAAATAAACATAACCAATAGTCAAGACTTACCAAACAGACAGATAGCATCTGACCACGTTCCATTTGGCTGACAAGTGACTGTACTACCGGATCCCAAAGGTGGAAAATAGGTACACGGATGGCAGATGTATGTAATAATGGTACCAACCGGACTCAAGGCATTTGGCATGGTTGGGTACTGCACGTTTGTAGTATTCAGAGGAGTTGGACAATCGACTGTAATGATAAGTATTCATTTAAATCAAGACGATATGAATTTATACAGCAATTTCTTATCGCATACTTCAACACATCTACATATTCGTATCAAAATTCCGGTACCACAACAACACAGACATTGCACATTCTGCATTACAACACAGAGATAAGGCTTTCATCTGCTTTATCAACATAGTTTACAGGTAACATAATTGAGCAACAATATTCCAAACAATGGAACTTTGGTAGACCAAAATTCTATTTATTTTGTTTTAATAGACACACATAATCTATAGCATATTAGACAAAAGTATGGTGGTTCATGCTAATATATCGTAAGTTAAATTTTCGCAACAGGGGCTACTTCATTTACATTACCTCTGTTTGTTAGCGAATAGAGATTAAATGCTAAATAGGACTGACTACTTTGAATTTAACTGACGTATTGCTGGTTTTGGACGTAAATATTGGGGTTTGTACTCACCAGCCGTTTCGTTATTCACTGTCTGAAATATACATCGAAGAATATTTTATTATTGAGTAAAGGATGTGACATATCACATATTACACAAACCCTGTGTCGTAACAAAAGTTACAAATGGGAATGTTCTCCATACTATTAATTATGAAGGATAGTCTCTTGCGGGTTTTATTATATATAATGGGAAAACACCTGCAGTGCGTACTGTTTTATCAACGTACTTGCGAAAATCGTTAATTTACGTTCAAATTTAGATTATGAATTATTCTTTAACAACTACAAATTGGGGATAGATAATGTGTGTAAGTATTCATTTATTACATTAACCGAATCTTCATTAGTATTACACCTCCATTTAACGCATTTTATAGATGTAAAAGTATTACAAAGAATTCAAATTTGATTATAAGTTTAAAGTTTTGATTACCGAGCAAATGCAAATCGACATTGTTGAAATAAAATTGTCTCAGATAATACGACTATTGTCATTTCAGTTGTGTTACGTTGAATAGTTTAAAGAAATGTAATGCATAAAGTCATTTCTTGTATAAAATGATTGCAGTGTGGTGTATAACTAATCATGTAAGAAGTTTACTATGTAAGCGTCCTCACACATGGCATCGAAACAACAGTCTCCCGCCCCGCAGCATGCATGATCACAATAGCAAGATGTTCCAACCATCCCGTCAAAGGTGAAATTGCCCATTTTATGATTACATGTCTGTGTTATGTTGGCATTACATCCTGTAAATGAACATAAACAATACTAAAATTGGAACTTTTACAGTAAACATCGTATAATTATATATCACGTATCATTTACTATCGTGAAAGAGAGAAAATACCAAATATCGTATTGTCAAATTCAAGTTCGTGAACTTCAACAGATGACATCGTGGACGCTTTGAGTTGGAACATTAATGCATATACATGAATTGACACTACCGGTCTTTGAAGGGAAATGCCCAGTTTTGAGATCACTCTCTAATAACCAGGTTCCTTTTCACAATGTAAAGTAGACTCTATAAAATGATTACTATTACTAACAATACCTACAGTTACTGATAATTCGCGTATCAAAATTGCCCAAATTGTGTTATATCAATAAAGGAACAAATTTAGCCGGTGGTCCAAAACAACTTTACCGCCTAATGCTATATGGAGTAATGCTACTAACATACGTCATGCGGTTTGCTTATGTTATGCGTCCATGAATGCACGACAGATAAGAGTCAAAATGTTAAGTTTTTATCAAACATATAGTCGATTGTCATCTGTGAAGAGTGAGTGAAATGTATTACAGGCAAACTATGGAGTTAATCCGACAGTCAGAGTACAACTATGACTGTACATTAAGGTGGAGGATAAAAGGCATATTTTACAAAAACTTCAAGTTGGACTTACCAATTGCATCAGGTGGTATTGGTGCCCCATCTGCAAGAATAAGTGTAGACGTTAAAATACAAACATTTGTTAGTTCACGATGACATATATTATCATACTCATACAATCTCACTACGTTATATATTTCAACCAAGCGTCAGTGTTGACTTAAACTTTAGATTACTCAAAATTGTTATGGGTGATACCCCATACATTTCAGAAAACTACCTAGTATATGAATTAGGTGGTCATGTTTATGACAAATGCTATCCTTGTGATTTCATCACGTCTCATATTGTTTCAGTAGAGCTATCGACAATTTGGCATGTACCACGTTTGCTTAAAAGTGATGTTTCGACAAAACAAATTCTAACCGCCAATCGCAATTGATTAGGAAGGAATGCATAAGATAAAACGCAAGCATTTAGGATAAATGATAATATCTTACTGGAAACGTGTCCTACGTCAGGTCCTAAAATAAAATAAAACATTCACTAAATCAATCATATATATCACATTTAGTAACGAACACCAATTTACAAATTGAACAGATAAAAGTAAAGATACACTAGTGAGAAATCTAAACTGTTTATATTTAATCTGAAGTCAAATATTTATGGTTGACCCAACACAATGACTTGCTAAGAAATTACGCTTGACACTATACAGAATATTTGTTATTTCTTGTATGTTTCGTTACCTAGCACATTATATTGAATGATAATGAAATATGAAGACAGTAACATTACTTTATGGTCAAAGGCATGTCACATGCCGATATTACCAATACAACTGTATACCATTAAAACTGTGAACTTTAAAATATCCGTAATGGTATAAATGGTTAACAAACATACCAAACAGACAGATGGCATCTGACAAAGTTCCATCTGGTTGACAAGTGACTGTACCACTGGACCCCAAAGGTGGAAAGTATGTGCATGGATGACAGGTATACGGAATGATGGTGCCAATCGGGATCGAGGCATATGGTATGCTAGGGTACTCAACGTATGTAGTATTTAATGGCGCCGGACATTCAACTGTAATAGGAAGTACTCATTACGATGATATATAATTTTATGAATCAAGGACATATTTAATCTATAAACTTAAAATACTATTAATGCGAACGTTCTTTACGAAAAACAATCGTTCTCAGTTAAACATTTCACATTAAATATTTCAACAGTGATGAAAATGTGACCAAACAATTTTCTGTCTGTCCTGATTAAAGCACCAATTGTGTTTTACTAATGTATTTTATTTTGAATTTGCTTATTCATATCAGCTTTCTTGTATCTAAACAGGAATGTTATAAGGTCTACAGAATATGTTTGGTACTCACCAATCGTTGTGTTTGGAGTCAGCGACGTCTACAATCAAATACAATAAAAATATAAACTCACGAAAGGATGATATCATTAAACTTAACTCAAGGCAGAGCAAATTCCGATTTTCCAAAGCAAGGGCTTAATTCAGACTGACTCGAATTAAATTGAAGATGTTGACATGTATGTCATTAAATAAGAATAAATTCATGTTGGTCACCGGTCTTATCAACACTTAAACAATGTAGGAAATCATTTCCACAGAAGATTATGTTTTTTCTTGCATCTAATATGTAGATGGAATCGTTACTAGGTTGTGTCGTCAAAAATTATGACTTTTAGAAAGAAAAGAGCAGACATGTGATGATAAAATGATTCAACTTGGATTTCATCTGTTGCACATTATAGTTGTTCCATTGGTAACGATTGGTGCATCGTGTCAATTATCACACATATTAACAAGGGATTATATTACATGTTTAGTGAGGAAACACAGGATCAATGCAGACGCGAAAACAATAAATATAAAGACGATCCTATTATATACTGAATATATCTAAATAAGCATCTAGTTGTGATTTATTCGATGTAGTACAGGGTCAAATTAAATTATTTATACATGCACGTTCATAAAATCATTAAACAAGAGGCAAACCAATCATAAATGTATAAGTTATGTACTTACCGATACGTACAAATAAGAAACAAAGCTCGTGCATCCAATATTTGTCCGATTTTCGAAAAAGTCCGAATTCATTGAACAATGGTTTCCCATGATATTGTAAATGACGGAGTTACACGCTGGATCAGTCGCGCATTGCGCCCCACACTGTGCCGAGTGCTGCAGCATGAATTGTTGCCCTAGCACTATACCGTACTCTGCGTCACATACTTGTTCTTGTTGAAATAGTTTAGCTGGAATTGTTCTTGTCAATGTCTGCCCAATTCCCGGGGCAAACAAACTCGTTAGAACTATCACAGAAATATCACTAAGCACTGCCATTGCTTTGGACATGTGATTGTACATACGTTTCTGTTACAACTGATCCCTGTTTCCGTAATGAGCAGCTTTACTTGGTGATCTCGATGTTTGATTAACCGAATTCTAACAATGGCACACCATTATGTATACTTTAACAGAAACTAATGTCAACAACAAAATATGATCGCCAATTGACCGCCGTTATAAACGACAAACAAGAAATATGAATTTTGATCTACTGTTGACTTCAAAATCTTACGTATGTCACTAAAACAACTGAATAATTAATGACTATTTTGTTTTCATTCACTGTTCCCTTTAGCTACAACACATGTATACAACATTGAATATACGAGGGGTGATCAATATATTCGAGGACTTTTCATCAAGGAATTTCATATTGACAACAAGGCTCAAAGCCATTTAACATCATTCGGAGTAAGATGTCTCCGACCGAATGCACTAATAATATAATGGACGTCATTCCAAGCGTCTACGTCGAAGCAGCACATAGCTCCTTTCTGGACTGATACCCGGTCCCTTGTATGTGACTGGTTTTCTTTTACTAATGAAATAAGTAGTTTATAGCCAGTTCTGAAATGTGAGATGGAATAAAAAGAGTATCGATGTGTTATTGGAAACAAAACTCGGAAATGGGCGGTTGGCTTTTCAAAATTGGATTATTCCAATTAATAATGAAGCACGGTCTATCAGGTTAAGGACGCAATATCGAAATAACTCTTTTGATTTGGAGTCAACGATTTTTTTTTTGTCTTTAACGTTTTTATTTCCATAAGACATATACATAGTAATACATATATACATACAATATTACATTCACATACAACTATATAGATTGGTTACGTAGTATAACGTAATATTCTGTGTATGTCGTTATGATTTTTTTGAGAATTTATAGTGTATAAAGAGTAAGAAAGAGAGCGGGATAGTGTTGAAGAGAGAAGGAAAGAAATTATAGGTGGGGTATTACCAACATATTTGAAATATATAATTAAGTTATCTTTTGCCATTTTCTATGACAGACTTCTACTTTATCTTTGAAGATAGCTATAGTGTGTTCAAGCTTCTTCCTATAGTTAATATATTCTTTAAATTGCCGGATTAGCGGAACACTTTTATTGCATTTGTTTTTAAATATAAAATATTTGGAAAGTAGAACAATGTAGTTGACAATAGGTCCATCTTCATCTTTAATGTTGATAATGTTGCAAAATGAGATATTTTGAAATGTAAGATTTATAATTTTTGAAAATTTGTCTTCTAAAAATAACTTTACTTCCGACCAAAAACCTTGTACAATATGGCATTCCCAGAACATATGATATATTGAATCTGGATGCATAGTGCAAAAATCACAAAGACTTGACTGGACAAGATGACATTTATGTAGGAATGAGTTGTCTGGTATTATGTTCATGAGATACTTGTACTGGAATTCTCTTAGTTTCGTGTCTATTGTAATGTTATAGGATTGTGTGAGAATTATTTCCCATTCTATTTCTTCAATTGGGTGATTAGTACTCCATTTTATTTTGTATTTTGGTTTATTTGGTATTTTTTGTTTGATTAATGTTTTATATGATAATCTATTCATTTTTGTTTTCCCATTTACTTTATCAATCAAGTAGTTAGGTGCATCGTATGACATATTACAATTATCCAATTGTGTTTTCCATTCCTTTGGTACATTTTTAATGAGAGTGTAGTATTTCAAATAATCGCCATTTGGAATCTCATATAAAAATTTCATTTGCTCGAAGCTATAGAATGTTTTATGTCTGAAGTCAAAAATGTGTTCAAGAAAGAGAATGCCTTTTCTGAACCAATGTTTGTAATAAAATAATTTGTTATTACTTATTTTTTTATATTCGAATTGTTCTGATATTTGGATTTCCGTGTTTAATGTATTAACCTTAGACCATGAAATTAATATATCTTTTAAAAATTTAGATTTTATATCAAGACATTTGCAGTCTTGTTCTGTGATATTACATTTAAATAATAATAGTCCTCCATATTTTTCTAGTTCATTCTTATACTGAGAACTCCAATTAGCATTGGAATCAATTATTCTTTTTATCCAACTTATCTTTAGTGAGTCTAAAAAGCATTCAATGTCAATCATTTTAAGACCACCGTCTTTGTATTCTTGAATTATTAATTTACGTGCTATTTTGTCAGGTTTGGAATTCCATAAAAAATCAAAGAATATATCTTTAATTGATTTTACAAAATCTGGCGGTGGATTTGGAAGAACAGTTAAAGGATAAATTAATTTTGGAAGGACAAACGTTTTTAGAACCGTTATTTTTCCTATAAGTGTTAAGTTCCATTTTTTCCATTGTTTCAAAACGTGTTTGCATTCTGTTATCTTGTTTGCTAAATTTGAGTCAAACATTGTATTTAATTGGTTGCTAAAAGTAATTCCTAAAGTTGTGGTATCTGATGAAGTCCATTTGAATTCGTTATCATAGGATGTGTCTGTGTTTTTCATGTTTCCGATGCGCATTACTGAACATTTGTTTCTGTTAAGTTTAAGTCCCGAAGTATTCCCAAAATCATCAAGGGTTGTTATTAGAGTTTCAAATGATTTTTGAGTTCCATTTAGTAGAAAGCTAGCATCATCAGCGAATAAGGTTTGTTTGGTACAGTTGTTGTTTAAAGAAATACCTTGGATATCTTCGTTCTTTTCTATCGATGTGGACAGAAATTCAATACATAGTATAAATAGGTAAGGTGATAAAGGACAACCTTGTCGTACTCCATTCTTAATATCAAAGAAATCAGAAAAATGACCATTATTAGTTATACATCCTTTTGCATTATCGTAAAAGACCTTAACCCATTGTATAAGTGAGTCGCTAAAATTTAATTCTTTTAGACATTTGAACATAAATGTATGATCTAAACTATCAAATGCTTTCTGGAAATCGGAAAAGAAAATTAAACCAGGTTCTTGTTTTTGTTGCATTTGTTCTATAGTTTCTATAATAGTTCGCACATTCTCACCTATATATCTTCCCTTAATGAATCCAGTTTGTTGTTTATTTACTATACCATCTATAACTTTTTTTATTCTGTAAGAGATAACTTTAGAAGCAATTTTGTAGTCAACGTTTAGTAATGATATTGGTCTCCAGTTATTGATAGAGAAAGGATCCTTGTTCTTTTTTGGTATTAATGTAATAATACTCTGAGTTTGAAGCTCTGTTAATTTACCTCTGTCATATGAGTAGTTTAATGAATTTATTAAGAGTGTTTTAATATCGTTCCAGAAGATCTTATAGAATTCGACAGACAGGCCATCTGAACCAGGACTTTTTTTATTATTCATTTCTTTCAATGCAATAGATCCTTCATATTCTGAAATTATTCCACTGGTTGTGTTTTTATCATCCTCAGAAAGTAACGTATGTTCATTTGTAAAAAAACTATTATCTAGGGTTAAGTTTTCATTTACTTTGAATAAGTCTGCATAAAAGTTTTTACAATATGATAGAATGTCTTTCGAATTTTTTATCACTACATCATTTTCAGTTTTAAGTTGATGAATAGTTTTACCTTCGGCTCTCTTGCGTTCTAGGTTTGCAAAGTATTTCGTGTTTTTTTCAGCTCCTTCTACTCACTCCGCACGCGACCTTAATATAATGCCTTTGATCTTTTCTTCAGTTATATCATTTAATAGATTTATTTGTTGTTTCAGTTCAGTTTGGAGGCTTTCGTTATTAGGATTAGAAATAATGTCACGCTCTAGTTTTTCAATTTGTTTTTGTATACTTAATTCTTTTTCCATTTTTGATTTTTGTAATTTACTTGAGAATTTAATCGATTCGTTTCGAACTGTGCCTTTAACTAGTTCCCATAAAGTATTTGGGTTAGACTCCTTATTTATGTTGGCTATTTCGTTTATTGCTTGTTTGATGTTTGTTTGGAAGTCTTTATTCAGTAGTATGGCGTTGTTTATTTTGAAAAAACCTTTTCCACGTTCTGCTGAGAAGAGGTCCAGATCGAATGTAACAATTGAATGGTCAGATTTGAAGCCGTGTTTAATTTTACAAATGGTTACATGATTTAATATATTTGAGGACACTAAGAAATAATCTAATCTGCAAAAAATAGGCGGTTTATGATTAGAGTGCCATGTGAATTGTTTTGAATTAGGATGTTTTAGTCTCCAAACATCATGTATATCGTTGTTTTCCATAATTTCTTGAATTCGCTTTGAACATTTTTTATGTGTATTTTTATTACCATTTTGTTTATCAATATTTACATCAATTATCGTGTTAAAATCGCCCCCAATAATGAATGTTTCATTACTGTTTTCTATAAGTATATTTTCTAAAACATTTAACAATTCTTCATCATCTCTATTAGGTCCGTATATATTCAATAAAAGTAAACTATTTCCATCAATCTCTATATTTAAAGTTTGAAGTCGACCCTCTCTGTATTCTTTATAAGACTTAAATACGAAGTTAACATCTTCGTTGACGAATATGCCGATCCCTGCGCTATTTGACTGGTTTCCACTAATAAACATTTTACCCTTCCATTCCCTTTTCCACTCATTATAGTTATTTGGTGTGCAGTGTATTTCTTGTAAAAAACTTATTGAATATTTATTCAGTTTTAACCATTCAAACAATTCGACTCTTTTTGTTTTTGATGCAATACCCTTGACATTAAATGTGCAAAACTTGAGACTCATTATTTACACAACGAAGTATATTTGAAAAACAATATCAGTGGATGCGCATCCATTACTTAACACATGTGGTTTAACTGCAAGAATATATATTGTTCGGTATACCCCGTAAGAAAGAGCAGCATAGAAAGGAGATAGGAGACTTGAGCCCTCACGGACCAAAGAATATGTAAGGTTTCTGTTTGAAATCATTTATATGAAATGATATCAAAAGTGTCTAGGTTGGATAATTAAATGTTGTTGTTTTTTAAACTCAAACACATAATATCAAAATGATAAATAGCCATTGCTTTGTAAATAAGAAATGATTTGATAGGATTTAACTTTCTTTATAGCGTGTTACATGTATAGCTTATGTTGGTGAGAGAAAAAATGAGAAGTCACGCACAGTGTGTGATATACAATATTGAAAAGAAACTACATTTATATCTATTGCGTATCAATTAAATTGTGGGAGTACATATAATTGATTAACTTCAATTTCATACAAAATGAAATAGTTAACTTGCTAGGAGCATGTGTTGTTAAACTATACTTATATCATGGCTACGTGATGTTAACTGAAGGGGTGGCGCTAAATCCAATGATAATCGAGGGGGTGGGACTTAAATTTCAAAGGAATGAGTGCAATAACTGCAGTGCATGATAATATTATCCTGCACTGAAAGTTGCCGCACGCATACTGTAAATCATTAATCTTCGTGGGCGATTAAATTTCTCGGACTTTATGGTTCACCTTCAACCTCGAAATCAAATCCATTCGAACAATAAACTTTACCCTTGTATTTATTACCTGAAATGCAAAATCCACGAATTAAAGTCCCATCGAAATGTCATATTTACCAAAACCACGAAATTTCATCCCAACGAAATTCAATGATTTTGCAGTGTACCACTGTTTATACGTTAACTGTAAAATAATCCGTGATGTCCGTGCTTGAAAAGAACGTACTGGGGTCTACAACTTTAAGGTAATAGAGTGTAATCTATAGTGAAATAAAGTTTCAAAAATGTTTTTTTTTCTTTCAAATTTATTTTGTCGGATAAAATAGGCATTGTATTATTATCATATTACATTTGCACTTGAGGTTAGACACAAATAAATTTCCAATTTGTTGACGCATATGACAGCAATTGGATTGCAAATCTTGCCCGTTCACAATCAAAGTAAACATGACATTAAAAGTCCAAGTGTGCTGTTGGGGACTTAGTCTGTAGTATAAGGACCGAAATCTTACAAAGAAATGATTATAAAATACATTCGTGAGTTTGTATCATGCAAAACTGCAATGACCTTGCAAACCGAAAGAAGAAAAGGTGTAATTTTCTTGAAAAACATGCACAATCTCCAAGTTGTACTCCGTGCCCTTAATATCACAACTTGGTATTGGAAATTTTAATCGGTCAGCGAGGACAATGTACCGTTATGTGATATTTAGCCACACCAAATACAATTTGACAGCCAATGATATAAGCCAGAAAGAGAAACTTAACACTCGGTTTCCTTATTTAGTCTCGGGCTCCGCCCTCGACGAAATAAGGCAACCTTGCGTTTGCGTTCTCTTCCTATTACATGTTTAAAAAACATACAAAATGTTAGCTAATATCCTTAGATTTACATTTACTGTACATGTTTAAATTCAATACAAAATTAACTAGTTAACATGATTAGAGCATAGGTTGTAAAACAATTTTTTGATACAAATTTTGATAGTTAGGCGAGAGTTTTTTTATTTTCTGTTACTCAGATTCTGAAAAGCAAAATGTTGGCAGGAGGAGGGAAAAAAAAAAAAAAGACTGAAAAGTAGAGTTTTGCATGCTATTAAAGAAGGATTACTAAGAGTATTGACTGGAACTGAATCAACATAACGTGTGTATGAAAAGGGTGACATAAAGACCTGGGCCCTAGGTTATAAAATGTTTCTCCAAACTCAGACTCGGATCTCAGAAATCTGATTGATCAATTTTAAGTAGTATGATATGCAATACAACAACAATTTTTGTTACATATATTTCTTTACTTTTTCTTAATATATATAATCATAATAAATCATTTTAAACAACATGATCTAAATCATGGGTCTTTGACAACAGTAACATCGGTCTTGAACGGTTAAGGTCTTCCAGTAAAAGCTGCAGGGTTCAGCAGATATATACTTTAGTAGTTGTCTTATTCTTTACCTGAAATTACAAAAGATAAAAAAGTATTTAGTTATTGTCTAATTGACAACATCATGGTTTAATAATGCTTCTCAACAGTCAACATTCTTTCACTAACAGTTTGAAGTTACCAGCTTTTTCATTGTAACAAAGAATTGATCTAAGTATCAATGTAGCTGTGACAGAGCTTTGATTTCAAACCTGTTTGATATAATGATTATGGGTTTGATTCCCAGTCACTGAAATGTGTCAACTATTTTTGTTGAGGTTGATTTTTGGGTTGCAAAAACCCCTGCCATTCCCCGGCCTGCGAGAGACAGCTAATGGTAAAATCTCTGGTATTTCACCAGCCCCTGACAACTAAATATAGTCCCCGGGTTTTGGTTTTGAGAAATTCCCCGGCAATGCTGTGAAAGCTCGAAAGTAAAAACCATGCTGTTTTCCCAGCAACGGATTGGTGCATTATGCAGTCAATTCCTTGCGGATAGTTATGTTAACAAGGAAACTGCTTAGTTGATTCGCTGCATATAACTGAAAATTTGGTAAGGACTAAAAGAGCTGCTTAAATCTGAATAAACTCATAAAAATTAAGTAATAATGACTATTTATTGACTATGTTAACTTACTCATGAATATTTATGACAAGGTTAGGTGTCTGGGAAGTTCAGTCTTCATCTGCCAATATAGGCACAGGTTCATGGTTTTGTTCCAGTTTGCTTCAAATGTCATGGTTCCATGTGACTTTCACCCCTGTTGTATCTTCTTAAAGAATCTCTATTTGTTACCTTATTAGTCACATATAAACCATGACAACCCAAGCAGTCTTCACATGTCAGATACAGAGGCTGCATTTCATATCTGAAATCAAAGAAATTAAAATCTCATTAATAAACATGCACCAAAAATATGTACGTTACAGTAACAGCAGCTTCAGGTTTTTTTGTATGACTCGAACCCAAGACTTTTTTTCCATGTTTAACCCAGGTCAAATAACTCCTAAGACCATGCAATATTTCTGGAAATCATTAATAAATGGTCTTTAATTTAATATTTTATATGTCAATCTTTTACTAAATGTTTTAGATGAAATGGAATGCTCGCTCCCTTCAAAAAGCTTGGACAAGTTTAACACGTTACCACGGTGGCCTTTCTACTGCTAATTGGTCTGAATTAACAAATAAACTTACCCAACTGTTATCTTTTCCCAATTATAATCCAATCACTGATTGTCCGATAACTTGTCAAAACACTGACAATTAAATCTTTAAACCCCCCTCTATGCAGGTGTCGCGAGTTCACACAGTGTACTGCAGTGTACACTCAGTGTGTAGATATTTACTCTCACTGAGAGGCACCATACGGGGATAAAATCATTCATTGACTCAAGATGCTGGACTTTTAATTGAGGCACCGCGCGGGATATTTAGGCGCAGCGGTATGCTATATTTGCTTTTTTAAGCACCGCGGAACCGCGGGCTGGGGAAGAGCCTGGTATAAAACGCATACTATACGTAAATATCGTTGTCGGCACTCAGAAAATCGGCGCTGTAAAATTTTTACCACCCTTGAAAACTACTTTTATTTTTTTTCGGTTTCGGCCAAATATCGGGTCGGCGGGTCTGAGTAACGAAAAATCAAAAAACACTCGCCTTAACATAAATAGGAGCATACGTTGTAAAGACATGTATTTTAGTTACTATGCATGTTAAAATACTATACAAAATGTAACAGTTGACATGCTTGGAGCATACAATGTATAAACAAACAATTGATTTACTGTATATGTTTGTATATCATACTAAAATTAATGTGCTAGTCGACAAGCTAGTTGTAAAAACATTTAATGTCAACGATTTAATGTTTGTAGCCTATACTAGTCTTCGTTTTCGCCAGTTACATTTGGTTGAGATATGTGCGTCTTATTTCGCAGAATTTAACGGAAAGTGTCCCTGACGCGGTGTTATTTTTGCTGTTTATCCTTATTTTATCGACTCAACCGTTTGAAAGAGACCCAACAATCACATAAACAACGGAATCATATGAAAATGGCCAATAGGGAGCGCACAGAATCCGTGCACAAGTTATTCAAGTCATTTTGGAGATATCGCAAGGATTTTACAAGTTTTACTACCTTCTTATTCTAAGCCAGCAATATATTCTCGGTACGTCACTATAAGCATTAGAAATGGACATATTGTTTTCTATATAATTTCGGAGCTACGGGTTAAATGTATTATTGAATTATGACGTTTTCAACACGCAACACTATTAAACAAGCGTAATTTGTGGAATGAAATATGCATTTGTATTACAAGTAGGTCATTCCGCACATTGCTATGGTAAGGAGTTCTGTAAAAATAGAACGGACAAAACCCGGTTCAGTTTTATTGTATTCTCGCCCAAAATGCACCGTGATAGGAGTACTATAGTAGTCATATGACCACACTACTAAGTCATCTGATACGTCACATTGAACGTTCTCGTCTCCGTTTTGGCATGGGTTTCTGTGGCACTGCTCATGGTAGTTGTGCCGTGGTGTTTCTGATGTCTGTGCTCGGCTGGTTGGGTTGAGTGCTACCTTCCCTGTCGGATTTTCTCATACCTTTTTGTTCATTGTTTTTGGTTTATGTGTGATGAAATGATGTTATATGGTTGTATGTGCAGTGATTTTTTAACATGCGCGTCCTGAGTCCTGGACTCTCAAATAATCAGTGAGGATCCAACGTTTAAAATTATGTGAGTCCCAATAATGCCTTGATATTTCTAAAAAGATAATTTTGAAGATTGTTTCATACCTTAACTATAATCGGTACTCTGGTTTTCAACAACTAATAGTGTTAAAAGAAGCCAGTTTTACACATTTCTGTAACATGTTACTTCAACGTATAAGTTAAGTTAAGTTACCAATTTTCTAGGGCTCTTTTCAGCTGTAAGGCCGCTCAAGCACCCTTTGACATTTTAACTCCCCTGGTCATTGGGCTACATATGGAAAGCTACACTCGTGTCTCCCTGGGGAGACTATTTATCTCCTGTGGTGTGGCAGCCAACATCGATCTGCGGCGCCCAGGAATAGACACTGCCCTCACAGGTACCATTTTACACCATGGTGGAGTGGAGCTGTGGGTCTTGCTCAGAGATTTTAACCAGTGGTCAAGAGGGGGGTCGAACCCGGGACCTCTCGATCCCGAAGCGCGCGCCCTACCTCTAGGCCACCGCTCCCCACGTTTAATGAACTATTTGGACTCATTCTTCAACTTTTGGATTCAGATTTCCCAGTGATTGAGTCCCAGAACTCGTTCGTTGAAATTTGTTTAAAAAGTCACTGTATATGTAGTGTGAGTGAATGGACGAATGCATGGCCTATTGATTGTTTATCTTATATGTAATTGAAAAATAATAATCCAAACATGTATCTGTTGTGTTGTCACTATGACCTATCTTTTCCAAAACAATCCTTTGAGTATGACAGTAAAATGTCGTGTTAAGACTTTTTAACTAACTTCAAAATGTTCAATTTGCACAAATGTATAGTTCCTGTTTTATTGTCATATAATGTCCATCTAATAGTAGTAGTAGTGGTAGGTATAATCGTCGTGGCACATAGAATCATAGCAACAATCACCACCACTGCAGCATATGTCATCGCAGTAACACATTGACTGGTACCCGTCCATTGTCAAGCCGATTACTTCGTTAATACTACATGTTCCTGCAACTGTGTGGTTACACCCTGTGGATAAAAAGTAAAATAGATTTACCAATTGATGTACGGAATATTAACCATAACTGCATACAAATTAATGAAATTATATATTGCTGTACGGACTATTAACAATAACCGCAAACAAATTAATGCAATTATATATGCAAGTTAATGAAATTATATATTGCTGTACGGTATATTAACAATAACAGCATTCACATTAATGAAATTATATATTGCTGTACAGAATATTAACAATAACAGCATACAAATAAATTAAATTATATATTGCTGTACGGAATATTAACAATAACAGCATACAAATAAATGAAATTATATATTGCTGTACGGAATATTAACAATAACAGCATACAAATAAATGAAATTATATATTGCTGTACGGAATATTAACAATAACAGCATACAAATAAATGAAATTATATATTGCTGTACGGAATATTTACAATAACAGCATACAAATAAATGAAATTAAAAATTGCTGTACGGAATATTTACAATAACCGCATACAAATTAATGAAATTATATATTGCTGTTGAATGTAACCGCATATAAATTATATATTGTTGGTACAATTGATTGAATAATGTCAAGACTTCCTATTGAAAGTTTAGTATAATGTTGATACGTTTATCTCTTGTAATGTCTATCGTAGACAAAATTGAACGGTGTTCACCAGACACACCAAATAGTGCACGGTACAAACGTGAAAAGTTCCATACAATAAAAGCAATACGCAAAAAGGACTATTTGAAGACTATTTGAAGACTTTTTAGTTTAAGTCTCACAATACCACACTGTTAGCATAAAATACCACCATGCCAATCATACAAGTTCAAATGAACAAACAAAATGAAACAATTGGCCAACTAAATCCTACTGAAAGGAGCAAAGAGCGCGATACCGAATTTTCTATAGTTACTGACAATATATTATTCTCTATTTCGGGTCGTTGTCTAATTGCCTTAACAAATGCGTAACCAAAGAACTGATGAAATACGGGTTAGTAATGTAATTAGCTACATAATGCCTTACCGATTGCTCCTGCGGGTATTGGAGTACCATCTGCAAAAGAAACCAAGAACATGTAAGCAATAGAGAGTCGATGATTTAGGCACAACAACTTGTATTTAATTCAATTATAGAACATGAAGTACGAATTCAAAGTATATCAGTTGCAACGGATTATTGAGTGCAAACGGAACGCACGTGTTTTATTTACTCCGAATTAAATGTCTTCGATGGCTTCGAAAGGTAGGGTGTTCTCTGGGAAAATTGCGCATTCAGCATGTTCGTCCCAGTTGGTCGAACAGTTCTTAAAACATATTTAGAACACAATTTTAGTGTACTCATAATCAAACTAAACTCGCTAGTATGTGTGAACTTCAAATAAAGCAACAGGGTGACCCGCTGTAATTATTGTTATGCAATCTTTTGGAGAAATCATATCACTATTTAAAACATAATTCTACCTTGAATTTATGCGTCGTTTGTTTTGGAACAATGTGTATGATGTTTTGTTTTAATATGTTGATATTGTGAAGTATAAAGCAATTTGAATATGACTAAAACATGCGCAGTGATATAAATTGACACATTTCAATGAGATAATTTATCTTACCAAAAAGATGACCCACATCTCGACCTAAAATATAATACAAATAATTATGCACAGGTTCATGAATGATGGCGTTCGCAAGTCTTTTTTTTCAAATAAATTTAAAATTAGGTAATCACTTTAACAAACAATTGATACTTACTAATCGTTTTTAGTTTTTGCAAATTTTATATAATAAAGATTAATTCACCTATGCATTAATCTAATTTATTACGGCGGAATTTCACGGGATCTCCGGGTATTATATACACATGGTGCGTTTATCGCTACCCGGCGACGCTATCGTTTCCATGGTAATTCTCGCGAGAATACGATATTCACTGAGCGTGAACTCACATGATTGCCACGTCGGCTCACTTGCTTGTTCGGCAGCAAACGACGAACTTTAAAGAAAATTAATTAAAACTTTGGCTATCTAGCAATACTTTATGATGCCGGGTCGAGGACAAGGTGCAAAGAGAAGGCGCGGTGCAGAAGCAACGGGGCCGAGGACTAGGGCCAGTGCTAAGCGAGCTAGACCGGCGTTGGATGACGGGACGGAGCCAGCGAGAGGTATAAATCATAACGTTATAGATTTTAATGAAATTATTTGTGAGGCTCAGGTTCATGCGGAACAAGACCAGGTTAATGCTAGTTCGAACAGTAGCATCACTAATACTAGTCCCGTGGAGACCCGTATTTTGTCCAACGCCGGTAATGCTCAGACCCTGCCTCTAGGAAATTTAGATGTAGGGGCGTTGCCATATAACGGTACATGTTTGCCGCCTGTAATGCAACCCAGTGCTAATATCATGGGCGGATCCAGGATTTCCGGTTAGGGGGGGCGTAAGAAATTTGCTGGGGTCCAAGGCATAGTCCTGCATGGGCGTAGGAGCGTCTTTAACATTACAACACTTCATTCATGGAAGCGTATTTTGGTTATATCTATATACTGATATATAACAACTGAGTTTATGATTCTCTGGCAATTTTGTTATTACATGGTAACTGGAGGTTGATCATTTTAAGTAGGGGGACTGGGGGCATGCTCCCCCGGGAAAATTTTCTAAACAATGGATCTATCTGATGCATTCTGAGCGTTCTGAGATACCTTATGTGTTGTGAAACAGGACACGTTTTATTATTAAATACAGAACAGATTAATCGTTATAAAGGAGGTGGAAGTATTTATTAAAGTAAAAAACAATTATTGAGTGTATAGAAACGTTTTCGCAAAGAACGGATGTTGACACATTTTAATATATTGAACTTACTTTGCGAGCGAAGCGAGCAAAAAAATTTTTTTTAAGTACAAAGTAATAGAAAAATGTTCACGTATGTTATCTGCACTGAAAAACTCTCGCTTTACAAAATTAATGATATTGAGAATCTAATTGCAAAAGTTGGGGGTCCGGGGAGGCATGCTCTGGCGGGAAATTTTTCAAAACGAGGGATCAATCTGGTGAATTCTCGTGGTCTGAGATACCTTATTGGCTAGTAAATAGGGCTGGCTTTATTACAAAACCAGACTAATTTAAGTCTTTAAAGTCTACAGTGTGTCATTCATTGCAGAGAGATACAGTATATAGGCGTACTTGTAGCACCATTTTTCGTGGATGCATCCCCTCTTTCATAGATTAAAGTTAATTTTGCGAGCGCAGCGAGCACGAAATTTTCACATTTTAATACTTTTTCACAAAAAATTAAGGGCAAATTACATATAACTAGACTATTTCAGTCAAATAAAAATCGTTACTTTGGTGATTTTAGGGGGGGCGTACGCCGGGTCCGCCCCCCCTTGGATCCGCCTATGAATATGTTCACGTTTAATGAAACACAAAATGTTGAAAACATGCTTTTTGAAGGTCACGAGCTGACACGTGTCGCCCAAGACGATATTACGTTACATGTACCGCCTACTCTAAAACAAAAAATCTGTAAAGGCGAGTACGTCAATCTTTCTTTGCTCATAAAGGGTGCGGTGGAACTGGCCGAGCTATATTCCGGTAGTACGCTCAAATTAAATACCGACGGTACGATTGCCGTCCGGCCCACGGTATGTAAAGATGATATCGGAACTATTGAACGCTGGACAGACGCGTTTATTGTCTATGGGCCATATTCACATCCTCTACTCGACCGTCCCTCCACTCTCACTCACCAAGATAATCCGATTTTAATGATCGTTTCGTCCGTGCGCTTGAGTGGGCATCCGACCTAACTAGAAATTGGTATTCACAACGGTAAGTGACGCTGAAGTCGACTCGACTGAGTGGGGATTTCTCGAGTGGACGAAACGGTCACTTGACAGTGACTCCAGCTACACTCAAGTAGGGTTATGTGAATACCGATTTAGCACACGAATGTTTGACTTATAAAGTTATTGTATTTTCAAGATAAATAAACCAACGAACCTCAAATACACATTTTGTAATATAAAATTTGTAATATTTTGTAATCCTAAAGTATATTTTTGACCCATTTGAAGTTAAGTTGCAGTACATGTCTGAAATATGTGGAATTTAAATTGAATAAATAACATGGTGTATTGTATTCATGTGTATAATATAAGGAACATGAATACAAAGTGCATACATGTACATTTATATATGGATTGATATATATAATCATTGCCTTTTATTGCTTTTAATCCCGTGAAGATAACTAAAATATTTTCATTAAAACAAAAACGTGGTCACTTGTAACACAAACATGTATGTTGTTTCCGTTGCAATCACTAATGTGCAAGAATTTCGCCTGTATATTCTAGGGAAGAGTGTCCGTTTCGAGTGTTGGGATACGGGCTCGATCCCATATCACGCCACACCGAAAATTAAACATAACTATTGTTGGACAGAACATCTCTTTTAGTCTTTCTCAATGTACACAAACATGCAAATATGAGGAATATGCCGTCACAAGACCTTCTGTATTATAGGCAAAAACTTGGAGCTCTTCTCTCTTTGTTTATTGATACAGTTTAGACGATGAATATAATTAAGAATTGTGTGTCGAGAATGATTGCAATAAATTGTAAAAAATGTGTCGCAATCAACTTTAAATAAAAAAAGTACACTGCCATGCATAATCTAGATGTATACTTGATATGTATTTAATTATTTATATACACCATTGTCGCTCTCAAAATGTCATTCTATGAAGTATTGGCGTTCAAGTGAACTGGCTTTGCTGTGTTGTATCTGTAGTAAGTTGTTCACCAAATAGCACAAAAGAGTGAGCTACTGATAAAAAGAGTAACCCATTTTATTTCATATGATTTCTTAATTATTAATCTTAAACTTCCTGCCCAACGGTCTGTGGAATTCATATTGATATGATATTATTGAGCCTGCTTCCACAACAATGCTGAATTATGGCACGGTATCATTTAAAACTTGTATGTATTGTCTTACATTTAATTTGATGTTTATTTTATTATTGTCAACATATTAAAATGTATGCGTTTAAGTAACACTACATGTACATGTTTGTCATTACATCTAAGTTTAATGTAAATGGATCCAACTTTTTTTATAATCTTATTAATAATAAGATTATAAAAAAAGTTGGATCCATTTACAAGGGAGATCACTGTGTAGCAGCTTGTCAAACGAAAGTAGAAATAATTCAGATGGAGTTACGTACCCTTACATCAAACAGTCACACTCACGGTAAACACAAAATGTAAACACAAAATGTTAAAAACTTACAGGTTTCTTAAGATTAAAGCTTAGAGGTCAGATTAAATATTTGGACTCGTTGGTATGGATGTAACCATAGCAGAATATCCGCATTGAGGCATTTAATGTAAGTCTGTCTGGTACACAAAGACGATGGTGGTCGCGAAATTATGTTACATTGTCGCATAGCATTAGCTTTATTCCAACACGATTTTAACAACATTCAATTTGATACGGATATCCGGATATCCGTTCGGATACCGTTCCGAATATCCGGATACCAATTTTGGTATTCGTTGCCATCCTTACTTATTATCATTATAATTATTGTGTATTCAAACGAAGGTATTATTTTTGTTAGTTCAAATAAGTATTCATTTCATATAACATAAACGTCATCAAAATTAGAATTTGACTTTGTTTATATCATGAAAATGCACCGAAACTAAAAAAACCTATTCAATAATTTATCATGGATTGTTTACACAGTTTACTATCCTACAATAACGGTCACCCACTCGAGAAAGTGGAGGTCGATAAATGTATGTGAATACCAAATCTCCACTCGAGCTTCACTAACTCGACCGTCACTCCAGCTACACTTGAGGCTCCCTTAGGTTAGGGTGAGTCGAGTTGGAGTGGAGAAACGACATGTGAATACGGGCCTATATGTCTATCTATTTGTCCACACACCCCTCAAAGATACATGAAATGTTGCACTATTTTTATGTTATACGAGAATGTGCGTCCCGCCAGGGGGGACAATTTTGGAAAATATACGACCAGCAGTTTCGCCTTCGTCAGGCCACCACACCGTCGTCGTGGTCGGTGATTAATCAAGGCTTGTGGTCTAGGTGTTTGCCTTCAATGCAAGATACATATAGGTATAAACAATTTGGGGTCGAGTCGCGGAAGCATGGTCAATCGCAGAACATATGTGTAGCTTTTAATAAAGGCTCATGTAGCTGGCCGAGTTGTAAATATAACCACGCATGTATTAATTGTGGCGGCACGCATAACATAATGAACTGTCACACAGGTACTCAGTCAGGTCCTTCACGTTTCGGGTACCAACAGGGTACTTACGGTCAATCGCAAACATATAATGCGGGTCATAATACCCAACAAGGTTTTACTGGAAATCCCTTTCGAGGCCGCCGCCCATACAGAGGGCGGGGATATAACCAGTACCGTGGTCAACGCGGTTCATATAGTAAATAATAACATACCGTCGCTTATGAATAATCCGACGAAATTAGCTCCTTCACCTATTAATATCCAATCTTTAAACCACTGGTTGTCTGATTACAAATCCCGTGATGCACTAATACTATTAGAAGGTTTTACACACGGCTTTCGTTTAAATTATACTGGTCCACGTGGGACACGCTTTTCAAAGAATTTGGTGTCGGCTAGACAATTCCCCGAGATTGTCCTACAAAAAGTACAAAAAGAAATCGATGCCGGTCGTGCGGCTGGCCCGTTTACCGTTAGTCCGATGAAAAACATTCAAATATCTCCGATCGGCGTGGTACCAAAGAAAACACCCGGGGAGTTTAGGCTGATACATCATCTTTCTTACCCAGAGGGGTCATCGATCAACGATTTCATTGACCCGAAATTATGTTCGGTTAAATACACAGAATTCGACCAAGCAATTCATATCATTCAGGAACTGGGAAAAAATTGTTACTTGTTTAAATCGGATATAAAAAATGCATTCCGTTTGCTACCAATTAACCCACAGGATTTCGAACTATTGGGATTTATGGTGGAGGATAAATTTTCTTCGATAAGGCTCTTCCATTCGGCTGTAGTATTTCCCCGAGTTTATTTGAAAATTTTTCAACCTTCCTTGAGTTTTGCGTTAAAACCAAAATGAAATCGGGCCACCTAATACATTATCTAGACGATTTCCTAGGGGGCGAAAAAACGTACAAGTCTTGTAAAGAGTTGATGGTGTTATTCAAATCAATTATGGACAACTTGGGCGTTCCGCTAGCGGACGAGAAAACAGCAGGCCCGACTCAAATTATTATTTTCTTAGGTTTAGAGCTAGATTCAATAAAAATGGAGGTTCGGATACCTCTCGATAAAATAACGGAAGTCGTTCAAAAAATCGAGTTCGTTCTGTCGCAAAAGAAGGTTTGTTTGAGGGTCATACAGTCACTTATAGGGTCTTTGAACTTCTGTTGTCGGGCAATTCCTATAGGTAGGCCATTTTGTAGGCGCCTTATAAATGCCACATGCGGCGTAAAACATATGTATCATTACGTGCGTGTTAATAAGGAAATGAAATCTGATCTCAAAATGTGGATGCGTTTTTTTTCAGTGGACATAATGGTGTCTCAGTCTTTCACGACCGTTTTTGGGTGTCTAATGATGACGAGCAATTTCATACAGATAGCGCGGGTGCTATAGGGTTTGGTATTTGGTTTAAGGGGCATTGGTGTAACGCGAAATGGCCGGACGTGTGGCATGAAAATGGCTTTACCAAAGACATTACAGTGCTTGAACTGTTTCCTATTGTCGCGGCAATTTTTATTTGGGGTAATGAGCTACGTAACAAGAAAATTCGTTTCTACTGCGATAATCAGGCAGTAGTCCATATATTAAATACCATGACCTCTAAATCACCCGCAGTCATGATGTTAATGAGGGTATTTACGTTACAATGTTTGCATTATAATTGTTGGGTAAAAGCTTCACACATCAGCGGGGCAAAAAACGAAATAAGTGATTCACTATCTCGTTTTCAGTTCTCACGGTTCAGGAAGCTAGCTCCAGAGGCAGATCTATATCCATCGGTAATACCGAACTTTCTTTGGAACATCTTCGAAGCAGATCTAAATACTTGGCCAGTGCAGGAATAGCGGAAAATACCGCTTCGACCTATTCTACGGCAAGGAACAAGTTTCAGTCATTCAGGGGCTCGTATAACTTACCAAATAACTGGCCACTCCCTTTAAACGAGGTGGTTTTGTTCATTACGTATTGTTTTGAAAAGGCCTTGTCAGCTAGAACAATAGCAACATATATTTCTGGTCTGGCTTTCTTTCATAAAATTAATAATTGGCCAGATTTTTCTCAAGCCTTTATTGTCAAAAAGCTATTGGAGGGTTGTCATAGATCACGCCGCACATTCGATACGAGAGCCCCGATCACTATGGATATGTTAAAGGAAATATGTAAGCTTCTACCCACGATTTGTCATGATGCTTACGAATATCAGTTATTTAAGGCTATGTTTTGCCTGGCATATTTTGGCCTATTTCGCGTAGGAGAATTAGTCTCTACCAAGGATCAAGTTAACATGTTACAATCAAGAGACGTAACTCTTGATATACCAAACAAACATGTTTTGATTTCCATGAGTAGGTTTAAAACAAATCAACGTGGTAATCCGGTGATTTTAAAGTTACCGTGTGAGCGGGATGGAAGCATATGTCCTGTTCATTCGTTACAGAAATATCTTTTTTATAAATCGAGTCAAACCGGTCCGCTGTTCATTCATAGTAACGGGGCAGTAGCCACCAGATATCAATTTGCAGCAGTGCTGAAAAAATGTATTGACCGTTCTCAATATAACCACTCAAATGTTAAAACCCATAGTTTTCGCATAGGCAGGGCTACGCAATTAGCTTTAATGGGACTGTCGGAGTCAGCCATTATGAAACTGGGAAGGTGGCACTCCCCCGCCTATAACACATACATACGGGTTTAACCGTACTTTAGGCCAGGTTTGTCTAGCGGGTGATTATATTCATGGCATTATATATATACAATTATCATGCACGGTATAGCTAGTGTCGCTATGGTGATAGGACTATCGTAACTGACAGGCTTTAATAATGTCTTTACAGACGTATGGTTTATCGGGGATTCAATTCCATATTGGGCTGGGGTGCGAGCCGCCGAAAGAGGAATGCCGAATTTGAAGTTGCCGGACAACCTTACCATGGCTTGGTGGTGTAAGCGGGGTATGAGTTTGGACGATTTAATTAGCTCCTTGCAAATTCCCGTCCTGTTTAGGAGTTGTCCTAAAGTTATATTGTTCCATCTAGGTGGCAATGATCTTACAAAACATTCCTTAAAATGTATTTTTAAGATAATAATAGAGGCTGTTACTTATGTTCATCAAGCATTTCCAGAAGTAAAAATAATATGGGTTGACATTCTCCCCAGAGTTACCTGGGGAGAACACGCCTGTAGTTTGAAAGCCATAGAGAAAAAGCGTAAACGGGTGAACCAGATGGGCCGAAAACAATCCAACGGGCATATTACGGTCGACATCGACGTTCTTACACTCGGTTTCTTCCGCGATGACGGTATACACTTGTCCGACGTTGGTTTGGAATTCTATAATGACGCCATTCGCGAAGGCATTTTAAGATATATATTATAAGAATTTTGGGGAAATAAAAAATAGATAAATAAGAAATAGGGATATCGAAGCTTAATTATATATTTTTCATTTTGTGGCGTAAAATTCTGTAGTGGGGATGCAACCGAGGGCATATCTATTATTTTTATTAAAAATGAATCAATACAAAACATATATTTTGCATTTCCATGGGTTTTCTCTCGGTTTCGACAGCTGTTACCAGTCGAGACTGAGGTTCCTGTGGTTACAAAATTCAGTCACTTGACTGTAGTTTTTTATGAGCGTTTAAGACTTGTCCGAGCGTTGACTCAACTAGAAAAATGGCATCTCTTAAAAGGTCTCATCTGTTTAGATAAGTCACATTTGGTTAAAATACATACTTACTGTAGACATGGTTCTTTATATGGTGCCTGGAGCGTACCTGGTTTTATTACGGGGTACCTGGAGCGTACGTCCCGGTATTTTATGGGTACTCGGAGTGTACTCGGTATTTTATGAGTACCTGTAGCGTACTCGGTCTCTTTTATGGGTACTCGGAGTGTACTCGGTATTTTATGAGTACCTGTAGCGTACTCGGTCTTTTTTTTATGGGTACTCGGAGTGTACTCGGTATTTTTATGAGTACCTGTAGCGTACTCGGTCTCTTTTATGGGTACTCGGAGTGTACTCGGTATTTTATGAGTACCTGTAGCGTACTCGGTCTCTTTTATGGGTACTCGGAGTGTACTCGGTATTTTTTATGAGTACCTGGAGCGTACTCGGTTTCTATGTGTAATCGGAGTGTACTCGGTTTCTTGTTACAGTAAATTAATGTTAAAGTTTGATAATAAATCTTATATGCCCTCGGTTGCTACCTTGCGTAAGGCGTTTTCACCTCTAACAGCGTTACCTGTTAGAGTACAAGTCAACATGGCCATTCTTCGCCACTTTAATTTAATTCATAATCGCAATAAGGCAAGCCTATATATATTACATGTATTATAAACAATATTCGCTAGTCATTTTGTATATAAAGATAATTATAAAATTAAATTGTTATTACTGCTGCCAGTTGTTGTTTTGAAATTTTATCTTGGAATAATAAAGATTAATTCACCTATGCATTAATCTAATTTATTACGGCGGAATTTCACGGGATCTCCGGGTATTATATACACATGGTGCGTTTATCGCTACCCGGCGACGCTATCGTTTCCATGGTAATTCTCGCGAGAATACGATATTCACTGAGCGTGAACTCACATGATTGCCACGTCGGCTCACTTGCTTGTTCGGCAGCAAACGACGAACTTTAAACCCGCCCTACCGCACCCTTCAGGCAATATCAGTCATTATTATTAATTATCAATGTTAATAGTCTAACTATGTTTAATGGCAAATAGCAGTTACTATTATTATGCTGTATGAGTCATTTTTCTGCCGATCCGTTTGTTGTTATTTCAGTTTGATATTGAGAGAGTCAGTAACATTGGCATACGTATGTTGGCCAGAACAGACACATGGTCACGTTGAGGTTGTACTGGAAGTAAACTACACAATATACGACACAAGATGGTTCAATATGGTAACTATGAGGACAGATCCGGCATCAGATAGCATCCAGTCTTCATGGAATTCACGTATAGGAACTCTTCGTGTGCAAGGTGATTCTTACGTATGGGAATAATGCTGATAATGTGTTTTTGTGTTGTGATTACCATGGTATCAGTGTTAATTATGATAATATTAGTGTTTAATATGATGTTTTTAGTGTCGTGAATGTGTATATATTAGATGCTGAAAAGGAAAAGACATGAAGCCTATAATGTGAAGTTCGGAAAGTACATTTGTAGCAAAGGACGTGATAGTAGTCGTTCTACCAGTGACCAGAACTGTGTCTTAACGGTGATTTAATAGCCAATAAACAATTAATAACCATATCTAGATATAGCACTTGCCTTACTCATGCATTTATCTAATTATAGTAGATATTTTATCATTTATTACATACATTGTCATGTTGGCGTAAAATTCTGTAGTGGGGATGCAACCGAGGGCATATCTATTATTTTTATTAAAAATGAATCAATACAAAACATATATTTTGCATTTCCATGGGTTTTCTCTTGGTTTCGACAGCTGTTACCAGTCGAGACTGAGGTTCCTGTGGTTACAAAATTCAGTCACTTGACTGTAGTTTTTTATGAGCGTTTAAGACTTGTCCGAGCGTTGACTCAACTAGAAAAATGGCATCTCTTAAAAGGTCTCATCTGTTTAGATAAGTCACATTTGGTTAAAATACATACTTACTGTAGACATGGTTCTTTATATGGTGCCTGGAGCGTACCTGGTTTTATTACGGGGTACCTGGAGCGTACGTCCCGGTATTTTATGGGTACTCGGAGTGTACTCGGTATTTTATGAGTACCTGTAGCGTACTCGGTCTCTTTTATGGGTACTCGGAGTGTACTCGGTATTTTATGAGTACCTGTAGCGTACTCGGTCTTTTTTTTATGGGTACTCGGAGTGTACTCGGTATTTTTATGAGTACCTGTAGCGTACTCGGTCTCTTTTATGGGTACTCGGAGTGTACTCGGTATTTTTTATGAGTACCTGGAGCGTACTCGGTTTCTATGTGTAATCGGAGTGTACTCGGTTTCTTGTTACAGTAAATTAATGTTAAAGTTTGATCATAAATCTTATATGCCCTCGGTTGCTACCTTGCGTAAGGCGTTTTCACCTCTAACAGCGTTACCTGTTAGAGTACAAGTCAACATGGCCATTCTTCGCCACTTTAATTTAATTCATAATCGCAATAAGGCAAGCCTATATATATTACATGTATTATAAACAATATTCGCTAGTCATTTTGTATATAAAGATAATTATAAAATTAAATTGTTATTACTGCTGCCAGTTGTTGTTTTGAAATTTTATCTTGGAATAAAGATGATATAGTGTACTTAATGCGATACATTTCATAACATGTTGATGAAACAAAACATACGATATATTATACTAATGCGTGTATTACCAAAATGGCAGGTTGCGGCTGACCAAGTTCCGTCTTGCATACACGTGACTGTAGCACTGGAACCCACTGGAGGGAAGAAGGTGCATGGGTGACAGATATATGGAATCGTGGTACCAATTGGGCTCATGCTGGTTGGCATGTTTGTGTATTCAACGCGCTCTGTATTCTTTGGTATAGGACAATGATCTGAAATAATAAGTTATAGTTGTGCAAACCTTTCTGGTTTTTCCCTAAACTGACTTTTATCCAAGACCGAACAGTAAAAATAATACATGACATTAGTAAAAACAGGTATTTGTGGCAAGGTTTTGATGCGCTGCTTTGCGCATGTAATCAATCCAAGAGGCTCGTATAACCTAAACAGTTGTAATTATAAACAGTGTGATATAGTTATATTATATTCGATAATACATTACATCTAGTTCCCATTACTACGTAATGCACTTTCATTATTATACAAATGCAATATTTTCTAGTTACAATGCAACAAAAGGAGACATTTTCATATGTAATGTTATCACAATATTTCTAATAACAGGTGTTTCAGTCGTATTGCCAATTACCAACACATCCAATTTAACAAGAAACAGACAAACTACAGCAAATAAATACCCTGCTATGCAATCTAATAATGTCAGTAATAGCAGAAACTAAATAAGAACAATTTAGAGGTACATACCAATTGGTATGACTCTCGGTTCGAGTTCAGTCTGAAATAAAAGAAACAATGTAATTTGCAAGTGTATACTAGTATATAAAAGCTTGTATCCTGCACATTTTTGTACGTACATGTACTACTAATATATGAAGTATCATTTATGCAGATTATAACTTTAACAATAAACATGTGCATATAGACAATCATAAATGCATAAAGCTATTACAATAACTAGTGAATATTAACTAAATATCTAATCATGGGAAACACATACGTTTTTTTGGCAATTATATTAATATCTGTGACCATTGTACACAAAAATATATTGAGATATTTAATAAAAGACGCCCTTTAATCAAAAAAATATTGGAGTCGTATAGGCAGGCCGCAGGACAGTGAAAGAATGAACACATTACTGGTGTGTTATTTGAACGTGAGTTCGGTGACGCATCATTTGAATCGTTTTACGTTAGTCTTTGTAGAAAAATTTTCTACGATACTAAGCGTTTTGATGGATCAGTCAATCGTTACATAAATGTGTCTATGCCTATTTTATACATATAACTTCGTATTTATTAACGATAGACATTCAATTGACTTTTCACTAGTATTGATATGTACATGTATTTTGGGCAGTTCTTATGGTTTAAAAATGGTACGACATGTTATACAAAAAATGTTACTAAAGTCGCAAAAAATTGACCACCATAGACATTTCACCACATATGTGTATAAATATGCCGAAACTGTATACATATATAAATACCAATCATTGATTTGTGAATAGTATTGCAGTCTACTAGTACGAGTAATAACTGTTTCTCTCTACTCTCGATACAAGTATCATATATAATATTAGCGTATATTACTGGATAGCTGTAAAGTACTATGTTGATTAGACAAATATGAATCAAGCATAACACATTCAAGGGACACACGCACACACGTAATATACTTACCGACATATAAATGTACGAAACGAAGTTTGTGCATCCAACATATGTCCGGTTGGCATAAAAGTCCGAGTTTCTTTGTCCATAGTTCCCAAGATAATCGTAGATGGCCGAATTACACAATGGATCTGTCGCACATTTTAATCCTATGTGCAGTGGGTGTTGCAACTTGAAATGCTGCCCTAATACTGTCCCGTACGTGTCGCCACATACATTTTCGTGTCGGAACAGTTTTATTGGAATTGTTCTGGTCACCGACAAAGAGGAGACGGATGAGATTAAAAACGTGAATAAAAACATTCTTGCATCAATCGAAGTGTTTCCAGACATTGTTCAGATTTAAACAACACCTTAATACCTACTTCTACAAGTGAACAATAACACAAACTGCTGCCAAGAGCAAAACGTTATGCCGTTTTTATTTCAATATCTAAACCATTCTGAGACACCTGTTGTCATTCATACCGATTTTTATGTCAATATCTTAACTTTTTTGCTACAAAGGTTTTTCAATTTGTCAAGCAATGTTGACCACATGCTCAATAAGATACGTTTGACTTCAAACAGACAAGTACCAAGATATCAAATGCGTTTATGGTTAATAATACATAATAAAGTATTTTAAGTTTGTAAAGAAGGGCCAAATTATTAAATTGCGCTATTGTCAACACACTTAAGTGTTTGCACAACTCCCCGTAGGCAATATGATTGGAATAAAAATATTGTGTAGAAGATTGGATACTTTAACCCACTGACCAAGCTTTTTTAAAACACGTTTCTGATGTATGTGAATGAAACTTTTGGCCTTATGCAAACACCGCCAGATATGTGGTCGCGTCATCTGAGTGAAGCTAGTACCACATTCAACATTTCAAACAACGAATGCTATTATTTTCGCATTGGTATGCAATTTAATTTTCAAAGGATTTTTATTCAACCTTTCAATTTATATTGTTTGCTCGGAATCATAATGTCCATAGCAGATATTCTTAGTAACCAACAGCTGTTTCAAAGACATATATTATTATATTGAGACTACAAAGTGAAACCATACATTTTGGACAAGTAAAAAAGTTATCTTAATAAGTCTAGTTCATATTGATTTGTAGCTATTGTACTAGCTATCTTAGATTATTCAAAGCATCATAATATTATGTCAATGCAAATATTAGCTAAGATTTGTCTATGAAATGGGCTCATGGGTCGCATCAGAAACACTACGCTTATCAACATATTGTACATTAATGTCATTGAGTATAACATTTAATTATAGACGACTGTCTGACCTTGTTCGTGGTGTGACATCCGCAAATTTGACTATAAATATTGATTGCTTTTCAGGTCGGCAGGAATAAAGCTCGATGTTAGTAGATGAAACAAAACATGCAAGGAGCAAGATAATTAAAAAAGAAAAAAGGAAATACCTCAAATACAATGATTCTGACTAAAACAATACATACCCGGTAGGTGGAATTACTTAAGAATGTAATGCATAACATACAGTAACATTGTACAAAAGACTAATAGAATTGTAACTGTTTTGATCAAAAACATAAACTTTTCCTCAGTAATGGATAACTACATAAGGCTATTTTTGTTTTCGAAGTATTTAATGATGTCAGGGTCACGTGTTATTACTACACTGTAACAGCAAATAACATTCGGTTTTGTTATTGTTAACAATCGATGTAATTCTGCCTGAATATGTATTGTAATGTGATGTGTTACAATAAAAAATTTAAAAAAGCTTTGTATAAGGCCAAACATTTCGGAAATGTTGAGTGCTTTTCCATGAATTCCAGGAAAATTCTGCTGTATTCTTTATTTCGGCAATACAAAAAACACAATATCCGTATTTGGACAAACATATGTCGTGTTTCTTTTCTGGTGACACTCGGGAGGTTGTGAATACGTGAATACTACTTTAAGGTAATTCGCCACCCAGGTATCCAAGTATTGAACATGTGATAGACAGAAATGTCACAGTCACAGACATGCGTAGGCCCGGGAAATAATATTTCATCACCCGAGTCTCATTAAGTTTATGCAAACGCTTTTTGTTGATTCGTGAAGAAAGAAATAATTATAAAAAATTGTTTCACTTCTGGCGAAAATGTAAATAAGAATGTGTATGTTTTGTTGCTATTTATAGCCCGGCCAATTTATCTTTGTCCGATTTTACAACAATTATCCTCTATAGTGTGTCTTCAAAACTATTTCAACTATTTCCAGTAGAACAAGTATTCTTTTCATTATTTCTGTATCATCTTGTTATATAATATCCAAATAGAGAACTGTAGTAAATAGTTTATTTGTTTACTAACCCACTCTATATCTCAGTATTTCGAAGAGAGTAGCTTTATCTACAGAGGATTAGTAACACTTTTTTCGTATTCTTGTAACTGTATATCTAACTGTAGAATAAGTAGTCCATGAAATTATCAGGACACATAGAATCAAAGCAGCAATCCATATGACCACAACAAATTTCATCACAGTAACACGTGCCCACGTACCCATCCAAGCGGAAGTCCCCTATAGTGTTGTTGCTGCTGCATATTTCTGACACAGTGTGGTTGCATCCTGTCAATGGAATGCAACAATACAACATATCAATACAAGTAATACATCGGTTCTGTACTGAAATACATGTTGTTTTTTGAATACTCGGATTGGTCAGTAATCTTCGGGCACACAAAAAAGACCATTCAAAATGACACTCAGAACACATCTTCATCGAAAACCGAGCCAAGCATAGCCTTTATTTGTCAGACAGCTACCTACTGAATATGTCAGGCATATGTGTGCATCCAACCGGATATGAACCCAGGTCGCCGGTTTAGGCGGAACGTGAGGTAATCACTGAGCTACGGAGGCCACAAACGAAGGATGGCCATATGTACCACAGGTCTGTGAAAAAAGTCATAGGCCATTATATGAGTGAACTAGGACACTTTTGACGAACCTGTGATATGTACATAAAGAAACAACATGATACGTTTTCTTTATTGAATTACGGATGTACATTGAATAATCGGTAACAATAATGACTTTAATTATAAGAAGTGGTGCAATTATGGAATTGCCAAAATCTTCCTGGTGTGTGTCTAAATTTATTATAACTTCTATTGGAATAATAAAAACAAAATGTTGTGACACGCTATATAAAACATCAAACATTTTCTACCCAACTGCGTAACTTGGTACATTTGTTCATAATTATGTGCTTGTGACTTTGTCATGTCTGTACCAATTAAGTCTTCGTTACGATTACTGGTAACGCACATATAGCTTTGACGGGTCCAAATGTACGGTATAGATATAAGAACATTATCAAAAGCATCATGACAAAAAGAAAGACGTTGTATTAAAGAGTCGATGAACCTAACCTTTAATACAAAATAAATACGAGTACATAAATGTATGTTAATATAAACGTATTTGGCTTACCGATTGCACCTGCTGGTATTGGAGTCCCATCTGCAATAAAACAAATCGCACATAGTTTTGTTTACGTAAGTCGATGCTTTTTTCAGAACGAACAACATACCCCAGCATGTGTGCATAAATATAACAATGAATAGGGGTAGGCGCTTTTCATCCTTCAATTCCAAAATAAAATGTAACACAGATTATTTGTAATAATGATTTCAATACGGAGTTCCCTTTTTGATATTCATGATAATGACCAAGAAAAAAGATTGTTAAATGTATTTGAATGAAACTGGCGCGTTTGATGGACAATTATCGTTTTTACAAATGTGTCCCTACATTTTGGATGAATACCAAGGATGTTGTCAGATTTTTTATGAAAGTTATAATTTAGAAAACTTACCATAAATATGGCCCACATCAGGACCTAAGATAAAACAATAACGTAACAAGTATACTTCTACCAAAGACGGATAAGTAAATAATACGTGAGTACAAAATCTAGAATGATACCCTATAAGTGAAAATATGGATAACTATTCGCTAAGTATTGTCAAACATACACCACATGTAACATATCACCGATCATCTGACGTTTCGACTTGACTTGTTCAATGCCGTACTACGTACGAAAGTGTTAAAAGTTCTAATCGAATTTCAGAAAATGACTATCGCTTCTTCTTACATGTGTATTTTCAAACATTGTTTTTATTAGAAAATAAAGTATAATCGGTAGATTATAAGCATGTTCGCACAATATATTGATCATCCCTTGTAAATATGCGCAATATTGATTATTCCTTCAACACTTACTTTATTGAATAGGTAGTATTAAACTAAGCAAAACGTACCGAAATGACAGATGGCATCGGCCCAAGTTCCATCTTGTAGACACATGACTGTTCCACTTGAGCCAACTGGATGAAAGTATGAGCATGGGTGACATGTATATTGGATCTCGGTACCAATTGGGCTCACAGCAGTAGTCATATTTTGGTAATGGACGTGTTCTGTATTATGTGGTATAGGACAACTCTCTGAAATAAAATATAATAAAATAACATTTTGAGCAGGGAAGCATCACTTAACAGAAACAATAGATCGCGAAAGATATAAACGTGGCACATGTGGTAGAACAAAGGAAAGATAAATCGCATAACGGTATTGCAAGTTACAATGACAATCACACACATGAACGAGAAAAATGAAACTGAAAACCACAATAAATAACGCCGACAGCGATAAATGTGAGCACATCACTTTGGATTGTTCTGACATAACTGACATGCATTAAATGCTTCTTCTACAAAATCCCTACAATTTCCATGTCCAAATCCAGAGACGAAAAGTTAACGCAACTCAATAAAACTAATTCAGTATAACAATTCAGCCACAGTCCAATTCTCGATATCCATCGCGCATGGACAATATTCCTCATATGTGTTAAGTTTGGTTTGCATTACCTACTCTAGTTATGTCCAGAAACAACTTTAAACAAATTGTACTTACCAATAGTTCTGGGTATGATTCTCGGTTCCAGTTCGGTCTGAAACAACACACGGATATACAAGTATAAAAGACTAGCAAATAGTATGTTTGCACAAGTGTACGATTATCTAAATCACAAAAGATCTTATTTCTTCTAATACAAAACTTTTACAGAAAAAATATTTGAGGAAGGATACAAGTCATTTTACAGATACTTTATTATCAGCTGGCGGTGAAAAACAACATATTACTGGTGTACAACAAAACTTATATTTATAACGACCGTTATGTTAAAAATAAGTCGAACTGAACTGAAAATTAAAAAATGGACACCTAACATACATGTACATACAGTATTGGTTAAATAAAAAGAAAACTACATACCGATACATAACTGTAGGACACGGGGTTAGAGCATCCAACATTGGTCCGATTTTCGAAAAAGTCTGAATTTCTTTGACCATTTCCTACATAGTCAAAGGTGGCAGAATTGCACAATGGATCAGTCGCACATTTCGCACCAAGTTGAAGAGGGTGTTGTAACTGGAAGTGGTGATCTAACACTGTACCGTACATATTGTCACATACTTCCTCGTGTCGAAACAGTTTGATGGGAATTGTTCTGGTCACCGACTTTCCGATGCTTAATGAGATTAAACTCATAAGTACCAGTACAGAACAACAACTTCGTTGAATCATTGTAATATCTAACGCGTGTGATTCTGAAATGATCAACTTACAAATTGAACCATCTGTCCAAGTAAATTTCCATAGCGAATTTATGACAAAAGTTTAATCGTCCTTTAAAAAGCTTTTCAAAATTTCTTAAAGTGTTACCGTGCTGTGTGTGGAATTGTCCGGTTATGGTGCAATGGTGATCACCACGTGCACAGTAAACAAAAGCACTTGATTTCAAACATACAAATAATCAATAGGAATCAATTTTAGTAACGCTAATAATACATTTTATAGTTTATTTCATTTAAATGCTCTAATGTCAATAGCAGCAAGTATTTTGACATGTCAAGCGCATGCATGTTTCTCGTGTTTTCTCCTCTATCAGCTCGGAAAAAAACCTCTAACATGTTCATTGTTAACGATAATTGCCTTCATCTGTGTATCATATCATTATGTAGTTTATTACGTTTTGGCATAAGCCTTTTTAAAAAAAAACTACACAACAGTTTGAATAAATATTCCCTATGTAATTTAATCAGAGAAATATCCTTATCGTTAAGTTATACTTGGTAATAAAGGGTATTTCTATGCGTCAGCAAAAGAAGATTGGAAAATCATACGTTATTATTGTTTTGTAGTAGCCGCCAAATTAACACTATATATTTTGCCATATGTTTACTGTAGGCATTTGTTTTATATAGCGATTGTAATAATATGTGCAACCAAAACCAGATGTCCTGTTAAGCACCGACAGTGGCAATGTTTTGACATCTGAAAATATGTCTAAATGACAATGAGTTTTATTTGCAGTTCTCGTGCTCTGCAAAAATTCCTGTGGATATATTGCGGTCACAGACCTCAAGGACCAACCAACCAACCAATCAGCTAAAGCCAGTTAAGAAAAACAGAAATAACGTATATACATATATCTTCGAATAAATCTTAACGTATATAAGTTTACAACTGAAGCACCGTTTTGTTGGCATTCCATATCGCTGGCTTAGAATGAGAAGGTACTTACGACCTTCTAAGACTAATGCATTTGAAATCTACACCATAAGGTGATTCTTATGAGTCAATTTTCATGAAAATCGGTACTTGTCATGTTGACCAAACTGTAGTTGAAAATGCTTTAAAGAGTGATTGTGAGACAGTTTTCAATGTTTTCTCGAAATATGGATTTTGTAGTTACGCCCTTCTCATTCTAAGCCAGCGATATATATAAACACAGGTTTTCATTTAACGTTGTATACGGAGCTTATTGTATATTTCGATCACGTTAACGAGTTTTAATAACACTTGACTCCTCTATAAATGTATGCCACGTGTAAATAATTGATTGCAAATAAATAATTAAATATATTTAGTGAACAATAAATGTACTATGCGTAGTGTACTTCAGAATTTTGAAGTTCAAAAACATGAATTAATTTGTCTCCAACATAATACATTATTGATTGCTAAAAATAATTAAATATATTGAGTCAACAATCAATGTACTGTGAGTAGTGTACTTTAGAATGTTGAAGTTCAAAAACATAAATTAATTTGTCTCCAACATAATACATTATTGATTGCTAAAAATAGTTAAATATATTTAGTCAACAATCAATGTACTGTGAGTAGTGTACTTTAGAATTTTATAGTTCGTATATTTGTACGTAAGTTAGCTGTTGTAACAACTATTTTGTCTCCGATATAATACATAATTATTCTTTAGATATGAATATTTGAATGGAAAATAGTCTAGCTAATGTGAAAGTTACACAAACTTCAAGATGCAATATCAATTAATTTTGGTTATAAAAGAAATAGTCAGATCTAGAAAGCCCATACAACAGATAGTTCAGAGAAGCTACTCACCAATCCCTTGTCAATATATCCACTAGAATCCGTGTGGACCCAACAAGATGGGGTGCCAGGTATATAAGGAAATTTAAAACAATCAAACGTTCAGAATGATGAACAAAACTCTTTAACTCTCTTCTAGTGAAACCGTTCTACTGATAAGCTATGATGGGAGAAAACTGATTATTATGTTTTACGAATAAGTTATTCGTGAATTAAATGAGTTTTGCTTCGCACGTTTAAAGCTATTTCCGTCAACGTGACCGTTTTGTGCTCATGAAGTGCTGGGTTGTTGTGTCCTAGTTACAGCCAAAGTATGCGATAGGTTTAACAAAACATTTATAACACTTCAAACACATCAAAACGACGCTTACATATCAATGCATGAAAAAACTAGTATCACGTCTTTTGAACCGGAGAACCAACCGATAATTGACATGCCTATTTATACGAGCGCCGTTTCAAAAGTGCTTAAGTGGGATTTAGTTAGAATATGTCAATAACGTAAGACTGAGAAAATGTTGCCCCGGGTAGCAATTACTGACGTTACTATGACAGCAGTGTTATTTTATATGGCATACCCTTGTGCGTTCAATCCATGTTACAATATGTATCATGACTTGTTCTATTTAAATAGCAAGTTTGAAGAAATTTGAACTTAAGCTAAACATTAAAGAAAATTTTCCTGGAACTTTTGAAACGCCCCTCGTATACGCTCGATTAAACATATTAGTGACTGTAAAAATACATCACATCTGAAGCATACATGTATGATGCCCATGTTTTGTACAATTAATTTATTTGTCGATAACGCGGTATGTCATAAAGTTATTCTCACTAAATGACTTTGATCAATGAAATGAAGCTGCTGAATAAAGGATATACCTTTTTTATATAAAGGATGCGCTTTTGAAGTTTGTTCTCGTTAACCTTTTTTAATTGTTCATCCATGAAACAATAGATAGAATATTATTACCGATAAATGTAATCAGTGTCATTTCAATATGAAATTATTTTCTTCGTTAAAAACGCTAGTAGAATATGTGTGTTTAGGCCGATATTCCATGTGCGTGGCTCGTGTCCTTATGCGAAGTTTACGCGAAACCGGACACGCACGCGGAATACCGGCCTGAAGCATGTGTCCGTTTATTTTAAAAGGACCCGGGTTTTCAAACCTTTTCAAAAGAAAGTAGGTAGTTTGTCTTACTCATTACGCTTCAACAGCAGAACGGTTGGTACGAAATGGCTTATGAGCACGTGATACATGTACCCGACATGTCTGATTTTTTAAATTTGTAAAAATATATCTTCTGTCGATTGAATTTTTTCAAAAATATTAAAACTTGCGGCAATGAGCAATGAAGAACGCACCGAAGTCGTCAGATAGACGAGTACCGACACTCCAAACCCGAAAAGTACATCAAACGTCTATTTGAAAAAATGCCATTCATTTAATTACGTAAAGCTTAGCTCAAATAACTTTGAGAAACATATTCTCAAGCAATATTATTCGACATCATCGGGTTTTCGATTATTTTCATCTCCATAAAAACATTATTTTCAAAACATGTTTATAAAAAAACGTGGCCAATCTGAAATTCGTTCAATGTATGCATTTTTCTGACGTACTGGGTGCGTCCCACGTGGGTCATTCTGGCAAAGTGTAATGTTTTTCAGAAACGCCGAATAAAAGAGAACACATTCTTGCCACATACGAAAATAGCCCGTACAGTTCACGATGCCCACGTGTACAAAAACTAGTTTGCACCAATCGTTACGCATGGATGATAGTGTACATGAACAAGTGATTTATTTCCAGAAATTGATAGATAAGTGCGTGGAATGAACAAATAACACATCTTTTGATTTATTGTTGGAATAGATGTTAAATATTTCATAAAGTGTATAGAGGACATGTTAGAATGTATTTCTCGTCCTCCTGTCACGTGTCCAACAGCCTTGATTAGTAAAATAATTATCGTAAATATTTGTATTCCATATATCAATATGACTTATTATGGAAATGTTTGCATTCGTTTAATACCAATCATTGAAATATTCATATCCAATACATTGCACGGGTTCTATATAATTACAAATGTATGGAATCCGTCACAGAAAACATAAATAAACAAAATACGAGAGGTGTTCAACTTATTTATGAACAGAAAATGAACATCGATATTTTGTTACTCTAACAATGAAATTGAATAAGCACTTTTATATTGTGCAAAGTAGCGTATGCAGAAGTATATATACTAATAGTAAAGTGTCAATACGTTACGGTTATTTCATAATCAGCATTGAAGTAGAGGGTGTTGTTTTTTGCGTTTTGAAGGTCCAAATCTCGAAATATTATGTTTAAATTTGCGTCTTTAATCGATGTTTTAGAACCATTCTATTGTTTAATCATGAGAAGACTTCGACACCCTCTGTTTGGTTATAATATATATCAAATGTTTATTCTTAAGTTTTTTATTTGTCATTGTATATGGTGACTTGAAGCTGAATCTGGGTGATACACTTTGTTCTTGGAACAGTCACTAGGAACGATACGAAACATTTATTTGTATAAAACCTGATTTGAAACGGTTTGTACATAAACCACAGCCTCCAACACACAAAGCTGGACAAACACCAACTTCTCCCTATCCTTGGGACCTTCTTTACAACAGCATACCTTAATTTATTATACCATTCTCTAAGATACATCATTGGTTAGGCATAGTGAAACAATTTTTCCACATAATGTTGTTTGTTACGCATTTCTAGACTCCAAGACTTTTGGCAGCGATGCATGTTTTTCTTGATTTTTAGCGTAGAAGCTTCGCATTTTCCTGGAACTATGCATTCAACTTTTTCGAAATAATTTCCCTGATAGTTTGTATGAACACTCCCGTCAGTGGTGATATTACGCGTTATTCTTATAGATACCTCATAGACATCATAGTACCAATTTAACTTTATAGTGTAGGTTTTGGCAATGTTGTGCAATTTTCAATTTGTGGTGCCATTTCACCATTCCTGGAAACAGAACTCTTATAACCCGTCTTACGACAAATATTAGTAATTTTCTCATTAAAAATGCAAAATATTAATTTACCAACACTTTCTTGATGCTCATAAAAGGGCCATTTTGTCTTAAAATCAGAAAAAACAACATCATCTACGAAATTGTTGTTTTAAGCTTTAATTTAATGAAATACACAGACGTCGCGTCACAAGTTGAAGCTATTTTACTTTTGTGGCGATTTTATTTCTTGTTAAGTGATTCTGTTGTTTACCCGTCGCGTAACTATATAATGTTATACACCATTTTGAAGAGAAACAAATGTTTTACACAAATGTTTAGTTTTCCTTTAAAAATGATAAATTATTAAGACGTCAGTTTGTTTGAAATACTAAAAAGCTACAAAATACACGCTGTAGAGATGTAACACATTTTGTCGAGCAGTTGCAGTAAAACCTAATTTTCGTCAATACTTTTACGCCAAAAAACGTTAAAATTTTGCGTGACAAGAATTTAAACCATGTGCTTCAAATATAATTCTGTAGATTCGCTTAACGGAACCGGAAGTTGAAAAATAAACATGGTTTGAAGAAAAATATTGATGTAGAGATTTCGAAAAAAATAGCGTTTTGACTACAAGTAAGAATTTAAAATGTGAAATACGCCTATCATTTTCAACGCACGTTTTAAATATTAGAATACACAAATATTGTTTTTTCCTAGATAAAAATGTGTGAAAACTCAAGTGATAAAATGACATAAACAATGATTTTTCCTTGTTTTTCTATGTCCACAGAAATGTCCCACTTGCGTCAAAAATACGTTCGTTATGTATACCGTAATTTTCGTTTCTTCTTTATGTTTTATGCTTTGTGAATTGCAAGAAAACGACTGAAGAAATAAAATATTGTTTTTCTTCTGAATCTATACACGTAATATGATGTTAATTACTCCAAGGATTATAAAATGGTACGTAATAATCCATGTCCACAGAAATGTCCCACGGCACGTTTTAGGCGACGCTGACGTTAATGTCTACTTAAAACGCTTCGTGTATTCTTCAAGAACAACTTCTTTTTGCATGTCATTGATTAGTTATATGCGTAACCCTTTTATAAAACATCATTCATATGATGAATATGCTGAAAGGAGAGTTTAAAATGGAAAATATTGTATTCACAACCATACCTTTTACTGGATATGTACATGTATATATAGAGATAGGTTAGAAATAATTTGAAATAAGTTATATGTGGATCTACTGTACATATATTATTCGTATACTTTTGTTAAATGCATTTTAGTATGTTTTTAATTTAAGAATGATATAAAAAAATTTACTCAGTCGTAACTCGTAACACATGCATGTGTGCAAAGTATAGCACAACAACAAAGGCGTTGTGGTTATTTACAATCAACCATTTTTGTCGCTAAATTATCGCTCCATTGTTGTAAATTGTCATTTATTTTTCCATAGTTAATTTCTGCCATTCTTGGGATGTGCCCCAATACACATTAGAACTCAAATAGTGTGCTAACCTTGATGTAATTGTGCGTCCGGGATTTAATTATAATGACAATAATACGTTAAATTTACGCCGACCATATTTAGCTAAAATAACGGCGTTTGACGTTACGCAAACTAGCTCCAACTTGTGACGCGACGTCACAATATATAATGATCATATGTTGAACTTTAAACACTTTCTCACATGGTTTAAAAGAGATATTTGAATTGTTTTTATTCAATATTGCAAAATCGGCGTTCATGTTTTGTTCATAAATAAGTTGAACACCACTCGTATAAACCACTATGCGCATTTTCTGTGTCGGATTGCTTTGGCATTCGTTTTCTCATGTATTAAGGAGGGGAAGCAAACCTTGGCAGTCGCTTGATTAGCACTAAAGATATGCCGTTAGAATTGTCTGCTGGCTGTTGTTTTTGCCATTGCTGTAAGTTGTTGTTTTCTGCTGTTGTTGTTGGTGGTGGTAGAGGTGTCAAAGCTGCTGTATAATTAGTTTTATCATTGTGTTTTACGAGCAAGATAATGGTATCTTCTACCATGGTAATGAACAGTGCATTGTGAACTCTTGATAACTCGAGATACAAACTCGGATACTGATACTTAAAAACAAGCACAATGTTATAAGGCCCACCGCCACTTGACATTACGCCAGTTGTCAATCAATATCCTTTAAATCAATTTTAACGGTAAATTATAATCACATGGTCCAATGGATTAACTTGAAAACATTCGCAAGGCAGCATTCGACAAACAACCAAAAGGAGCGATATCTGCTCTAAACACATTAGCTGTAAAAGGAACACCATTGGAATGTTAATGAAATGTTATTTTAAAAAAGCATTGTTGGTGGTATTTTAGTTTTGCACTTTCAGTCAGCGTGCAACGTGTGAAATAAAAAACATATTGTTATGTCACTTTCAGCATGTCCAAAACTAAACTCGCCGTCACTCTGTGTCCCCAGAGTCTCATTGTGTTATCCTGCGTCATCACCACGGTGTCCATGCCGGTAAAGCTGCATGCTGGCTCGCCAACGGAACGAACTTCAGTCGCGGTTGTTGTAACGAGGATGTTTGTTTGAAAGCACGCTTCACGTCAGATTATGCCATGAAGACAAGACCTAGTTTACGCAGATTGTACGCATCACACGCACCTCTACGATGTTCTAAGAACTGTGCCAACAAACTGTTTACTGATCAAAAGTGGTAATAAACTACCCGACTGCACAAAGGCTATACGATACGCAGATGCAAACGTTTCTACTCGTTTATTGTTATTACATGTACTATATTATTCATGAATTTAAAATTGACTCCATCCATCCAGTTACAAAAGGCAAAACGTATATGTGTTTTATTATTCACCTTTTTCATCCGGTTGAATATTAAATGACACATCAAAACAAGGAATGTGAGAAATATTAGTTCGTATATTCATGAATAGTTCATAAATAGTAATTCAATCGTTGAATGTCAGCTTCTTAGCCCGTGTTTGTTTTGCTGTTTGATTGATTGTTATATGAATGTATTTCCATATTTGAAGAGCCTACATCTAATCAGCGAATGCAATATAATAATTAAATTAAAATTTAATTAAAGTTTGTCATATGCCTTGTACTGTCAAACCTTTGTTACATGAAGTATTTACCCCAATAAAACAATCCCCTGTCTTTAGCAACCCAAACCACAATGCCAATCGATCATTTAAACATGCCATAATAGTACAAACACCAGTCTCAACTGGTCAAGTTCGAATTTAACCGCCCATCACATGCCTTTCTGGTATCTGCTTTATATACTAGGATGTCTTTACCGTCACAAAACATTTTGCACTAACGACATATGTATTTAAATATATGTCTTGCAGGCTTCTCTTCCGATGCTCTTTTCATCATTTTAAGCGCAGTGAATCTTCCGGCTCTATGTAATAAGGATGTTGTAATTGCACCGTTTACCTGACTGGAAAAAGATAAGTTTCTTTATTTTCAAAACATACACAGTAATATTTACATTGTCCATAATAATATAAACATCAACCTTGGTTCATCCTTAGATCTGACATACTAGCATCACATGGCATACTGACTCTGCTACACAGTGATGCATGAATAAAACCTCTCATGTACAAGTGAAGGCAATAAATCAGACAAGGTGAATGACTATGTATGTCGGTACTTAGGTAATCTGTTTAACCATTATAAGTAGAATTGCTCAATATCTGCCGTTCTAATGGTGCTGAATTTGTTTTATTATACCTCATCGCAGGCATTTGACATTTGTTTCATTAAATATGGATATGGCTAAGGTATGTTTGTTCTTTCAGCCGACACATCGTTTGTCAAACCTGGTTGACATTGATATTAATATTTAATGCATTCCATATTATACAGAGAATCATTGGCTACCAATCAAGCGATAGCGAGTTCTTCTTCTTGTTAACTTTAAACAATTCTCTCGGTAATCTTTCTAAGCGAGTTTTTAGCATCGCGTATGTTTAACTGTTCATGTGTTTAGCAACGTTTACGGAGTTGTAAGATACCCAGGTAAGCATTAAACTTAAATAACTCCTGACATTAACGTACAGTAAAATTCTGATATTTATCAATCAAACTGTAATCAAAATAGACATGATGCTCAAAGTTAAAGCCGTTTACTGTACTCAATAACTATTAAAATATATTTGATTTATACATAGGGTGTGAGCTAGAAATATGCATTGCAGATAGGCCTAGTATGTTTTTAAAATTTTGTTCGCAGACAACTTGAAGCAATAATGTCATCAAGACAGAAGTACGACAGAACTATTGGTAAAACTAGAGGACCAATAAAGCGAGAAGAACCACCGACATTGCTAGAAAAAATGAACACACAACGCAGTAGAAATAATATTTTTCAACAAGCTAGGCGTGCTATAAATGATGAAAACAATGATATGGATAGAGATATACTTAAAGAGAAGACAGATAAACCAGTTGATGCTCCAGTCAAAGATCGTAAGACACCAGTACAGAAGCTGAAACAACAACCAGATGCCGGTAAAATGAAAAGTCCGAAACCAGTCAAACCACCACACAAAGGAGGTATTGATTTAATACCTGGTACCCCGTCTACTATATTAAACATCAGCCCTTGGGAGAATGCCACTCCTCCACCAACCATTAGCAGTGATGAAGATAGCGGTGGAGAACCGGACAGTGACGTCATTCAACAACCGGACAAAGTGATGCATGAACCCATACCGACTCCGATAAATGATTTCCACGATATCAGAAGTCCATGTGATGATAACGAGGATCCTGGGCATCAGTCCGATGATGATTTTGCCATTGATCTTAAAAACGCAAAGGTGAGCAATTGATTCACACACACTTTTCTAATAATTGTTAACAGTTACAACTTAGTGATTTGTTGTGTATTTCCGCCGATGAAACGTGGAGATGTCGCTTAAATTGTTATAAATTAATTGAAATGTGTACCATACTTGAAAACTGTATTGTATTGCAAATATTTACTTTACGTTATGTTTTGTCATTGTCTGTATACACAACAATGGACGTGGAACAACCAGAACCTATGAAAATTCGCCTACATATTCGCGTACTGATACGTTTTGTTGAATAGTCGTTAATATGTTATACTATGACCCAAATAATTTATAAAAAAGTTGCCTACATAATTTGTATGACTTAGTCTACATTTTTTAATTTCTGTGTACTTATATTGATCATTTGCAAGTAAGCAATGACTTAGACGCTGTTTCAATTTTGCTTATATGTTCATGTCCACGTGAAATGTATAAAGTCTTTTTTTAATTAAATTCAATCTCATTAATAACGTCATTAATTGTTTCGAAAATCGACATTAACAGCATGTCCAATATAATTTTGGGACTATGTGTGGAAAATGATTAATACAATCAACTCCGGTTATCTCGAACTGGCTTATATCGAATTTACCGTTATGTCAAAGTTTTTGAAGTCCCGATGTTTCCCTTCTTTTTTTTTATATGAACTTATTTAACCATGAACTTTCGTCTTGACGATTTACTGTATCTAGACTATATTTATGTCTCGATTAACTAATTCGTACCTTATCTTATTTGTTTTAATTATCTTGGTGAATATATCTATAGCACATGCTTATTTGCACATATTCTGACAGTGTTTCACTGTGTTCAAACCGGACGATGTAGTCTATCAAGTCTAAATATAATATGTTCTGTTTCATCCTTAAACATATGGTACAATTTTATCGAAGTCTGATTATACCAGAAGTTTGTCGAATGTTATCACCAATACAAAATCGTCAATTTATCTCTATCAAATTTAATCAAAAGTTTGTATTTTCATGCTTAGATATCAGATGCGTTTGTCTAACTATCATATTATAGCAGTTAGCTATCTGTATTGTTTTCTCTCTATTGTCCAGTTTTGTTGGGCCCGTAGTATTATATTTTGTCATTTGCGATTATATGTAAAACATAATTATACAAGAATGTTATATATTCATGCCATGTCCGTTATACTTGAGAGTATATCAGTAACAGTAATGCCAGATATATGAATATTTTATTAAATTTTCAAGTTCGTCTTTCTTCGTAGCTTGTGGTTCATTATACGCTTCCAGCTCGAGAGGGGTTCGAATCATGCTTTAAAGTGTCGCGTGTCCGTGGTGAGTTACGTTGTTAGACGAATAATAATTTATACGGTTTATTTATAAAATAAATCAATGCATTTTAATTTGGACTTCGGGTTAACGTTGCACATCATAAATTCATGAATACAATAAAACCGTCATAAACAAATATGAATATTTGAATTTGAGAATTTGATTCTGTCAAACAATTCAAGTCATGTCATAGAATACAATAAAGTTGAAATATAGAAATGGAAACCATCTAAAACACTGTCGGGTGGAATTTGAACTAAGTCGATTGTGTGATATTGATGTGTATTATTTACGCGCGTGCGACTGTTTGGGTGTTGTTTAGAACACTTAAATTTCTCCTATATCAATCATACCATTATCATGTGACGAATCCAACCACATGACCGCTGTCACAGAATAATACAAATCCTAATTGACCATGTAATTGGATTGTTGTCTACAATCAGGACTTTCAAATGATTTAATATAACCCGGGCAAATTTTAACTCAATTTAATGTTGTTGGTTTTTAAAAAAAAAAGTTGTTCCCATCAATCAACAATTAAATAAAAACAAACCACCACCGGACAACCTTCAATTATCGGATAAGCACCAAGTAAGGGAGATAACTATACCAATACTATTCTAACGACGTTGGTATGTAGCGGTCTTGGGGCAGAAACCTTCTCGCCCTGGAAAAGGACACTGAACAACTTATATATGGAGACGGACTTAAATATAGCATAAATTTGTCTGAATAATTATATATAAATGGTATTTCATTTGGACTTTCTGATGAATTGATACAATCCACGACACTTTCAATAAAAACAAGACGTGGAATATTTCATAAACTATTCTGAATTTATCTACCTGGTATAACTGCCCCCATAGGAATCAAAGGCATGCTAGTGTAATTACTTATATGTATTATGTATAATTGCAAATGAGAAAATATTACGGTTCAAAAGGCTGTGTTGGTATGGAACGATGCTAAACAAATAATACTGTTATGTGATGTTCGCAATCGAATGGAACCATTTCACTCAAAGCAATTTTGCATAGTACCATAAACACACCAATACAGTCTTTTGAAATATTTAATTGTATTAATTTCATGACAACAAAGGTAAATACATGTAGTCATGGTAAATTTCAACCATTTAGACACACAAAGGTTTGTTTAACTTAGCTTGCATTTGCCAGTCAGTTTTCGACTTGAATATAGCAGTTATATGAGTGCATCCACCCGGGTACCAAGATTAGAAAAGCGTGCTTACCACTGAGTTGAGGAGGACAACTGAAGTAGTAATTGGAGATAAATATATTATGTATTTCATTGTTAATGAGTTAGATGTGTCCATGAACACGTTAAGCCTCGAGTGAAATCCCCGTGATTATAAGTCCCCACCACGACAACTCGCTGGCTTAGAATGAGAAGACCTTACATGACTCGTACATATTTGATATCTGCATTTCAAGACATTTTTTATATTAAGCTTATTTCATAAAAAAAGAACTTGTCAAGTTGCCCAAACTGAAGTTGTTGATGAGTTGGTTTTTCATAAGTAAAGAGTAGTTTTCAGACAGTTTTTTCTTGATTTCTTGAAATATTATTTTTTTAGCTACGACCTTCTCATTCTAAGCCAGCGAACTATACAATTATACATGTATATATACACATTAATACTTTTTCAGAGCATAGCTAGTTGGCGTGACAATAAAAGTTTGGCAGACTGTATTCTGTACACGCTTACACATAAAGTGGACTTGGACGTCACTGTGTTGTTAGGGAAAACTCAAGAAGCAGTACTCGCCCACTCGTTTGTGTTGTCAACAAGAAGCGCTAACATGGAGGCACTTCTAGAAGAACAAAAAGGCATACTCAGCAAAATGATTGTAATCCCGGAAGTAGAGCCAGACGTGTTTAAAGAAATATTGAAGTAGGTGTTTCATATAGCATTTCACAAATATTGCTTTTACCAATCATGACGAATTAAACCTATTCCGGATATGATTAAGTCTAGTTAAATTAATATTGATTCGGAAACTTATAGCTAGAATACCCGACAAAGTTCGATAATATACCACTAAACCTCACATCCAGAAGCTCGATATTTATCTGTTGTCCACCACATCCACATGATTTTCTCCAATTTGTACTGTTTGAAAGTTGGCCTTGTTTAGATACGAGGGTCAGTCAAGAAAAACTGAGAGTTGGTGAATAATGATCAGCAGAATAAGTGTTCGTATATTGTGTATACATCATCGTGAAATATGGTATCTTGTCGATCTTACGGCCAATACCAATTATGGGTAGGGAAATTTGATTATTGTTGCCAGGCAACCGTAGAAGACAACTTGAAGGCATGCGTTCGCGCTACCTGTAGAACACAATTGTGCTTTGCTATGGAAACATAATGTTATATCGAACATTTTCAAACTTATTTTTTATTTTTCAATACATTAATCTATCAGATATACTTAATTATGGTTGATTTGTTCCTTCAATATAGAAACTATACTTGATGGAACTATTAATTGTCACTTTATTTGTTACTATTGAGACCACAATTTTACCCCACCCAAAAGAACGCATGATATTTTTCAAAAGCGAAGTTATATTTTTTATTTCCATTACGGTCACTGGACTCCATTAGATACATTCCTAATCATCCTGAGCAGAAATAGTGAATTCAGTGATTAGTTTTAGAATACCATGGCTACGCAAAGAACACAAGTCGAGAAAAGCGATAAAATAAGGGTAAAACTGTTGCTAGGCAACTAAACAATACAGCATTAGTGACAATTCTGTAACAAATGTCCGTTATTATTTGATATATACGATTCTACAAGATACACATGTTACTTGTACTAAATTAGGCTATATAAAATTGAAATAAACATTCGAATTGACAACAAAATCAGTCTCCCACTCGCTGGCGCGAACGCATACCCGATAGTGATGTTCTTTGGTTGCTTGGAAACTTTATTTATAAGTCCATATCCGATCAAGGAATTCATCAGAATATCCGCAATGGATAATAGTTGACGATTATTGGTAAAAAATATAATTGAATATACATTTTGAAGGCTTAATTGTACAACTCTCAGTTTTTCTTGACTGACCCTCGTAGTATCAAGCTCAGCAACTCACAACAAATTATAAGTATACACAATTTGTCAACGGTGTGTCGGGTTTTCCAGACCCACCAGAAGCTCTTTCATAGTCTGAATAATGCAGTTTCACGATGATTATCTGTTAATAAATATGTTTTTGTTTTCTTACTTGTAGGTACTTCTATTCGGACGACATAGAGCTGACACCGGCATTAGCGTTTTCAATTATTCCAGCAACATGTTTCGTCGGCTCTCGTGATTTAATGCTGTTATGTTTTCGATATCTGCTCTTCGAAATGTCTGCTGATCTAGTTTGTAAAATTCTTGAAAACGCCCATAAGGTCAACGCAAAACAAGTTTACTATAAATGCCTAAATTTCATCCATTCCAATGGCGAGGACGTGCTTGTCACAAAGGACTTCAATAAATTGTGTGCGGAATGTGTTGAAGAAATTGTGAAATCCGACGATTTAAACGCTGGAGAATTGGACGTTTTTAACGCATTGATTAAATGGGCGGATGTGCAGCTTCTTGTCAGACAAAAAGCTCCCACCGATGCATTAAGACGAAATGTGTTGGGCAAACTTCTATACCATGTGCGCTTTGTTGTCATGGATGCTGACGAGTTTACACAGAATATTTCAAAGTCAGAAGTTCTCACACAAGAAGAGAAGCTAGTACTATTTCAGATGAAGTATCATGAGGAAACAGTTTTGCCGACAAAATTCGACAAACGGCCGCGTAGACGAAGAGTTAATATGCATTTAGGTTTAGAAGCAGGAAAATCATCAACACCGATCCAGCTCCACAATGATCCGAAATGTTATAACGATCTACCAATTGACAAAGTCATCCGATTTAGTGATACGGGCGGAAACTGGCACAGAAAAGGTCCGGATGCTGTCCGATTGGTCGTTTCATCTTCGGTTATATTGCGTGGTGTTCAAATATTTGGACCTAACCAAGACTCGGAAAAATTCACTGCAGTCATGTCTGTGTTTGGTGAAGATAAACAGGAACTGAGCAAAACTACCATTGACATCGATCCTGAAGTTGCCGTCAAGGTGTACGACGTTTTGTTAGAGGAACCAATAAAACTAACGGCGGATGAAAACTACACTATTCAACTTATCCTCAAATGTAAATCCACATACTGTGGTATTAATGGACAAGAAATAGTAAAGAAGGACATAGAATTCGAGTTCAAGAATAGCAACATGAGTTTCAATGGTACGGATGTATCAATAGGACAGATTCCTGCTATTCTCTATAGCATCGAAGAAGATTAGATGTGATTGTACAAGGTTTTACATTTGTAACATGTAGACGCCTTTTCTAAACTGTTTTGTTTTGTCATCGACACCGGAGAGTTGATCTAACTGACTTTCCTTGACTAACTGACTCTTTTGCACGCAACTGACAAGCGCTGTACTAGGTGGTTGATGAGGTCGTAGACAATCTCACAGAAGAACACACCCGTAACATGTTGTTCCTAGTTTTGATATAAATGCTCTTGTATATTACCATGTGCATAATGGTATTGTCTAGTGGAACACAAACACAACTCATACATAACGTATAATCGTAATACATGCCTCCCTGTACATAGTGAACCAACTAAGCATATATAACATTGTTAGTTATTCTATGTATGGATGTTTTGACTGTAAATCGAATTCTGAAATTGGTGCTGTTGTTATTTGATTGAAACATTTATTGATTTTGTAGAGAAATAAATAAGCATGTTTGTATGCTACCTAAGAATAAAACTATTGTCATAATCAAAATTATTGTCAGTTTGAAATAGCATAAGACGGTGTATCGGACTGCACATTTTATATCAATGGGGCTGCTTAATAATTTAGTTGTTTTTAATTAATTAGTCCATTTTCAAGTGTGTACACGTTAAATAATTTGTATGTAGCAAAGTGGTGTTACTGTTTACTATTATAGATGAGCTAGATAAGATCATCGCCGTCTTTGTCGAAAGCGAGGCATGTAAAGCTAAATGCCATTACCAGTACACATGAGACAAAAACAGGCAAGGAAACACTGTAATAAATCAAGGGACACAACTCCACAGATACTTGAAGAATCAAGAGAACAAGATGTACAACGTCACATGTTGATAGACATTCCCGCTTGGTTTCTGGCGAAAACAACAATTCGCTAGCTTAGAATGAGAAGGCCGTAACTACAAAATCGATATATTGAGAAAACAAGAGAAAACTGTCAGTAATTTACTCTTTACCTATGGGAAAACAAGTTTTAAAACTTCATTTTGGTCAACATTACAATTTCAGATTTTTAATGAAATGTGCTCATAAGAAGCGCCTTGTGAAGCAGATTTCAAATATGTATGAGTCTAATAAGGTCGTAAGTAGTAGTTACGACCTTCTCATTCTAAGCAATCGATTTGGCGATATCAGTGACACAAAAAAAACTGATTTACAAAGTATCTAATGCCCAATGTTTCTACATGCTCAGTCCTCAGTGCTATTCCATGTATATGGTCACTGAGAGTCGATCTTAAAAACATGAACGACATAAACAGGAAATAACATTTTGTATTTATTATAAATAGTATAGTACAAATTTATATTACTACAAGTTCTGATACGATCACAATCTACTCCGACTTCTGGTATCAGATGCCCAGTAAAATGAACACAATTTCAGACAAACGTGAGAACATGCTGATAATAATTCAGTTGCTTTCAGTACGACTTGTATGTCAATATACATTATTGTTGTAAATTACGATGAACACAAAATCTCTTATTGGACTTTTGGCTCGGTATCGAAAACCATTTAACACTTTTCCAAATATAGTTCTACATTTTTTTTCAAAATAGTCTTCCCCAATGTCTTCGCACTTTTCCATATTCGTGTGACCCTTTGTTTTCCAGATATTTTCTGACGGCCTAACAAAGATTACACATTTTGTGATATCACATACGTATATCTAGTCAATAAGGTTCTATAGATTGTGTTCCAATGATTTTGGTTAAACAGTTCATTGTCTCTATAGTTGGTAAACACGTGGTCATTAGACACGTTGCTCCATCAATATTCAAATTTACATAGAACATGAGAATAATAGTAGTACATTTACTTGCAATTAAAAC